>SJYA01002691.1:40947-97887 GCA_006410615.1 Neotragus moschatus
TAAGAGACAGGTTTATACCTTCAGGTTATTGTAAATAGTATTAATTCAAGATTTTTTAAAAACACTTGTTTTCACTTATTTGAGGTATATACCTACAAATGGAATTTTTGGGTCACATTCAAGTTCTGTGGTTAACCTTTTGAGAAATAGACAGTCTTTTCCACAGTAGCTACATGATTTTACATGACCACTAATTACATTTATGTCCCAATTTCTCCATAGCCTCACCAACACTTGTTACTGTGCATTTTTTACCATCACCATTGTAATAGCTATGAAGTGGTATATATCATTGTGGTTTTGATTTTTGATTCCCAAATGATTAATGGTGTTGAGTGCTGTTTCATGTGCTTACTAGGCATCCATATATCTGCTTTAAAGAAATGTATCTTTAAATCATTTGCCCACTTTTTCATCGGGCTACTTGTCTTTTNGACCAACATTTGAGCTAAGGCTTGAAAGATAATCCGGGGTTTATTGGATGAAATCCTAAGGTGGAAAAGAATGTTCAGAAATGAAGGAACAGCAAATACAGAGAGTCTGAGGCAAAAGAGTTGGAACCCAAAAGAAGACCAGCACGAGCTTACAGCTGGTGGTAGTGGTGGGTTAGTCGCTAACTCATGTCTGACTCTTGTGACCACATGGACTGCAGACTGCCAGGCTCCACTGTCCATGTGATTTCCTAGGCAAGAATACTGGTGTGGGTTGCCATTTCCTACCTTAGGGATCTTCCCGAGCTAGGGATCGAGCCCACATCTCCTGTGTCTCCTGCACTACAAGCAGATTCTTTACTGCTGAGCCAGTAGGGAAGCCCAGTATGGCTTTCTGTAACAAGACAAAACTTGAAACAGAAACATAAACAGTGGTTAAAAGATTATTGAGAAAGTCATAATTAGATCTTGCCATTTGAATGATTTACTGATGTAACCATCACTTTATCTCAAGCAGAAACTTTAGACCAAGTTGAATGAATATAGAGATGTTAGAACACCAATTAATAAAATGCCCTAGGATTTATGGAGAAGGAAATAGCAACCCCCTCCAGTATTTTTGCCTGGAAAATCCCATGGATGGAGGAACCTGGTAGGCTGCGGTCCATGGGGTCTCTATGAGTTGGACATGACTGAGCGAGTTCACTTCCTTTCACTTTTCTGTTTGATCAATGCACCCTGTTTTGAAGGACACAAAAGTGAATGAACTAGAAGTGCCAGGTTTCACATGGGGGCACTCACTCTCAGGTTTCTCAGCAGATTAAAATCCTAAGGCTTTCCGAAGTGGATGCTGGATGACACACACACCAGCTTGCTCTTCTAAGCCAAAGAGACAGTGATGCGGGAAGTACCAAATATCAACGCACTTGGTAACGGATACAACCAATCTCATTTGCTGCTTGAGCTATGTGTGTGTATTGTGGACTGTTGATATGGAAAACAGCCCAACAATTGTTGCAGTTAGAATTCTTTCCTTAGGACTTGTTTGTTCAAACTATGGTTTTCTCCCCTTAAATCCAGTTTTACCATACTACCTTGGAAGGCTTCTCTTGTAGGATTAATATTTGGATTCTGATTTTATTGTATTGCCTTTACCTGCTATTTCTTTATTCTTCCTGAATAACTTTTACCTACCTACATACGGTCTTTTCTTAGATAACGTAGACTGTCTAGAGGTTTCCCCTTTGGGGGAAGGAAAAGGACAAAGCTGCCATCTACATATCATTTTTGTGTGGTTAAGACAAGAAGGGCTCTTTCCTCAGAGTCCTGAGTTATGGCTTATCCAACAGAGCCCAGGCAGGCTAGGTTATAACCTGCACTCACTACCCTAAGCCAGATGCCATCATGCAGTAAACATCTTGAGAAACCTTACATGGAAACCCTGGAAATGAGGAGCTGGGGAACAAGGATGAGAGAGAGACTGACATTTCGTTCACTGAATAGCCTCTTGTATGATTATATGTGAATTTCAAAATTAGANACTACCCTAAGCCAGATGCCATCATGCAGTAAACATCTTGAGAAACCTTACATGGAAACCCTGGAAATGAGGAGCTGGGGAACAAGGATGAGAGAGAGACTGACATTTCGTTCACTGAATAGCCTCTTGTATGATTATATGTGAATTTCAAAATTAGAAACTGAAAAGCAATATTTGCTGATACAGAAAACCAGGGAAAGAAAGCATCTGCCAGAATAAATTAAAATCTTTCAGTGCTCCCAGCTCAGAAATCACTATTGCCAATGATTTGATTCATTTTCCTTTAGTTTTTTTCTATCCACATATACTCCGTTTCACAATGAAATTCACATACACTCCTTTTTTCCAGTTTTTCTCTTCACTTTGTTTTGTGCTGTGGGTATTTTGTCCAATCAAGAAAAATGTTAACTCCTTTTTCTGAAGATATAAATATTGCATGCTCATTGTAGAATATTTAGCAAATACAGGAAAAGGATTTAGATGTGTTTTAGGGGAATTCTCTGGCAGTCCAGTGGTTAGGACTCAGCACTTTCATGGCACAGNTCTCAAAAGGGAGTAAATGGCTAATGAATAGATGACCAACATTATTTGCCGAAATACATAAGCATATAAAGAATAAGCCAAAATTATCCGTAAGTCCACCAGACTGAAACAAAATAATGGATCTTTTAGGGTAAGGAGGTCCACCTTAAATTCCTTCTGTGCTAGGTACTTGAGAAATAAAACCTATTTTCTTCCTCTGTTGTTGACTCAAGACCAGATCATGTAGTTCATCTCTTCATTCCTCTCAAATACTTACTGGCTGGAGCTCTCTGAAATCTTGGTCTAAAGAATACACAACTGCTGTCTCAACTTTATAAAATATTCATAATCCTTGAGCCATGTAGCATACTGCTTTTGGCCTCTTTATCTTCTTGTACACAATTCGTTTTATAGTTGAAAGCAGNTCTCAAATACTTACTGGCTGGAGCTCTCTGAAATCTTGGTCTAAAGAATACACAACTGCTGTCTCAACTTTATAAAATATTCATAATCCTTGAGCCATGTAGCATACTGCTTTTGGCCTCTTTATCTTCTTGTACACAATTCGTTTTATAGTTGAAAGCAGTATGTTGCTATTACCAACGTCAAGTTAATTTTAGGATAGCAATGTACAAGAAATACTTTTATGTCTTTTTTTTTTTTTTAATGCTTGGCTTTGCTTTTATTTAGCTCTTACTGCTTAAGGGCCAAATAGTTGAAATTCTTTGCAATAATTCTGCCAAACCATTCTGTAGTTTTTAGTAATAATGGGAAAATGATCTGTTTTTATAACCTGTTCCCCGTATGTGTTTGTTAGCCAGATATACCTGGCTTTGAGAGATTTTACTACTTTTAAGGCTATTCATCTTGGCTGATTTCTGTTTTTCATTTTACTACAATTGTTTGTACATAAGTAGTACAGTTAATCTTTGGAAAGTCAAGATTTTTCATTTATTCTTTTGTCTTTCTTATACCATTTATTTTATAGGAGTGAAGGTCACTGGGTTTTTGGTAACCATTCTCTTATCATGAATAAAAAATGCAGTTACTTTTCATTCCAGATTTGTTTTTCTTCTCATCATTGCTTTATTCTTATTTAAATTGAGTAAACCCCAAAGGTAGACATATTGTCATATTAAGTTCCTGGATAATAAATAAGTCCTGGAGCCCTCTGTACCTTTAAATTTTAGTATTAGGCAAAAACAAATGATAACTTGTAAATACAAAAAATCCATTTATTTCTCAATTAAAGTAGGACCGAAAAATTAGATGTGCCATTGAAGATGCTATTAAATGCTTTCTCCACAGATCTTCAGCAAATCACTCAGCTTTTCTGTGCCTTGGTTTCTTTATCCATGAAATGGGGACAGCAGTATCTTTCTCCATTTGACCTGGGGAGAATATTATGCGAATTAATTGATGCTATGTACAGAGCTGCCTTTATTTATTTAGAAAAGGGTGCTATATAGACCAGTGTATTTTTATTTTATTTTTGTCATTGGTGTGCATGTAAATTAAGTGTAAATAGAAGGTGACAAATTATGGGGGTGGGAGGTAAGTCACAAGATTGATATTTTTTCTTCTTTCAAGAAGAAGGTCATCCCATATACGTGCTACTATATATAAAATAGATAACTAATAAGGACCTACTGTAAGCACAGGGAGCTCTACTCAGGACTCTGTAATGACCTATATGGGGAACGATTCTGAGGAAGAGTGGCTTTGTGTGCACATATAATTGAGTCATTTTGCTGTATAGCAGAGACTATAACCCAATAAAAATTTCTAGAAATTAAAATTCGTTTAAAAATAGAGTGCCAAAAAAGAGAAAAAGCATTTGAAAGTGCTTAAAACATATATTAAATAGAAAAAGTTATAAAAACCAGAAAAGAAGGCTGGCCCTTTCCCTCTGATCGACGTGGACTTTCTTGAAACCTGCATCCCTTCTAAGTGCTTCCCCATCTGCAGCAGTGACTTCTAAAACTTGACTTGGCAAAGCTTCCAGTGTCTGTTCAGTGGATTAACTAGAGAAAAATGGACACAATGCAGGATCTAATGTGTTGCCTCTTTTTTTGTACTTTTTCATCCAGTGAAGATAGCATACCTCCTCTTCCCTTTGAGCAAGGAGAATTTAATAACATAACAGGTGAGGTTATTGAGGAAAGCTGAGAAAGTTTTTTGGGTTTTTTTTGTTTTTTCTTCTATGAGTGGAATGAATTTGCCAAAGAAAGGAATATAGATCTGGATAGATACCTTGCTCCTGGTTATTGTTTAGTTTGCAGTGGTTCTAACCAGAAAGCGGTTCAGAGTCCTAAAGGCAGCTGCAGAACTTAACCAGCCTACCAGTCAGCCCTCGGCAATGGTGATAATGGCTGGTACCCTCCCCTCCAGGTCTCTGCATGTTCCATCCACCTCCTCCTGCTTCCGGCCAAGACTGAAGGATGCTCCTTGCTCTCTCAGCCTGAGGGAAGGAGGAGAGAAAATGAGAGAGGAGTCAGGGGGCTCAAGGGGAAATGAAGCAGAACTGGTGTCCTGCCAGTCCTCCTGTCTCCTCCCTGGGGCACGATGTAGAAGGAGGGAGGGCATCCTGACCCCCTGACCAGGGAGCCTGCCTCTGCACAGTTGCACAGCCCTCCCGCAGGCACAAGAGGTGCTTGTGTTGGAGAGGGCACCTTGGCCCATCAGACTCTCACTCTATAGGTAAGGCCCGATCTGGGGGACCTGTAGATGTCATTATGTTGACATTCTTGTGATCCTGGTTAAGCCCTTTCTTCTTTCCCCTCTGGAACTCTGCAGCCACATCTCCGCTGAACTTTCCTGCTCTTCTACTTCTCAAGCAACCTCTCTAACCCTTTCCCCTCCCATCCCTCACATCCAGGATCCCTCTTGCCATAGAGCCCTTGTTCTTAGCAGCTCATTCCACCTTCACCTGATATTTGTGCCCCCGCCCCACCCCGTCACCAAGCTCTCCCCTCCTCAGCCTCCAGTTCTCAGCTGCAGCAACACGTCCTCAGGGAGGCGTCCCCTGGCCCTCCCTCCATCCCTGGCATCCTTCATCATGTGTCTCTATTGTAACTGTTTGGCGCTGCCTGCTTCCTCTGTATAACTTCTTCAGATGTCTGCCTTTCTCACCCTTCTCTAAGACCCTGTTAGACAGAAATCGTCTCTGTTTTGTCCTCCTGCGTTCTAAGCACTCAGTTCCCCGACTGACATGTAGTGCAAACTCAATACGTAATTTTTTTTAATGAACAAGAGTGTGTATTTTGGGAATGGATGAACTTCTTTCTATATTCACTCTTGAGACAAATAGTCTTTCATCTGTCAGTTCAATAACCATTGATTGATTGCCTGTTATGTGCCAGCCACCAGGAAAACAAGTATGAATAAGGCCCTTTCCCAGCTTCCAGCAGTGGTTTCTGAATGGGTGTGGCTACCACCCCACCTGGAGTGATTGGAAGTGTGTAGAGGTGCTTTTTGTTGTTGATGTCATCATGACTGGGGACACTACTGGTGTGTAGTGAGCAGAGCCTAAGGTCACTAAACATTTTCCAGTGTGTGGACACACCCCTGCACAAGAAGGGCCACTCAGCTACCCACCTCCACTCACCTGTAAAGACTCCTCGAAAAGTTTACAGTCCAATAGAGAAAAGGGGAACGAAAAAGGGCAGTTTTCTCATTGTATGTGTGATGAGAGACTTCTGTAGCAACTCAAGGCCCACTGGAGGAATCAGCATTCCACTTTGGGGTCATGTAGGGAGGATTGTTTTTGTCCTGTGCCAAAGAAAGTCCTCAATGCTACTAAGGAGCCTGCAAGTTAAGTGCAATGATAAAGCCAAAAATTAAAATCTCAAAAGATAAATAGCTTATGATTAAAATGACTATGCCTCATTTTTATGATAAATATTTTCTAAAGGGCTATGTGAAAATGATAGGAAATGGCATTCTGGTTTCTTCTCAATGGTCTTTGAGTACATTACAGCTCTGTGAGTGTATGAAAACCTTTATAGAGGGATTGTTGTACCTCTAGTCTGCTTTTTGGGAGAAAACAGCAAGAGGGAAGAATGTTTCCCGCAACAAGTCCTGTGAGAGGAGAAAGAGCAGGGTGTGGGTTGAACTCGACCAAGGTTCCTCAGTGTCCACACCATTGATGTTTTGGGCAGGAGAGCTGTCTGTTTCGGGGGCTGCCCTGGGCATTGTAGGATGTTGAGCAGCATCTCTGACCTCTACCCACTAGCGGCTGGTAGCATCCCCAAAAATGCCTCCAGACATTGTAGGCGGGGTTGCAAAATTGCCCCTAATTGAGAGGCACTGAACCAGACCGAGTTTTCATCCCCCTCACGCCCTGTGTCAGACATGGTCTGTCAGAATTCAGCCACACTGGCTTTTCAGCTGTGGAGAGAGGAAAGTTTAAAAATATCCACCAGCGGGCAATGGACTCTGTCTCTTTGATGGGCAGAGGGGACCTCTGGAAGCCGCTGTGATAGAACTGCTTATCTCCTTCCAGAGGCAGGGCTTGGCGTTTTGTGCTGGCCTCCTGGCACTGTGCTCTTCTTCCTGCTGATTGCTCAAAGGAGAACCTACAGGAGCCTCAGGGATAATGACAGTTTCTCTTTTACATTTGCAGCAGAGCTCCCAGGAGTATGAGCCATGCTGTCACCTGAAGCATCTTTTTAAGCCTCCGGAGAGAGCTGCAGGAAATTACAGTGTGTTGCAAGGAACTCTTTTGCTAGAGAGGGGGGGGAAAATCCTCTTCTTAAATTAAAAAAGAAAAAAAAGAAAGATAATTTTGAAGTCAGCTTGACTTAGCTCCCTTTCTCCAGGAAATTTTAGACCAGCTTTAAGAGTGTGTGTCTGGGAGCTGGTTTGTCCCCCGTGACTTGTCCGTTTTCAGAAGGATGCCACACTTGGATCATTCTTTTCTCCCTTGCTCCACACCTGGGTTCAGTTGCCACCTACTGTCTTCATTCCCTCTCAAAGTGGTCTTTACCTAGAGCTTTGAACTTCTCCTTCTACAGAAGAAAGCTGTTTGGATAAGAAGCAGCATCCATGTTTATATTGGTGGGTACAAAATGTCTTTTCTTCTCTTGCGTCCAGCTTGGAGTATCTACTGCTTCTCCAGTTCCCCAGGAAAGGTTGGCTGTGTGATGGGGAAGATCCAGCTTCAAAGAGCTTTTGAGGGAACTTGGAAGTTAAAGACCAGCACCCCTCAAAACCAAGTCACCGCCAACACACAGAAAGATATAGGAAACCAGATGTAGATAATCAGTAGAGAAAATTTTTTAAAACATGTTTTACAAGTACTATTTTATCTAAGGGGCTTCCCTGATAGCTCAGTTGGTAAAGAACCCGCCTGCAATACAGGAGACCCCAGTTCGATTCCTGAGGTGGGAAGATCCATTGGAGAAGGGATAGGCTACCCACACCAATATTCTTGGGCTTCCCTTGTGGCTCAGCTGGTAAAGAATCTGCTTGTGATGTGGAAACCTGGATTCGATCCCTGGGTTGGGAAGATCCCTGGAGAAGGGAAAGGCTACCTACTCCAGTATTCTGGCCTAGAGAATTCCATGGACTATATATAGTCCATGGGGTCACAAAGAGTCAGACGTGACTGAACAACTTTCACTTTTTTTTCATTTTATCTAAGTACCAAAAAATGAAACAATTCCTAATTTTGGTGGTGGTGATCATTTTTTTTTCTTTGGGTGCTTATTTTTTGCCAGTCATAGCATATTTCATCTGTGTTCATGCTTAGTCGCTAAGTCACATCTGTCACTTGGTGACCCCATGAACTGTAGCCTACTAGGCTCCTCTGACCATGGGATTTCCCAGCAAGAATATTGGAGTAGGTTGCCATTCTCTTCTCCAGGGGATCTTCCTGACCCAGGGATCGAACCTGCATCTCTTGCTTTGGCACGCATGTTCTTTACCACAGAGCCACCAGGGAAACCCAGTGTGTTTTACTAACTCTTTTCCAAAATGGTATGTAGTAGATTCCAATATTATCCCTGTTTTATAGATGAGGACACTGAGGCTTTGTGACTTTAAGAAGTTGTGCAGGATGCCACTGGTCTTCAGGAGCAGTGATTTAAGTCTCTTTGGAGACTTAGCTCCTAACTGCCAGGCCCTGCAATAGTGCTTGTCCATCTTCAGTGAGAGTCAGCATCCCCCAGAGGCCAAGTGAGACCTCAGATTCCCTGACCTACACCCTGATTCTGGAGGGGGCCCAAGAACATGCATCTAGTACCTGGGTGGTGTTAATGCTACTGGTTCAGGGACTGCACTTTGAGAACCCCTGTACTACCACACCCCATTGTCTAGAAAATAGTTTAAGCACTGACTTTGAAAACCTTGAATGCAAATCACTGAGGTTGGAATTGACCACTGACATTAGGCCAGTGCACAGGTAGATATTTGCCACGGTATATCTAGAGCATCTCTTCTGAGAGCATGGTATCGTGAGAAAGAGATAATTGGCCTGTTGTAGGCTTTATTCTGGTATTCCCTTGGCTGCCCATTTCCGAGAACACAGTCACATTGCATTGTTAAAAAAAAAAAAAAAGTACCACCATCATTCATTTATACTCATAGGCCCATTTTGAAGTTCAGTAGTTTCCCATTAGAAGGATGACATTTCATTTTCAAACTATACTTGGTTCATTGTCTTTTGACTTAGTGGAACCTAGTATTTTCTGTGTAAACACTGTGACCATTATCTTGGAAAATATCATCAAAATGCTAATGCTGAGGAACACATAGAGCAGATTTACTGTGAAGAAAGGTGTGCAAATCTTGCATCAGGGCAAATGTCCTCTTAACTATTTCAACAAAAACTCTTAGGCAATTTTATTAGCAATAACACAAAGTAAAGGGTAAGAAAAGAAACATCCTTTAAAAGTTCCCCAGTTATGATCATGTTGAAAACCAGGCACTTTGAGGACAAAATTTTTGTGTTCTTTTGACTGATTGAGTTTCGCCTGAATTAAGATTCCCAAGGCACATTTGAAACCTGAAATAAAGCTGATTTGGCTTGTTGATAGTCTGTTCTGAAGCCTTCTGAACTAGTTCACGAGAAAGGCTTTGGCACCTTTACCTTTCTGCCACTTAATAGCAAAGATAACACCCCAGGTGTGAAACGCCAGTAAAATACGGACGATTGTCCTAAGGATGGATTCAGGAAAAACCACCACCCTGAAATTTGCTGAGGTCCTGTTGCTGTGAGCAATGCTTTACTGTTGTTTAGGACTGAAATCTGCACATATTTCAGAGGAAAATAGAGACTAGTGGTATGTGGGACTTCTCCAAATGCCTTTGGGACTATCAATTTCCTGGGGGAGAACTTAAAAAAAACAAAAACATTCATTATCTGGTGACTTCATGAGTGGTGGAACAGCTTTCTTTGCTTATGAGTGGAAAATAAACTGTCTGCTTATGCAGGTTTGTGCTACACCTGTGCAGAAGCTGAATTTTCCAGAACTAAACCAAGGATTCTCTTGTGTGCTTCTATTTCCCAGCAAAGAACTATTTGCTAGAGACCAAGAACCGTCCTTGTGTTTCTCATGAGCTGACTGCTGCATTGGAATTAGCGCAATACCAGGGTCGAGGGAGCCTGCACTCTGACTGGCAATAGGCAGGTTATTTCCTCTGAGACCCCTCGAGTTAGGTGCAAAGGCAGGTTCTGCAATCAGGAGCACACTGTTGCTCTGAGACTGATATCTTCACCTTGTGGCTTCAGCACAACCAAGGAAACGTTCAGGGCTGTTCCCCCGGGAGTGAGGTCCAGAGGGATGCCTCGGAGGATTTTTTTTTTTTCCCTCCTGCATCTCTGGCTGCCGGGAGATATTTATCAGTGCAGGCAGATGCCAAGCAAAAATCCTGTAGTGTAAAGTAAGGTGCTCCCCAAAGCAGATTCGGAGATTGGAACTGGTGTGTGTACGCTGTGTGCAGGACGTGTGAGCCCAGTGCGCTGAGATGCAGCTCTCCTGTTTGCCTGCAAAGAGTCTCTCCACTCCCCCCGCTGCCCAGCGCACTCGGGGAGCGCCAGGGGGAGTCCTCGCTGGTCTGGGCTTCCCGCGCCCCGGGAGCACCGAGGGCTCGCCTGGTGGAGCTTAGCGCAGCTCGCTCGGCGCTGCCAGCAAGCGGGCGGGGTGGACACTGGGCTTCTGTGTGCCCGCCGCAGCCGTTGGCTGGCAGGCGCCCAATCCCGGGGCATGCCGCCCGAGCCTGGCCGGGACGCACCGTGAAAGACCAGTTTGGGGGAAGGCTTGACCCCCGGCGGCCCGCAGAAGCCGGCGTCCGGAGCCCAGGCGGACTCGGGCGATCGGGCTCGTTGGGCTACAGGGGCGGGAGCCCCCAGGGCACCCACGGGTTCAGCGGGAAGGAGAGGGCATGGCTTCAGTGTTCATGTGCGGAGTGGAGGACCTGCTGTTCAGCGGCAGCCGCTTCGTGTGGAACTTGACCGTGTCCACGCTGCGGAGATGGTACACGGAGAGGCTGCGGGCTTGCCACCAGGTGCTGCGGACGTGGTGCGGGCTGCGGGAAGTGTACCAGGTGAGCCGTGGCGCGCGGCGCCCGAGGGCCCTAGAGGGATGCCTGGCGCTCGTGGGAAACCGGTTCCACCTGTATGATTTTATTGTCCCTCTCCCTTCACCGCTTTCTTTTCAACTACTAGCTGACTGCTCGACTCTTGGGTCAAAAGCTCAGCCACTGTAGGTAACTGCTGCCTGACAAAGCTTGTGAATTTTCCCCAATGTGTAAGGGGCACCTTCAGTGAATTACCTTTGCTTTTGCAGACATCTGTTACAGAGTGATGGTGTTCTGGCAGGGCACTTAGCTCAGAAAGCTGTAGCTTTGCAGCAGAGCCTCTTCAGGGAGCAACTTTGACATTCACATGATTCCTTCCTTTTCATTTCATTGGGGGTGAAGGTAGGCATTTCAGGGAGCAAGGATTCCACACTAGTTTATGGATTCACACTCTTCCCTTTGATTTTGCCTTTCCATCAGGCAGCCTCAGCTTGCAAGGCAGAGCCAGGAAAAGCTGATTCTGTGTCTGCTGGCTTTTGGAAGGAAGGACAGCAAATTGTGAACACTTTGCAGGAGGATGACGGGCTGGGGAGGGGAGTGGTGCCCTGGCTGAGCGTTGGAATGCTAACGTTTGGATTTACTCCCTGTCACACAACACAGCCTCTTTATTTCTCTGCTAGGTCCTGTCCTGCAGGCAAAAAATGCTGCAACTTTGTTCAGTCTTTCTGGGGCTGTAGCTTCCCTTCATTGTTTAAAAACAGTCATTTGTGGATTTAGTCCTGTGTTTTGGCTGTTAGTATCATTGAGGTGTTTTGTTTTTTTTTTAATTGACATTGCATTTAGGAAGCTTCTACCTGGAGTTTAAAGTATAGCATCACGTTTTCCCAGGAAACTGTGATGAAGAAGCAGCTTTGTTGCAGATCCTGGATTCTCCCTACTCTGACCATGTTCTCAGTGTGGCTCTAATTCATATCTCATTGCATTGAGTGCCATATCTGATCAAGCTGCTAGTGTTGATAAGCCATTTTCTTCCATCAGTCAGGCAAAATGAAAAAGACTAGCACCTGGGATCAAACTGTGGTCGTCTAAAGAACCAGCGTGGCCTTGTCATCCCTGACATCCACGATATCCTTGTTAAAATGTGAGAAAGGTTTGTGCTTTCCCGACTCCTGCTTTGGATAACGTGCCTGAGATGTCTTGCATTTTGAAAGACTCCAGAAGCCAGGTTGAGAACCAGGGCAGCGTGTGGCGGTTTGAGAGGATTATGGAGCTGTGGAGACAGCCCATCTGGTCACATGACACAGATCACCTGGCTCTTTGGAGTCAGAGGTGTGTCTGCTTCTCAGCCTTTTTCTCTTTGGGGAAATCATGGTTTAGTTTGGTCTGTAGGAGAAGTGACCCTGATACAGTTATGTTTTTACTTTTTAACATGTGAGAAAGTTTCAAAAAGAGCCCAGGTACTCTGGTTAACTATGCAACCCTTGTACCCCTCTCCCAAAGACTCCAGGGACTCACAGCTTACCTCTCCTCCTGGTAGTGAGCCATTCAAAAATGACAGTTGCAGAAGCCTGAGACTCCACACGTTCTTTATAAGGTTGATCAGTAATTATTTTTAAGCAGAATTGCAACTTGAGCCTACTGAACTATAGGTTTTCTCTTCTATAAATTGGATAGTGACAGAGCCAGTACCCTCTCATAATGATAAGGAGAAACACCCAAAATAGCGATGACCATCTTTGTTGCTGTTCAGTTGCTCTGTCGTGTCGGACTCTTTGCAACCCCACAGACTGCTGCACACTAGGCTTCCCTGTCCTTCACTATCTCCCAGAGTTTGTTCAAATTCATGTCTATTGAGTCGGCGGTGCTATTTTACAAGTATTGAGTCTTAAGTAGTCAAAGTTCATGTCTTTGGAAGTAATTTTAAAATATTTTAAAACTTGAGAGAACTATAGATTTTTAAATTGTACAGTATAGTTGTTAGCAAAGAAATTTCCTTTAATGTCTTTCAAATTTGAACAAGAAATATAAATTCTATAGACCTGAGTGGCCATAAAATAGTCTGATTAATACCTTTTACTCCAAGTTAAGTAGACATAGGAGCAAATCCTGCCTCCACCTATGTATGGTCATGAGTAAGTTATTTAATTTTACTATTCTTCAGTTTCATTGTTTATAAAATGGGAAATATAATAGTACAAACCATAGAGGTTGATACAAGAATTAATTGACAGTGCTGAGAGTTTTTAGGACATATTCAGTAAATGTAATCTGCTCTACCAGTTGGGCTATTTTTATTGCAATATGAAAATGAACTCAAAGTAACCTGCAGAACAAACAGTAGGGACTTTTGACACAACTGAAAAGTCTAGCAGTAGGACAGACTTCAGGTATGGCTTGATCAGGGCACTCTGGTTGTCCTCCATGAGTCTTTCAGCCTTATCTTGTTCATGCAATGGCTGTATGTTAGTTGGTTTCCTCCTCATGAGAGCAGATAGCCAAAGTCGTTCCAGGACGTAGGTCCACATATCAACCCATTTAGAAAGAAAGAGGATTTCTCAAAGGCATCAACTGTCAAAAACTGATTTCCCAATTCGCACTATGACCAGTCAGTTTAGGGTCTGTTCTCCCCCCTACTGCCTGTGCACTGATTGGCACAGGGAATGGGAACATAATTTCTGCATTCTCAAAGGGAATGATATGGCCCCCAACAGGCCAAAATCACTTTCTAGGGATGAGAGGGAGGCCAAGAAAACACAACTTAATCTTTGTGTATAAAGTATAGATATACATATAATGCATGAACAGATATACAGTCTACTTGTGGAACTTGGGAGGTGAGGTGACTAGCGAACAACATAAATATCTTCAAAGGCTCCTTAAGGGAGTGATAATGAATAAGAAGGTTGAGAAACCCTAAATTTCATCAGTTGGCTTAGGCCACTGGGGTTGCCGCATCATTTCTGAAGCCAAGAGTGAAGTTGGCCCCAGCCAGATGACAAAGCTACCAGCCAGTGGAGGGGGATGCAGTCAGTGTCCACTGTACCTGCATTACCAGAACCTCAAATCTAGAGCTCTTTACATAAAATGATTACTTTTCAAGATAAGTACAAACACTGATGCACAAATATATTTGTAAGTATCTTGTGACAGTGATTTATTCAAGTTATGGGGGTAGGAGGCCCATCCTTAGAATACCTGTATTGCTGTCCCATAATTATAAATTCTAAAACACATAGGGGAGTGCTCTCTTGTGCTAACGTTTCTGGCATGTGAACTTAAAACACCATAGGGTTACATATTTTATTGATCTTTTTTTTTTTTTTTTTTTTTTTTTTAATTGTCTGTTTGCTTGCTTCTAGTCTCAGTAGTCTTCTTTGTAAGAAAATTGAGGATTCAGTCACTCTGGAGAGCGAGGGTGGGGCAGGAGATATCCATTACACGGAATACCTGGCAGTCCCCGGGGGGTGTTTTGTTTATTCATAAACTGTAAGTGAAATAAGATCTCTACCTATTCGTAAGGAACTTGGCAACCACATCATTGCCTGGCCAGCACAACTGGGAAGGCATAATTTCTTTGGAATTGAATACTTCCTCCACTCCTAGATATTGGAGAGGCTAGAGACTTAATTTGCCAGAAACCATGAATAATAAAGATACTAGCTACAAGGCATTTCTGTAGTCATGCAACTAAATAAAAAGCAGACTGAGGCTGCACCAGGCTGCCTCTTAACAAAGACTTGCTCGATGAGTAAAGATGTGAATTTGGTCGACATAGCAGACATGGGACATTCACTCTTCGAGCTAGGGCTGAGTATTAAAAGCTGATATCTCTCTCTTGTTTTATCTTGCCCAGATGGGTTGTGGTATCACAATTAATTAGGCTTAACAAACAGTTGAGGCGGAAAATGATGGGAGAGTGTCATTGAAAAAGGATCAACACTCTCTGCTTTTTATTAAGTGTGATGTGTTCTAACAAAGCCCTCAGTTTGGGGCTTGGGATACGTTTTCCTTTCATCTCCAACGTCTCAAAGGTAGAATTTCTTGCAAACACTGAATGGAGTCATTAGCCTCCAGGAGGAGGCACTTTGGACAGAATCTAGGGTACTTCAGTGACCATAGCAGACTGGGTTAGCTCCCTGGGGCAGACCGCTGGCAGTGATGGGCAGCAGGCATGCCAGATCACGGCAGAGGCTGTGGGCTCCAACTTGAGCAAATCTGACCTTGAGTGGATTGCTTTTTCTCTCTGAGCCCCATTTCCTCCTGAGTAAGAGAGGAGAACTGTAGCCTTGGCACTCTGGATAGTGTAAAAAATTCACGAGATAATGTGTGTAACACTGAATGCCTTGCGTGGCACAAGGACATAAATAAACGTTAGCTCTCAGGTACATAAAGAACTGAATACCAGACCCGAAGAAGGTATCTAATAAAGGATTGCTTAGGGTTTTAATTGTTGTTTTTATAAGCGAGACTGATTCTCTGGAAACTGAATTTCCATCTTTATATGCAAAAATGTTCAATAAGAGAGACTATGGAATCTCCCACACAGTCAATATAGAGTGGACCTTGGGTATCTGGGCTTGTGTTCCACATAGTAGATCCACATTTTTTGAGGGCCCATACGAAAATCTAGGAGGTCTCAGGCAGCTAGTGATAGGCTCTCTGAGAAGATAATCTCTTTATATTCCAAGACTCTGATGACCCATAAATCAGTAACACCTGAACTTTTCATCCCATCATATTGGTTATGGAAGACCAAGTCTCCAAATGGCAGTCGTTCATTGAGCTTTCAGTGACCAGTGTGTTTCAAACCATACATCCTTTGCTTGGCCCCACCTTCCACTCTCCACAGCCCCCAGAATTACAGAGGCCAGAAGTGGGGCCGACAAATTACAACCCACAGGGGAAGACTGGCTTGCCTCCTGTTTTTGCAAATAAAATTTTATTGGCTTGCTGCTAAGTCACTTCAGTCGTGTCCAACTCTGTGTGACCCCATAGACGGCAGCCCACCAGGCTCCGCTGTCCCTGGAATTCTCCAGGCAAGAACACTGGAGTGGGTTGCCATTTCTTTCTCCAATGTATGAAAGTGAAAAGTGAAAGTAAACAATATATTGGGCAGAGAATGCTAGAGGAAGAAAAGTTTAGAATTCAGTCATAGAGAAATAGAACTTGAAGGAATGTGGAAGAATTTTCTCATAAAAAACCTAGTCACTAGGAAATTAATAAACAAATATTCAGGATCAGTGTTCAGTCTGCCCTTGTTAGGTCCTTCACTTTAGAACATGGTTGGAGTTACAGATTGATTCATTCATTTGTCCATATATTCATACCTAAAATAATTATCAGGTGCTTACTATGTCCCAGTTTCTGTGTCGAGGTGTTAGTAAGACAGAGTCAGTTAGATTGTCTCCTGTGTTCAAGGAGTCTATTGTCAAGTAGGGGAGGCATTTAAGAAGATGAAACTCTGTGGAAGGGTTTTACTTGGGTCCTTCAAGTGCTTAGGGAGTTTTAATCAGACAGGAGTAAAGCGAACGGGGAGGGATAATGGAAGCCAAGGAGACTTCCTACAGGAAGTGATTCTCAAGCTGAAGTTGAAAGGACAAGTTGGAGTTAGGTGGAGAAAGGCAGATGGGCAGGCTTTCAGGCCGTTTCAGTGGGGAAACAAGCTCTAGGGTAGGGGGATGTTTATAACGAGTTTTTAAGGTTGATGATGAAAAAGGGGCTTTCCAGGTGGCACTAGTGGTGAAGAACCCACCTACCAATACAGGAGACATAAGAGGCATGGGTTCAGTCCCTGAGTCAGGAAGATGCCCTGGAGGAGGGCATGGCAACCCCCTCCAGTGTTCTTGCTTGGAGAACCCCATGGACAGAGGAGCCTGGTAGGCTACAGTAAATAGAGTTGCAAAGAGTTGGACACAGCTGAGGCAACTTAGCACGCATGCACGAGGAAAGAGAGAGAAAGACAAAGTCAGAGACAGGATTTCACTGGGAATAACATCCACATTTGAATGGTCTTTTAATTTAAGATTAGGATTTGATGTTTTTCTTCAGAACTTTGAGGGCAGGAGACAGGTTAGGTTAGAACTGCCCCTGGCAGGAGTGAGGCTGATAGATGCAAAGGGTGGGGGCATGGTGGAAACAGAAAAGGAGGGGACCTTAGGAGGCTGTTGCAATGATGTATGTGTGCTGCTCAGAATAGGGTAGGTTTTACTATGGCAACAAACAGTCCCAACATCCTAATGGCTTAAAGAAATAAAAACTTATTGTCGGTTCAGACTACTTGTCCAATTGCAGATTGGCTGGAAGCTGTGCTCATCACTGTCACTTGGGTTCACAGAATGTTCCTGAACATTGCCAGTTTCCATAATAGAGAGTGAAGAGCTCTTCAGGGCTTTGCACTGGCAGTTCAGTGCTTGGTCTCTAAGTAACTCATGTCACTTGTTTCAAGTTATTGGTCACATCACTCACTCGACCACAGGGTCCAGGGAAAGCAGTCCTTCCACTGAACAGCATGAATGTTGGTGCAGATTTGTTTCCTTAAGAAGCAGCCTTTGAAACAGAGATTAACAAGCAGGAGGTTTACTAGAGAGTGCTCTGAGGATCTCTACTGTAGAGATAATAGAAAGAAGTAGAGTTGAACAGAGAGAGAAACTGGGTTACAGTTCAGGCTTAACAAAGACTTCAGCTGACCTCACCGGTGGCTCTGAACCTAAGAATTGTCTCCAGTTGGAACAAGAGATCTGGGTGTCCGCACCCCACCTTCACCTCCCCATCATTGGAGATGGGCTGCCCTTGAGTCAGTGGTATGTTCTTGAAGTAGACATCTCTCTTTAATTCCTTAAATAAAATCTGAGATGACAGCTCAAAAATCTCTAGGCAGCTGATGGAATAAGTCTGGGCAGCTCATCACTATGCAAATATCTACCCGCCAGGTGCTAGGGTCAAAACCTGAACTGTGGCAGGGCCAGTGGGAAGGAAGTAGAGTAAAGGGATTGCATTGATGTGAAGGATGAAGAATTGAGCTTTGAAACATGGCAGTCTCCCAAGTGGCTCCTACGTTCTGTTGAATGAATTGTGCAACCATGGAGTTAGTTAATAGTAGCAACACATACGGAAAGAAGCAAAAACTTGGTTGATAAAGGAAATGTGAGTCAACTTATCACTGAGGAAATCGTCTTCTTTATTTTCAGGTAACCACAGACTAGGATTTTATGGGAAATTGGGATGCTCGGGTACCCAAAAATTGATAAGAAAACTCTCTTAATATTTGAGCCCATTATTTAGCATAAATAAATTTCTAAAGGACCATATGATTCAAGATCAACACAATCAGTCACAGGATCTTTAGAAAGCATTTTTGAACCCTTGTTGTACAGTCTGTAAAACATCAAGTTAAGAATAGACTCTCTTGCCCTTTTCAGGTCGGTGTTTGTTTTTCTCCTTCCATCTTTTCCTGGTGGAGCTGCAACATAAAATAACTTCCTGTTCATCCCCTACTTACGTTTCTTCTGAACATTATGTTTGGGATGTCCAGTTTGGTTGTGGAAAACTGTGAATGACGCAAATGGGATTAAAAAAATTTGAAATTAAAATCCATAAGTAATTATATATGTGTGTGGGCATATACATACCTAAAAGATATAAATTCTGACATTTGTGAAATAAACTTTAGCCATAAGAGAGGCTGGTCATTATGGTAAATTAAATAGAACCATTTCCTCCTGTTATCCTAATCGTTTTTAGTTTCTTGAATTGTGTGTGTGAGCAAAGCTTATTGCTTAAATAATTATTTTCTCCTTAACTAGCGTTTTTATATAGTCTTACTGTCTTGACAAATAGCTACTAATTATTAAGCAGCTACTATGTGCTATGCCTTGTGCTTGGTACTTTACATGTATTATCTTTTTTTAAAGAAATATATCTTTGGGGAAATATTTTAATATATAAAAGTATAAATGATGATATATATAGGTAAAAACTCACATACCCACTGCTTAGTTTTAAGGCCTCTTAATATTTTACCATATTTTCTCTGGATACTTTTTTTTGGTAATATGATAAAAATTTACAGAATCAATTGAAACCATCTTTTTACCTCTCCTTTCTCCCTAAAAGTAGTACTGTTCTGAATTTCGTGGTTTTTATTCCCAGGCACATCTTTCTCATTTTGCCACATATATTCATATCTATAAACAATATATATTATTTTTGTGTTTGTAAAATTTAAATAAGGATGTGTCATTCTACTACCTTATTTTCCTCTCAACAGGCTTTTGGGGCTTGTCTTTAAATTCATTTTAACTCCTGTATTCCATTGTGTTAAACATACCAACCTCTCATCGATGGACATTTAGGTTGTTGGCAAAGTTTTAGTGTCCTCAACATACTACACTGAAAAGGTTGTGTTTGTCTTTTTGTGCTTGTGAGCAAGAGCTTCTCCAGAGTATGTACTAAAAGGGAGACTTACTAGGTTTTTGGCTTTAATAGATGTTGTGCCTTATCTCTGTCCTTACAACCACTCTTGAAGATGATATCATGAATCCCACCTCATTGGTTTTATATACTTATTAGCTAATAAGACATTGTGCTGAAGTTTGAACCGAGCTCTAAAGCTCATGAATGATATCATGATTCAATACCATGTCTTATTAGCTAATAAGTATATAAAACACTTAGCCTTTTGCCCCTGACTTGCAGCTTTATTAAAAAGATATATAAAGGTAGTATCTCATTTATTCACTTATTTGCTCAATGAACATTGGGTGAAAACATAGCTGAGTGCCTAAAAGTGAAATGTGAAAACTTCTTGAACTCAAATCCTAACTTCCCTTTTGTTAGCTATGTGAGTTCTCAGAGATTGTTCTCATTAACTTTTTTCTAGGACTTCTCTGGCAGTCCATTGTTGGGGACTTTGCATTCCAATATAGCAGGTGCAGGTTAAAACCCTGGTTTGGGAACTAAGATCCCACATGCCTTGGTGAGCAAAAAAACCAGAACATAAAAAGCAGACACGGTATTGTAGCAAATTCAATAAAGACTTTAAACTACACCAAAAAAAATATTTTTAAAACTTTTTTCTGCTGTAAAATATGGTTAATTATAGTACCTCTCTTAAAGAGTTATGCTCCCAGGATTGTTATAAAAATAAAATGCATTAATATTTTAAAGCACTAAAACAGTGTTGGATGTATTCATGGATGGATAGGTGGATAGTGGATGGACAAGGAGATGGATGGAGAGACAAATGGGCAGATGCTTGGGTGGATGGACAAATGGTTGGACTGAACTGATGGTTGGGTGGATAGATGAGTAGATGGATGGATAAAAGAATGGATGGACAGACAGATGGGAAAATGGTTGGATGGCTAGATGAACAGATGGACTAATGGTTGGATGGATGGATGAATTTCTCACGATTATCTTCCTGTATGCAGGCCTCACCATCTTATGCATATGCATAACCTTTGGAGCTTTTAAAATCTGCAGAAGCCTTGTCTCCTCCCTCCTCTCTCCTCTCCAAATTAAGAACTATCGTCTAATGTAGCAAGTATGAAAGGGGCCCACTGACCACTGCACAGAGACCCTGTGCTCACATGGTTTCATGGCACAGCATTTTATCAGAGACTCTGTCTTCCTAATGCTGTTTTCTTCATTTATTCTTTGAAGGCAAAGATTCTCATAAATGTTTAATTGTTTTCTTTTTTTCTCCAAGATGAGAGGCTTTCTCTCTCTCAACCCTGAACCTTACTCTGGTATGACCAAGAGCCCTAGATTCTCATGTATAAAGGCTCTGGGGCCCCACAGACTGATGGCATTCTCATCTGTATAAGTGCTTTCTGATATGACTCTTAAATTTCCAACTGCTTAGGAGACCCAGTTATTATAGGCATCATGCTATGCTTGGGTAAAGTAGCCAGCAAACATTTTTACAGGAATTAGTTAGTCTCATTAAAATGTGATTAGATACTTATTAGCTAAAAGAGAAAAGAGAAATAAAATGGGCTTTAGTCAGCTGGACCTGGGTTACAAATCAAGACTTTATCACTTACCTGCTGTGTGACCTTGAGCCAAGTGACTTCATTGCTCTGAATTTGTTTCTTATACAAAAGATGAAAATAAGATGTACACTTTAAGTTTGATATAAAAGTGTGACATGGATTCAGAAAAGGTAGCTTTTCCAATGTAAACATTTGGATGCCTTCACAAAGTTGATCCTAAAGCCTGAAATTATCATGCTAGTCATGAATAGTGCAAACTGTGATCAGGAATTAAGCCCAAAGGCCCACATATACTACTGTGTGTCATGAGCAAGTTATATGCTCTCTTTGTGCTCCCTTTTCTCCCCTATGTGATGGGGATGGTATTATAATAGTGCCTGCATCTTGGGGTTGTTGAGGGGACAACACAAGATTACATAATAAAGGTCTCTCTGGGGTACCTGGCTCAAAATCAGCAGTTAAGGACTGTCATTTCTACCTAATGAACATTTTCTATGTTGTCAGACATAACGCTAAGCATTTGGCCACGCTGCACGGCTTACAGGATCTTACTTCCCTGACCAGGGATCGAACCTAGCACCTCGGCAGGGAAAGCACCGTGTTCTAAGCACTAGACCACTGGGAAATTCCCTAAGCATTTCATATTTACCATTTCATTTAATTCCCCTAACAATGACATGAAGTAGGCACTATGAAACCCATTTGGCAGACATAAATATTGTTTAGCATGTTAAGTCACTTAGCCAAGAGCAAAGATGGAGGATTCAGATCTGTCTAAATCCATCCCTCAGCCACTGCATGGAATGGGCGTGGTTTGCAAACCATTCAGCCTCTTCTGTTTCCACGTGTGTCTTCATTGAGTCCTTTCTAGCACTTTTCTGGCCTCTAATCTCTGCCTCTACCCAACCCTGTAGTCATAGCAGGTATTAATAAACCCACTGAGACTGAATGACTAATGCCATTTTCCCTCTACAGTCTCTAGAGTGGTTTTGTTCAATGGTAAGTCAGATCATGTCATCCATCGTCTTGTTCAGAACCCTGTAATGACCAACAACTCAGAAAAAGCCAGTCTCACTTTTACCTGCCAGGTGCTGCATAATGGATACCTTCTTCTCTAGTGTCCTCCACCAACCACCCCCAGCAGACACACTCAACTTCTGATTTTTTCATTATTACTGTTAGCATTATATTCAATTATTTGTGTATGCATGTGTATTCTAGTTAATAGTTGACATATAACATTATATTGGTTTCACGTGTACAGCATAATGTTTAATATTTATATATATTGTGACATGGTCACCACAATAAGTCTAGTTAACTTCCATCACCACACATAGTTACAGATTTTTTTGTTCCTACAATGATAGCTTTTAAGAGCTACTCTCTTAGCAACTTTCAAACATACAATACAATATTATTAACTATAGTGCCATGTGGTACATTACATCCCTTGACTTATTTATTTTAGAAAGTTTATACCTTTTGATCCCCTTCACCCATTTCACCCACCCTCCAAGCCATGCCTTTGTGCTTGTGTGTTCAGTCGTGTCTGACTCTCTGCAGCCCCATGAACCACAGTCTGCCAGGCTCATCTGTCCATGGAGTTTTTTCAGGCAAAGCTACTGGAGTGAGTGGCCATTTCCTACTCTGGGGATCTTCCCGCCCCAAGGGTAAAACCCTCATCTCCTGGGTCTCCTGGATTGGCAGGCAGATTCTTTATGACTGAGCCACCTGGGAAGCCCACCTCTGGCCAACCTTCAGTCTGTGTCTGTGAGCTGCCTCAACCTCTGGTCTCAGCTTGAGATGTTCTTTCTCTCTGTAAGTCTTCTCCAGCAACACGGACCGCTTTACTGTGCCTTCAGCCCTGCCAACACATTCCATCCTCAGAGCCTTTGCCCTTGACGTTTTCTCTGCCTGGAACTTTGTCACCCAGAGGGTCATGAGACATGCTTCCCCCTTTACTTCCTGCAGATCTTTCTTCAGATGCCACCCAACCAGTGAGGCCACCCCGGGCTGTTCTCTTATTCTGCTTTATTCTTCTTTGTAACCCTGTCACCACCTGATGTTAGGAAATCTATTTGCTTACGTGCTTACTGTGTTTCCCCAACCAGAATGTTAGCTGATGAGGTGGAGAAACTTTGCTTTGTTCACTGCAGTGTCCTCAGCTCCTGAAACATAATATTCCTTCAGAAATAGTTCTTGACTAAATGAACAGACTAGCTCAGTCAGTCAGGCATGAGAATCTTAATGTCAAGCTCATGGGTTCGAGCCCCACATTCAGTGAGGTTTTGGGCTTCACTGGTAGCTCAGACGGTAAAGAATCTGCCTGCAATGCGGGAAACCTGGGTTCGATCCCTGGGTTGGAAGTTCTCCTGGAGGAGGACATGGCAATCCACTGCAGTATTCTTGCCTGGAGAATCCCATGGACAGAGGAGCCTGGCTGGTCACAAAGAGTCTGACATGACTGAGTGACTAAGCGCAGCACAAACGAACAAAGGGATCTGCTTTACATTTTAAGAAACTTGCTCTAGCCACTGTGGCGGGGAAGGGGGGATGGTAAGAGCAGTCAGGAGGCCGTTTCTGACGTCCAGCCGCGGGACAGTGGACTGGGTGGGCTGGAATGGTGGCCACACGTGCTATAGACAGAAGCTAGGAATTTGGAGGAGGAGGCTGCTGCACGAAGGGGCCTCTGTCCAACGAGAATGTTTACAGTCTATGAAGTTTTGGAAACATCCACGACGAAGCCATGTGTTTTGAAATGGATTTGTGTCTCTGAGTGTTTACTCTTTTTCATTATGGAAAATAGCCCCAAGCCAGTGTAAGCTGATTGAGAGTAGTTTTCTGAAAGTCATTCCATTAAGGAAACAGCAGGGCAGAGATCAGAGCGAGATGTTTCCTCCCATCCCTATAAAACAGGGTCAGTCAGGGACCCCAGCTTCTGTGCTCGACCAGCTGCAAGTCCCTGCCCGTGCCCAGCCCAGGGTGTGGAAGCTGGCAGTTTCTGCAGTTCTCGTCAGCACTGACTGTCAAGTGATCTCTGTTTCCTGTGCCCGGCCCTGTGGTTAAGCTCTGGAAGGTGCCCTCTTTGGCCTGACCGATGCTGACAGACGTTTCAGACCCCTGGCTTTCTCTTCGTGGCACTCCGTGGAAGTTGATTATCATCCTGACCCTGCCCCAGATCATTCCCATCCCCTGGAGATAAGGATGGAAGGACCCTTTGGATTTGCCTGGATTCCTGGGAGGAAAAAAACCTTTCTTTCTGCTCTTCATTAGTGTTTAATTAAAAGCTTGCTGTGCCTAAGTCTTCGGCTGTGTCCAAGCTTTTTAAAATTCTGCAAGCACAGACAATATAGAGTTCGACCCTTTGAGTTACAAGAGCTGGGTTATGGTGTCTAAATCAACCTCAAATAATGACGGAGTCATAGTCTTTTAGAATAAAAAGGAATACGAGACATTTCCCAAATATTTCCTGAAGACAGAGTGCGCTTACTTTGAACCAATAGTCAAATATCAGTTTTTAAATGTAACCCGAGTTTTAAGTTTGAAGCAGTTTGGTTCAGGATATGAAGAATCTTAACCATCAACTCATATTTAAATTTATGGGGTCTTTCCTTCCTTAAGATTTTATATATTAATCTTTCTAGGTATTGATGCCAGATATAGTTCCAACTGAGCTCATGAGATTTTTTCCTGTCAAATTCCTTCTGGAAATGAGATTTCTTATAGTGAATGTATTTTTCCTTTAATAAACTTCAGAAACCAACTCTGAGTTTCAAAGAAATTTTTTTCTGAGATGCTAGTGCCAGAGTCTGAACAGTGCCCTTTATTCACTACCAAGTTGCATCAGTTTAAGTTTTTCTTCAGGCTCAAGCATTACATTAGGTTACAAATATAGCAAAAACTTGCCACACCTTTATGCTGTGTATTGTGTGTTTTAAGTATTTAATTATGTCTTTCTATCCTTTTCTTCCCCACCCTCTTTTTTGGTATACTTTCTCTGAGCTAAATAGGTCACACTTAAATGTATAAATAAATAACATATGTGTGTGTATACATATATATGTGAGAAATGTATAAATACACACACATATGTGCATGTGTGTTTATATATGTCACTGTATCTGAAGTTTTTCCCCAAAATAAGACCATGAGCCAACATATTTACCAGACATCACTTTTCTTCCCCTAATCTTCAACATCACTTCTAAATTTATATTATAACCCTGAAGTAAATAGCCAGTACCAATAATACGGCTTGGGTTCCATAATAGATTGTATTCAAGTCCAGCAAATGAAGATTTGGTCAACAATTTCACTTCTTTGCCTTGGTTTAAAAATGAAGAAAATACAGAATCAGAGGACTGTGTTCCTGGTCACCTTCTGCATCAGCTCAGCTCACTAATCTGTGAAATGGGGCCTTGGCGTGGGCTGCCATACTGGAGGCCGCTGGGTGGTCAGTAGACAGCAGTAGGGCAAGTCACTCAAAGTGCAGCTCTTGCCCCTGCCCCTTCCCCAGCAGCTCCATCCAAGGAGGACCAGTTGGGTAGTTAAGAGCTTGAGGGACCTGTGAGGAAAAAGAGGAAGCAGCCCTCTTTGGCCCATGCAGCTTCATTTATTATTTACAGATATTAATGACATCAGTCTGTTTTCATGGAACATGGAATGAGGTGAACAGCTTTATCTATCTCCTTTGAGTGACTTGCACATATCCTTTGGGAGCTAAGGATGTTGGGGTCAGATAAAAACGAGCTCTAATCCTGTTCCTTATGCCTTCCTGATTGTATCACCCAAAGCTTAATACCTCATTCCTTTGAGCCTTGGTTTCCTCATCTGTGAAATGGGGACATAATGTATCATCATACTGTTGCCAGCTGTTTTTTGTTTAGTTTTGATTTTTTTGGCCATGCCATGCAGCATACAGGATATTAGTTCCCTGACCAGGGACTGAACCCCTGCCCCGTACATTAAGAGCACAGAGTCCTAACCATTGGACTATCAGGGAGGTCCCTGTTGCCCGGTTTAAGTGAAAGGATGCCCTTAATGTGACTGCTCATAATGGTGTCTAGAACATGATTAGAACTCAGTACATTGTAGTTTAGGGAAAAGGCCTTGGTACTGAAATACGCCAAAAAAGACAAATGTTAGAAATGGGATATTCACTTCCTCTCTCATCTCAATGAAGTTATCTTAAATAAGGATAAGAGATGAGGTGGATATTTTGAAGCAGAGTTAAATTATAATCTGATAAATTGTTACAACCTTTTCATAGAACAGTTTAGTTGTATCTAATCAAAATATAAGATACGTGCCCTGTTTGATCAAAGATTTCCATTTCAGGAAGTCATCTGAAGGGCATAATGGTACATCTGTAAGGACTTTCATAGCAGAATGATTGCAGAGACATGAATAGGAGGATGATTAATAGAATGATAATCCCTCCAAAGCATGGGATTCTGTGACATCGGTAGAAAAAGTGAAGTAGACCTATACGTCACAGCCTCCCAGAGTTGTCACTGATCTATTTTGGGGTAAAAATAAACACAAAAGACAGAACACTATACAGGATGTGTGTGTGTACGTGTATGTACGTGTCTATAGAGGTGGCGCCTGTGGTAAAGAACCTGCCTGCCAATGCAGGAGATGTAAGAGACACAGGTTCGATCCCTGGGTCAGGAAGATCCCCTGGAGGAAGGCATGGTAACCCGCTCCAGTATTCTTGCCTGGGAAATCCCATGGACAGAGGAGTCTGGCAGTCTACTGTCCATAGGGTCGCACAGAGTCAGACACGACTGAACTGACTTAGCATGTGACACATAACATAGAGACAAAAAGACATAAATAAATGTGAGCAGTGTGTATCTGTGTTCTTGGACATGAGAGAACAGGGTTGGAAATACATAGACCAAACCATTTATAACGTTTACCCCAGGGAAATGTCAGTAGACAAAGGGAAAGGTTTCTGCTTCTTTTACTTCAGTCATTCTGAATTTAAATTGCTTACAGCAGGGATATATGTGATTTTTTTTTTAAGCTTCCTATTCAAAACCTCTGATCCAGGCTGTTGTGTACAGTATTTCTGGGGAACAGGAATGTGTTCAGTTTAACCTTGTGTCACAGCACCTGGCATGTAGCAGTGTCTCTGATGAGTATATCTTTTGTGTCTATTTAATGATGACTATTAGCCATTACTGACACAATTACTGTTGTTACCTAAAGAGTGTGTGGTGGAGTCTGGCTACTCGCTGTCCAAAAACCACTCAACAGGCCACACTGGTGGAAACGGAAGTTTGCTCTATTTCAGATGCTGGCAACTTGGTGGTGAGGGTGGCTGACTCCCCCTCACCAGCAACCAGTGGGGCAGGAGTTTTTATAGACAGAAAGAGGAAGCTACTGGCAGAAATGGCACAAGTCATCTCTGACAGTTATCTTCAAATTGGTCATTGCTGGTCTGACCAGTGTCATCTTGATTGATTGAGATAGTTAATCTTCCCAGAGTTCATTTGTTCCCATTTCTCTGAGGCCAGTTCTAGGAACTGTGGCAGCTTATGTCTTGGGTCAGAGGATGAGATGGCTAGATGGCACCACCATGAAATGCTCATGCAATGAACATGAACTTAAGCAAACTTCGGAAGATGGTGAGGGACAGGGAGGCCTGGCGTGGTGCCCTCCAGGAGGTCACAGAGTCAGACACAACTGGGCGACTGAACAGTAACAGTCTGGGTACAGTCTGGTCATCGTGAAGTTAACTTCTCCACCTGGTATTTTAGAATCTGTAAGACAGCTCCCAGGATATGGCTCAGAATATTATCTATAGCCCTTGAGAAAGGTCTTAAGGTCCTTGACTGTGCTTAATGACTGCATTATTATTATTTAGCCTCCTTCGACTGTTTCCCTTTGTTTCCGCATTTCTCATTCTCTGATTAAATTTGCTCTTTGACTAAAGTTTACGAAAGACAATAGACAGACAGAGGCCATGGTGTGTGTGGGGGCAGGGGTGGGGGGCGGTGGCAAGGACCATAGGGTCTTGCTTCTTCACTATTAGCTAAAAAGCAGGGATTTTGCTGGCAGTCCAATGCCTAAGTCTTCACCTTTAAATGCTGGAGGTACAGGTTTGATCCCTGGTCAAGGAACTAGGATCCCACATGATTGTGGCCAAAAAACTGAAACTTAAAACAAAAGTAATATTGTAACAAATGCAACAGACACTTTGAAAATGGTCCACATCAAAAAAATATATTTTTGAAAAGCAGTATTTATATTCCTTGGGGAACCATAGAGTTTTTTATGGTTAAAATAAGTCCATAAATTTTTTTATAGAAGCACATGGTTTTTAGTCAGTCTTTTATTAATGGTGTATATTCACCATATATTTTCTAAACATATATGACTCACATACTACAGTAANACACCAGAGAGATGTAATCAACAGAACTCAGATGGTGGGAGAACTGGCAGAAAGAACAGCCCAGTTTCTTCAACAAATAAACTATAACGAGAGCGAGACAGAGAAGAGGCAAAAAAGAGGGAAAGATGAATGGGAGAGAAGCTTCTAGATTAACAGAGACCTAAAAGAAATAACAACAAAATGCATATGTAAATCTTTTTGGATCTTGATTTAAACAAACTTGGAGAAAAAAATGCCTTCATAAAATAAGTGGAAATTTGAACACTAATGATATTTGATGATTATTAGTTAATATTGGGCATTTTGGAGTCATTAAAGTTTTGTATTTTTTTTAAAATGTCCTTAGCTTTTATATTGGAATATTTACAGATAAAATTTTTTGACCATCTTAGATTTGCTTCAGAGTAATACATACAAAAGGACAGAAAGTGGATGAGAATATTAATGAAACAAGATTAGCCATGTGTTATAACTGTTAAAACTGGTGGATGGATACATGGAGGTTCGTTATACCCATGTGTCACTTTTTGTAAGGACTTGAAATTTTCCACCAT
This sequence comes from Neotragus moschatus, assembly GCA_006410615.1. Taxonomy (NCBI): domain Eukaryota; kingdom Metazoa; phylum Chordata; class Mammalia; order Artiodactyla; family Bovidae; genus Neotragus; species Neotragus moschatus. Next base: position 69,918 of record SJYA01002691.1, read on the forward strand.
AAAAAGTTCTGTTTCGATTTCAAAGGAACACAAAGCGGGAGAAAAGAGGGGAAAAACAAAACAAAAACCCANCAAGATTAGCCATGTGTTATAACTGTTAAAACTGGTGGATGGATACATGGAGGTTCGTTATACCCATGTGTCACTTTTTGTAAGGACTTGAAATTTTCCACCATAAAAAGTTCTGTTTCGATTTCAAAGGAACACAAAGCGGGAGAAAAGAGGGGAAAAACAAAACAAAAACCCAGAATCTGCAGAAATCCAGGAAGGAAATCTAACAGCATGCCTGAATGTTAACCCCTGGACTTGTTTCTCCCTGTCTGCAAGAGCTGAATGAGAAGGCTGTTTAACACGGAGAGCTCTGGGTTTGAATCCTGTTCTACNAAAAGAGGGGAAAAACAAAACAAAAACCCAGAATCTGCAGAAATCCAGGAAGGAAATCTAACAGCATGCCTGAATGTTAACCCCTGGACTTGTTTCTCCCTGTCTGCAAGAGCTGAATGAGAAGGCTGTTTAACACGGAGAGCTCTGGGTTTGAATCCTGTTCTACTACAGCCAGTTGTGAGGACTTCTCTTACCAGATCTTCTGAGCCTCTGTCTCTCAGCTGTAAAATGGACACGAACAAGTACCCGCTTCCTAGGGTCGTTGTCAGGATAAAAGAAGAATCTGTGTAAAGCACCGGGCACAATACTTGGCACCAGTCGGCCTGAATAAATGTGGGCTGTTGCCTATGAGTTTACTGCATGGAACATTTAAACTCAGAAAATAAACCAGTGAATATTTGCACTTTTCAATGAATGCTAGAACATTTTTGACGGCCTTTTTCTGTTTGTTTTTCCAAATATGGGAGTGTGATTAGATTTTAGTGTCCATCGCCTGAAAAACGGCAAGTGCCTTGTGGTAAAACCAAGCCAAAAGTCAGGGGGCTCTCATCTTGTGAAACAGAAAGAAAAGGAATCCCCCATAAGGCCTGCCTTTCTCCCTTACTTTTTCACCTCTGTTTTCCTATTTTTGGTTAAGAAAGCCAAGAGAAGCCGCCGAGAACAAGAAACTTCCCTCTTTTGCTGCCTGGAGGGGAATGTGAGTAATGGACTTTTCCATCGGGGTTGTTTTTCCTGGACACGATGTGCCCCCTCCAACTGCTGAAACACGTGATCCTGAGGGAGACCTTAAATAAACTTCAAATGTTCCTTATCAGTCAGCAGTGCTGTCCCAGTTCTAGTAAATTATGAATTTGTTTTCTGCATTTGCTGCTCTTCCTTTTTGAACAGAAGTCCTATTCATTCACAGTATGAGTTGAGTGATTTCCATATTCCCCGCAGAAGGCAGAAGTGGTCCTGAACTCAGCCCCCAAATATGCACATGGCTGGCTCCTTTCTTTTTTTGCTACAACTTGGGATTGAACCCAGGCCACAGGAGTGAATAGCAGCAGATCCTAACCACTAGATCACCAGGAAACTCCCTTGGCTGACTTTTTTTTTTTTTTTTTTTCTTATAAATGTTTTGTTTACTGGGGTGGGGAATGGGAAGAGCTGATACAAGAGGATATGAAGAGATGTCTACCTTCCTTCTCTTGTAGCCCAACCCCATTCAGCCAGACCCTAACATACTGCACTGAAAATAAATTTCAAAGGCAGTAACACACAGTAACTTAAAGATCAAGGCAGCTTAACTAGGCTGTTTTCAGGCTTCCTGCGTAGCTCAGTTGGTAAAGCATTTGCCTGCAATGTGGGAGATCTGGATTCAAGTCCTGGGTCGGGAAGCTCTCCTGGAGAAGGAAATGGCAACCCACTCCAGTATTCTTGCCTGGAGAATCCCATGGACAGATGAGCCTGGCGGGCTATAGTTCTTGGGATCTCAAGAAGTGGACATGACTTAGTGCTATCTCTTTCAGTTGAAAGAACTGTTCATTTGACTTGAAAAGATACTTGTTCAAGAAAGTTTCTGTTTTCTTATATACCTCAGGTGTTTGTTTTTTTTTTTTTGCAAGGGGGAGAAGAAGGAGTGGTCTTTGTTGCCGTGCAGGCTTTTCTCCAGTTGCGGCAAGCAGCGGCTGCTTACTGGTTGCAGTGCCCGGGCTTCTCATTGGGGTGGCCTCTCTTGTCGCAGAGCTCAGGCTCTAGAGCCTGCCAGCTTCCGTAGTTGTGGCACATGGGCTTAGTTGCTCTTCGGATTGTGGAATCTTCCTGGATCAGGGATCGAACACATTGTCTTCTGCATTGGCAAGCAGATTCTTTGCCACTGAGCCACCAGAGAAGCCCCTCCCCTGGAGGGCTCCTTCCTCATCTTTAATCCCTCCATGACTCTTCACTGCATCCTCCTGCTTTAGTTTCTTCATAAGTCTTAAGCCTCACCTGAAATTAACCTTATTTATTATTTTTTAAATTTCTTGACCCACCCTAGACATCTTCCCCATCATCACTGTGTCCTCACCACCTAGCCCAATACCCAGCAAAACTAGCTACCTAACTGGTAGGAGCCAGTGCAGATGGAAAAATGTGAGCTCCAGTGTTCAAAATGTATTAAACATCACAAGACCGCAGAACATTAAGCCAAGTGTGGTGCCCTTTTTTGCAGGTATTAGAACCATTATTATTAAGCTACCTACCCCCCTGCCAAAACAGTTATTGGAAGGAATGCAAAAGGAAAACTATCAGGAACCTAAGGAACACTGGCATCTAGATTGATAAATGATGGAAAACAAGACCTAGCCTGTGTGTGAAGGGGATGCATGAATCCTCAACTGCAGGGTTGCCTGTGAGGTGAGAAATGAGATGGTCATGCGGCTCGCCTTGAGAAACACTGGATCTGGGCTATAAATCCCCCAAGGGTCAGGACCGTAGTGTTTTCATCTTGGATTTCCCTGGCAGGGCTTCTGCACATACATAGTGGTCCATGAATATTTGATAGGAACTGGACCAGTTCTTGAGGCAGAATTAGAGAAGGTTGAGGAGTTATGAAGGAAATATTCTTTTCTTTAATGGAAACCTCACTATATTCAGGAGGAGATGAGCCGGTCTAAAATTAAGTTTGTCCTTTTAGTTTATGATGAGTGGTTCAGAGCTGTGCTTGGCCATCAGAGTTTTAGAAAACTGCAGCGCTTTGCCTGTGTTGGGATTTTATGGTGTGTCTGGCATTCATTTGGTGTATGATGCGTTCTGTGATGAAAGTGATAATTTTGTGAAAGTGCAAAGCTTCTGGTAAGGATTCCTAAGACTGTATTTCTTTAAAACTCGGGTCTACACTTTGACATTTTTTCCCCTAAAATGATGGACCTATTTCCCTTGTCCCACTTCTAGAGATAGTGAAAGCCCCACAAAGTCACCAGTACTCTTGTCCAAGCTCACCAGTTAGTGATCGTCCAATTGTGTCACAGTTTGCATTTTATAGGCATAATTTCACTTATGCCTATATTTCATTTGGACTTACTCTGGGGGTATAATTTCATTTTCTTTTCTAAAACTTATTTCACTGAAGTGTAGTTGATTTACAACGTGTGTTAATTTCTTTCTTTTTTTTTTTTTTTTAAATTTCATTTCATTTTCAGTGGGACTCAGCAGAGCTCCCTGAGTCTGAATTTGGATCCCACATTAAGCCCTGGCCCAGGGCTGACTGCCAGAGAGGAGCCATGTGGAAGAGCAGTGGCTTCAGGTTGGGTGCAGAGTGAGAGTTGCCACTATTTCGGTGTGCACCTTTCTATGCAAATTCTAAAGGACAGAGTCCTGTCTAACACACAGACCACAGAGCTCCTATCTGATACCAGTGCTGCAACAACTGTCCTTTCCCCAAGACGGAATCCCTGGTACCTCAGCCTCCCAGTGTCTTTGCACCTGGGGCCCCACCCAGCTCCCCAGTTCCGTGTTGATAATCACTCATCTTATTAAACAGTATTGGTCAGATGACAAGGGTATTTGATTCCAGTTGTCCTGTCTCTTGTGAACTACTGTATTATATAGAACCTTTTTGTTTGCAAACTAATTTAAAAAATTTTAAACTCGCTTAAGTAAAAGTAGAAATTATAGTGATTCAGACAGTCTTTGGATTCTGTTTATCTCCAGCTCTTATCTCTGGTCTGAAGTACTCTGGTACTCCAGGTCTCATCCCAGCAGCTTTTTAACTCCAGAACAAAGACAGACACACTTCTTCCCTGTTCCCTTTAACTGGGAATATAGGAGACTGGTATTTTTCTTGCTATTCCTGAATCTGGGCTTCCCTGGTGACTCAGTGGTAAAGAATCCATCTGCCAGTGTAAAAGATGTGGGTTCAATCACTGGATCAGGAAGATCCCTTGAAGAAGGAAACAGCAACCCATTCCTGTATTCTTGCCTGAGAAATCCTATGGACAGAGGAACCTGGCAGACTACAGTCCATGGGGTCACAAAAAAGAGTTGGGCATGACTTAGTAANAAGACAGACACACTTCTTCCCTGTTCCCTTTAACTGGGAATATAGGAGACTGGTATTTTTCTTGCTATTTCTGAATCTGGGCTTCCCTGGTGACTCAGTGGTAAAGAATCCATCTGCCAGTGTAAAAGATGTGGGTTCGATCACTGGATCAGGAAGATCCCTTGAAGAAGGAAACAACAACCCATTCCTGTATTCTTGCCTGAGAAATACTATGGACAGAGGAACCTGGCAGACTACAGTCCATGGGGTCACAAAAAAGAGTTGGGCATGACTTAGTAACTAAACAACAATTCCTGAATCACATGTTTACTATCCTTTGATACAGGGACGTGAGGTTTCACCCTAATCATTTGGATGGTGCCCTCATGGAAAAGCAGGGATCGTAATTAGAAAAGGTGAAACATAGTTAAGATAGCTGAAAACAACACACTTAAGCTGTGATCATATCCTGGTTTTAGTCTTCATATGTGCTCCCATGGCCATAACCTGACCTTGATCCAACCCTGTATTTGGTCTGTCACTTTACCTGGTCCTTCAGGTTGGCTTTAGCCTCCTGGATTTAGCCCATTCTATTGTCTTGCTTATGAAACTATTTATCAAAATTCTGATTGTCCTTCAACAGTGAAAAATTCTTTCCTTATCTTTGGAAATGTCACACTAGTTCTCTCAGTAGACTTTACAACTCGGGGAGAAAAGTCACCATTTATTGAGCTTTTGCTGCTATATGTCCCCAAATAGAAGGTTCCCCCAAATATAAAATCACTCCCATGTTCCCACTAAGAAGATTCAAGACAAGTGTTTTACCCAACTTGGTGTGTATGTGCGAGTGCTCAGTCATGTCTGACTCTTTGTGACCCCATGGACTGTAGCCCATCAGGCTGCTGTGTCCATGGGCTTCTCCGGGCAAGAACACTGGAGTATGTTGCCATTGCCTGCTCCAGGGGATCTTCCCAACCCAGGAATCAAACTCATGTCTCCTGTACTGGCAAGCAAATTCTTTATTACTGAGCCACTTGGGAAGTTTCTTACCCTACTTGGTGATATAAAAATTTAGGAGTGTAGATGAAATAGTCCAGTATCTTCTTCTAATACTTAAGATTATTTGTCCTGTGGATTAAGAATTTGGGTAATTGCTGTCTTGCACTTTCCCTCTTTATGAAGTAAATTTTTTCAGTCTCTCCACATGCATCTGTGTGTTGGCCCCGAAATGAAAGCCCCTGACTGAATCATCCTTCTAGCTTACCCAAGCACAGCATCTGTGCTTCTGCTCAAGTCATTTGAGCTACAGATCCTTTTCCTTTTCTTTATATTGAAGTCTCATTGATTCACAGTATTGTGTTAGTTTAAGGTATTCAGTTACACTATATTTTTCATATTCTTTTCCATTATGATTTGTTACAGGATATTGAAGGATATTATAGTTCTCTGCATTATACAGTAGGACCTTGGGTTGTTTATCTGTTCTGTATATAATAGTTTGCTTCTGCCAATCCCAAACTCCTAATCCATCTTTTCCAGTTCTCCCTCCTTGGCAACCACAAGGCTGTTTCTGTTTCATANGACTTTCAGAAAAGGAAACTCCAAGAAATGTTTGTCTTCACTCTTTTCAAAGAGTTATTCCTTCCCCCAAAGACCTGGATCTGCTCCAGTGTGATAGCACTGTGCAGATCATCCTTAACACTCATCTTTTGGAGGGTTTTCCTGTCATTGTGTTGAATGTTATCTCTGGCCCCTTAAAGGTCCTAAAAGGCTGATTTCTTGTTTTCAATTTCAGAACTTTGGTAATTGTTGAAGTGTATAATTCCACCTCACTGCTCCCCACAACCCCACCCCCAAACCATTCTCTTTCTTTCTGTCTTTCTTTTTTTAATTGTAAAGAGTTGAGCTGTTACACGGATGTGGAAAGGACAGAGCAAGGGCAGGAACGGTGTCAGTAAGCAGCATGGAAATACTTTGAGATTTGCTGTAGTTAATCATCTCCTCAACACAGTGTGTTGGGAGCCATCTCTATTTCTGTGAGCATTTGGCAGGAAAGATCCTGTAGGGGACTAGAACTCATTAGTAGCTTTTCTAAAAGGATCTTTTATCGTACATCCTTGTCTTGCCTCAAAACAGAAGCAGGAAAATGGAATTCCATCCTTCAGTCTAGTGTGTGAAGACTTCATGAAATCAGAATTCACCAGTTCAAGGTAGAGACCTCAGCAGTGCCATTTTCAGGGATGGCTATCAATTAATTCATAAAACCTTTATGATTTGTCAAAGGAAGTCCTACGTCCTAATTAAAGGGAAGCCTTTTTTTTTTTTTCTTTCCGCCTGTGGATTGTGGCTTTGGTAAGCTCATCAAATCCAATTCTGTGCATCCTTTTTTTTTTTTTTCCCTCATGGGTAGAAGTTGGAAGTGGAGGAGGGGAGGAAAATTTGGGTAGACTTTAGAAAACAAAGGAAATTATCTCATCCAGGAGGCTGCAGAGCTCTTGGGAATAAGAGGAAGTCTGTGGAGGAAGTGGGTAGGATTGGGTAGAGAGAGAAACGTCAAGGAAATAAATATATCACAATAGTGGCTGGGATCTTACCCCCTTGCCATAATCCAGCACAATATCATGGCCTTAGAAATCAATCAGCTATCTCTAAATCAGTCCTATCTAAAACTATTTAATGATCTGAAGGAGTAGAAAGGAATGTAATCATATCCAAAATGCAGTCCTACTGCCTGGATTCTATTATGGTGACATAGACTCGTGTGAGATGCTCCTGCTATTAAGAATGAGGACATAGAACCTGCCTAGAAGTAAGACCATCTTGTCATGCAGCCTTTTCAGGAATCAGGAACTACATCTCTTAGCAGAGAAACTAAAATATTCCCAGAAACACCAAATTCCACTCCAGGGCACATTCTCTGTGTTCCAGTGCCCCATTTATTTGGTCATTCATTTGGAGTACACAGAAAACCATGTACTGATGACTATTGGAATGCAGGTTATTACGGTCAAGGACCCCCACCCTCACCACATCCTCGCCGTGGAAAGAGGGCTCAATAACAGTGGGAAGGGTGAGAGATGGGCGGTGGACAAATACCCCTAGTTGAGTAGGATTGTTATTTACGCTGTGGAGTATTTGAGCTGGGAGAAACCTCATGAGTCACTTTGTTCAGTCCCTTCATGCTCTTACTGAGTAGTTGGAAATCCAGAATAGTGGAGGAATGCTCCTAAGATCTCCTGTTGCATTAGGAGCAGGACACAGTCCCAGAGGCCCTCTCTCCAGAGCCCTGGTTTTATACTGTGCCCACCACAATGCTGTTTCTAGGACCAGCTGGTTGCCTTGTCTGACTTCCAGTATCTCTGCATTTCAGGCAGCGTGAGTTTCTTCTCATGCACTCATTTCTCTCCTGGAGTAGGGAGGTGGGAGCTGCATCTCAACTGAGACTCTGCTGCTTATTATGAACTGCTTCCAGCTGCTTCCAACTGCTGGCAGAAACCAGTGAGCAGGTACACGAAGGACCCCAAGAAAAGAAGCAGCAGTCTTGTCTCTAGTCATAACAAGCTGCAATACTAGATAAAAACGTACTGAAAGACTTTCTCTTTGCTTTGAAAATATTGTCTGAGCCTGAATATATTAGTTAGCTCTTAGTAGATGCGTGTCGCAAGATCATAATTCAAGAATGAGACACATTTGTTTTTCCCTGATCTGGATTCCATGAAGCTCCGGTTGAGACTTCCTCTTGCTTAATGTTGGAAAACTATGAAAATTTTTAAATGAAAAGCTTTTTCTAAACTGGAAAGATAAAGCTGAGTACAGGTAAAGTTTACAGTAATATATGTTAGTGTAAGGTTAGTCAAAGTTTATCATTCCAATAAAAGCAGCAAGAGCAAGGGATGATGTTGGGCTCACTCTCTGTTTATTTTAGATGCTTTTTTTTCCCTTTAAACTAGCCTTTTTAGGTGGTGCTGTAAAGTATATGTTCACTTCTGTGCTGTCTTGATTTATTTCCTCTTTTGGTTTTCTTCTATCCTTGCAAGTTAGAATGAATAAGTCAGCAGAGTTTATACTTGTTGTTTCAAGATTTTACTGTATTCCACCCTTTCTGTTAGACATGTTTTATATTCAGGTTTTGCAGTCAGGAATGAGATTAGTCCAGAAGCTGACCTTCCACAGTAGGAAATCTTTATCTAAAGAGCACGGTGAGAGAGAGCACTGGATTCTAGGTCTAGGTCTGCCTCTGAATGATGAGCTCTGAGGTCTTGGTGAGCTGACTTTTTCCCATCCAGTCCAGTCCTCCGAACCCACATTCATGGGTGAAGGCATTAGTCTAGTGCCAAGACCCCTTTTCAGCTTCGAGATGCTCTAACTTTAATTAAAGGAAATAATTACAGATTTTTTTTTTTTTTTGGTATTTATTTATTTGGCTGCATCAGGTCTTAGCTGCAACCCAAGGGATTTTCATTCTTTGTTATGGCATGCAGGATCTTTAGCGGCATTTAAACTCTTAGGTGTGTCATGTGGGACCTACTTTCCTGACCAGGGATCAAACCCTGGCTCCCTGCATTGGGAGTGTGGAGTCTTAGCCACTGAATCACCAGTGAAGTCCCCTAGATTCCTTACAGACCAGTTGCATATGTCTCTCCCTTTCTGCTGGCCACCATCTCCCTCTCTTCATTCCTCTCTTCCTTTCCTTTTCCTTTTTCTCTCCCTTCTTCCTTCCTTTCCACTGATATTTTCCTTTTCATAGAAAGAGATACTGAGCATGGACTACAATGACTCAGAAGCCTGTTGAGCCAGGGGCAGTCCATGAGTAGGAACAATGGTAGGACAGCAAAGTTGAAAATGGAAAAGTTTCCCAGGCTGCAGACTGAAATCATAAGTGGAGGTGTTATCTAGGAAGAAATCTGGACCTTGTGGGTCATGGATACATCTCTCGTGTTGAAATTTGACACTGCTCCTTAGATTCCAAATTCCTTAGAAGTCAACACCTATTTTCTGGGGGTGTCCTGCACCAACAGCCTGCCAGACTCAGGCTTACAAAGGTGAATGAGATGCAGTGACTATATGAAGACCCGACCAGTGGAGGGAGCGCAAGTTGGAATTCTTCAGGGACTCTTGGTAGGTCTTCCAAGCTTGCCTTTTAGTTCATTTACTGCTCACTCCGGGGGAGTAGAAAAGCTGTTGATATAACATGGCTGTAAGTAGTAGAATTTAATTATTATGATTTTGAGGTCAAAAGATTGAACCAACAGATGTTTTTAGGTAGAAATTGAAACATGTCAGTTACAGCAGTGACACCCTAAAGCATTCAGGAGTCCACTGTAAAGGTTCTGTTTTGGGTAGGGTGTATCCACATGAAACAGGAACAGGAAGTGGCAGGAGTCATAGCACGTGAATCCTGCATGGCCACTTATGAACCGAGTATCTTTTCTGGTGTCATGACAGACGTAACTACAGTTATCTTACTAGGTTGTTGAGAGGATTAGTGCTGGCCTTTGTTACTCAAGACATACATAGTAACTGGCAGTTGCTATTATTAGGTAATATTATCATACATCTATCCCAAGAACAGGGCTTCTCAGGTGACACTAATGATAAAGACCCCACCTGCCAATGCAGGAGACGCCAGGGACGCAGGTTCAATCCCTGAGTCGAAAGATCCCCTGGAGAAGGGCATGGCAACCCACTCCAGTATTATTGCCTGGAAATACCATTTTCAGAGGAGCCCGTGGGGCTACAGTTCATAGGGTCGCACAGAGCTGGACACGACTGAAGCGACTTAGCACACAGCATGCCTCTCAAGTACAGCGAATAAAGACAAGGGTGCCATGAAGATATGTAAACATCACCAGAAGACTGAGTGTACAAACTAATGAATGGATAATTTTTTTCAGGGCCCTTAATGTTCATGAGAGCATAAGTGTGAATCAGTTATTCATTATCCCACCTCTTGTCCTCATCAGGATATCCATCAGCCTTCTGTCCTCTTGGACACACGAGATCACTTGACCTTGCAGACATTTGTCTGGATTTCACTGGGCATAGCTTCACAAATAAGTAATGAATTACCATATGTCCATTGCAAACTTGTGTCTTAGGCCTGATTGAGGTCAAGTGTTCATCATTTTAAAAGACCTAATTCTAAACCATTTTAAGGACATGAACCCAGATATAAATCTGACAAAAGTTATAGAAACTCTTCCTGGAAAAGATTCTCACACACAGGTTTTGCTTATGCTTTGGAGGGGGTTGTTTGCAAACCCCTTTACCCACATTAATAGACATGTAAGAAGTGTGTGATTTGGGAATTGTCATGGACTCCATACAAGGTATTTAGAACCTAAGGGCAAGTCCTTCCACCTGCAGAGGAGGCTCTGCAGCTGTTTATACCACATCTCTGAGAGGAGTCGTACCTCTTCCAATAACTGGAGTGTGGAGGAGGCAGGCACCCTCGTGGTACTTGGCCTTGTGTTAAGAGTAAGGTCACTCGAGTGGGACTTGTAAGTAATTGTTCTGTTCACCATTAGAGCAGCCACCTGGCTTTAGGGATNGGAGGCTCTGCAGCTGTTTATACCACATCTCTGAGAGGAGTCGTACCTCTTCCAATAACTGGAGTGTGGAGGAGGCAGGCACCCTCGTGGTACTTGGCCTTGTGTTAAGAGTAAGGTCACTCGAGTGGGACTTGTAAGTAATTGTTCTGTTCACCATTAGAGCAGCCACCTGGCTTTAGGGATTCATCTGAAAATCTGCAGAGATCACACAGTAAGCACTGTATTTGAGTTGCAGTGCTAGGAACTTGCTCATAGAAACCATGCACATTCCCAAGCACTCACCTGAAGTGCAAGCGCCCCTCTTTCTTAAAAGAAGTACTGAGTTCCAACATGCCACAGATCTTACTTTTACATTATCCTTTTTTTCCTGCTTTTTAAAAGAAGCTACTCATCAACTAGAGAGCTTTTAGATATTTTATGTGAGACAAGAAGACTCCGTTGGGCTCTCAGTTTTTTAAAAATGAATAAGCAGCTCCACTTTTTCATCCAACAGACATTTATTGAGCAGCTGCTTCTACACGGTGCCAGCTATAAGCTCAGGTCCGGTGATTAAGAAGACAGATAGGGTCCCTGGAGGTACATGTTATACAACAAAGTACATCATCCTTTAATTATAATTGTGAGAAATGCTACAAAAGAAAAGTATAGAGAGCTGAAAGAACACAACACACACTCATAGTAAGAGTTATGGAGCCCACGGCTATTCCAGACACCCTTTTCATCAGCTTATTCAAACCTCATAGCAAGGCACTAGTACTGTTTCCATTACTCAGATCAGGAAACAGCAGAACACAGAGATGAGGTCGTTTGCCCACGTGGAACCCCTAGCAAAACACCAAAGTCAGGATTTGAACCCTGGGCAAGCTGACTTCAGAGTCTTTACTCATAACCATTACACAATGGCTTCTATGAGAAATGAATGTTTAATCTGTGTTTTTAAGAACAAATTGGTTTAGCCAATCACTTTCCAAACTTCCTTATGCTTTGAGGTGTGAATGAGACCATACAGGGGGAGAACTAGAAGAGGACAGTGTGGCTGGAGCCAGAGATTTAGGGGAAAAGGAGCACAAGACCAGGGAGGGTGGACAGGGAGCGAGCAGTGCAGAATTAGGTGGTCTGCAGGAGTGATGGAAGCTTTCTTCTGATTGAATCAGGTCAGCTCTGAAGCTAGACCCCCTTGGTCAAGGAGACCCTCGTGGGAACCTTCCAGTCCTGTGAGATGGAAGCATGGAGGGGAATTCTCCTGATCTGACTAGACTGTTTCAGATCTGTTTACCTTCTTGTGTATACCAAGCATCCTGCTTGAGAATGTTTTGTCTGTGCCATCAACCTGTCCCATTGATGTGTTTTCCAGACCCAGATGTTTTCTGCCTTTTCTGGGGCCTGCAGAACATTTTTCTTAGGGGTCCATGTAGTCACACCATGCCTGTGGCAGGTTCAATAGTCACCATCATTCATCATGGCTAACACAGAATGGCAGGTGCTGTGTGGGGTTCTTTCCACCTGTTCTTGTGGTTTAGCCTGAACTCCATGGTGTAGATACTGTTACTGTCCTTATTTTTCAAATTAAAAAAAACACCCATTTACAGGGGTTAAATGAATTGTCCAGGGTCCCACTGGCTAATTGTTGGAGTCAAGTCTTGCATCCAGGGTTTCCTAATGCTGAAGTCCGTGCTTAACCCTGCGTATCTCACTTCCTATTTTACAGATGCAAAAACTGTCCCAAGTTCATGACAGAACTGATTCTAAAACTAAAAAGTGAAAGTTGAGTTGGTCAGTCGTGTCTGACTCTTTGTGACCCCATGGACTGTAGCCCACCACACTCCTCTGTCCATGGGATTTTCCAGGCAAGAGTACTGGAGTGGGTTGCCAGTTCCTTCTCCATCTAAAACTGATACTTTACACAAAGTATCATTTTCTAGGCCAACATTACATTTCATAGGAAAAAGAAAGGGAACTGAACAGAGNACCCCATGGACTGTAGCCCACCACACTCCTCTGTCCATGGGATTTTCCAGGCAAGAGTACTGGAGTGGGTTGCCAGTTCCTTCTCCATCTAAAACTGATACTTTACACAAAGTATCATTTTCTAGGCCAACATTACATTTCATAGGAAAAAGAAAGGGAACTGAACAGAGTTCACCGTGGACCTTCACCATGACCTGAAGTAGCCTTGTAAACATGTTATAAATTTACCAGCCAAGGGAGATATGTTACCAGCCCATCCGCTGAATTGGTAACAAAGGTAGAAATAGAGAGATCTAAAAAGAGTGGGGGATCTGTATCTGGATATTAACCAGTAAGAGTTTGGAAGAGGTAATTAAAACAGAATCATTTTAGTATTTATCATAAGAAAGTAATAGTCACTATGGGCTTCCCAGATAACTCAGTGGTAAATAATCCATCTGTCAATGCAGGAGACTCAGGAGAAGGAAGTTCAATGCCTGGGTCAGGAGGATCCCCTGAGGAAGGAAATGTCAACCTGCTCCAGTATTCTTGCCTGGGAAATCTCATGGACAGAGGAGCCTGGTGGCTATAGTCCAGGGGATCGCAGAGTAGACAGGACTTAGAGACTGGACAACACCACGTGCCAAGCACTGTACTTTATGTTTATTCATTTAATCCTCACAGTAAGCTGGTAAACTTAGTCATATTTGTATGTCCATTTTATAGATGAGGACCCATAAAGCAATCTTCTCGTTCTTTCTGTCCGTCTTTGATTTTTGTCATCCACCTCCAGCTTCATCTCATAGTAACCAGTTATCCTTTGGCTGGTGGGTTCTTTACCACTGAGCCACCAGGGAAGCCCCTGTAGAAATTCCTTGGTTTTTATTAGTGAAAAGTGTGTTTGTAAGGTGTGTGCTCTGCTAAGCATTTTATGTATATTATCTTATGTACTCTTTCCAGCTCTTGGCAGGGGGTGCTATTGTTGTTTCTTCTTTCAGACCAGGAAACCAGGGCTCAAAGTGAAGTCAGATACCTGTATAAGACCACACAGGTGCTACCGAAGAGAGGTGGGGTTTAAACCCAAGTCTTACTCACTTCAGAGTCTCTCATCTTGAGCATCACACTTCTTAAATAATACACTGTACTTTAAAAAGTAATAAGCTGCTTCTGATAGCTTCCCAGGTGACGCTAGTGGTAAAGAACCTGCCTGCCAGTGCAGGAGACACAAGGGACTTAAGTTTGATCCCTGGTTTGAAAAGATCCCTCAAGAAGGACATGGCTACCCACTCCAGTATTCTTGCCTGGGGAAATCCCATGGACAGAAGACTCTGGCAGGCTACAGTCTATAGCATCACAAAGAGTCAGACAGGACTGAAGTGACTTAACATACACACCCATGGGATGCTACAATATACCAGGCAAAACTATCCCCATTTTATAGCAACTACTCAGAGAAGGTAAGTGGCTTGCCTGAAGTGTCCAGCTAGTTTGAGGCAGAGCCAGGGTCAGGCATCATGCCCACTGGTCTTCCTCGGGGCTGCTCCCAGCCACTACCCTGCACTAGCCTAGTGGGCAGCTCCATCCTGCTTAACCCCTATGACTAAAGCAAATGTGATTAGAAAAGTACTAGAAATTCTGGAAGCTGATGACTTCCCACTGAATCTACATAATCCACCATTCAGGCCACTCTTAACCAGAGACACCCATCCTGTTTTAAATGACCACACCCCTCTCCCTTTAGAAATGCCGCTCTAAGAGAGCGCACCTAAGAAACAGGGCTGAGGTTCGCCCTGGTTACAGCCCCAAGTGTTGGAAGAGATTTCCTTTCACAAGACTCACCCGTTCTGATGGGGGCAGAACGGAACTGAGATTATTTCAGAACAGGAATAGAAGCCGGGGGAAACTTGCCGACAGAGCAGAAGGAAACAGGCTTGTTTCTGCTTGTGATGAAAACCCTGGAAGCGTCTTTCACCGAGGCTTTAAGGTCACGACGGTCTGCTTTAGCAGAAGAGTTCCAGTGGTTTGATCAGTTCCAGAATGGTAGCAGCAGCACAGCTGGTTGGGACCTGGCAGTTAAGAGGCAAAGGAGTCCCTCACTTGCCAATGAGACCTTAACAGTAGAAATGGGCAGAAAACCCAGAAGTGGATCAGAAGCTGAAAATGAAGGGAAATTCATTCATTCCACACATACTTACTTTGCTCTACAGTGGTCTTGGTATTGGCTTAGGGTCTAGGAAAGCAACAGTAAGTGAAGCTTACATTCCGGTACCGAAATAACAGGAAAAGCAAATGACACTGAGCATTTGATATGAGCATCCTAGTCCTGGGTCGAGAGAACCTCAGCAATGAGCTAGCCCACTGGGGATTTTTCAAATATAATAATAAAGTATAACAGTCATTGTTTATGCCCGCCTCTTGCATCAAGCTCTTCTTTCTGTCAGTAGCTATTAGTAGTCCCACTTTAGAGATGTAATAAATAAGTCCTAAGAAAGTTGAATCAGCTGAGCTTTGAACAGAGTAATGTCTGGACCGAAAACGTCTGTTCTTTCACCTTTGTCACGTGTCTCTCAGTGGTCTCAGCATCCTGACCTAGAGCTCTGAGCAATGTCCACCCCCCAGACCTCCTTCTCCCATTGAACTTCTCCAGTGGTATGTTGGTAAATGTTTAACAACCAGCTGTCTGGAGACAAGGGCACTGATCAGTTGTTCTTGTTTACTGGCTGAGTTGTATCTGATTCTTTTGCAGCGCTATGGACTGTAGGGCACAAGGTTCCTCTGTGTATGAGATTTTCCAAACGAGAATACTGGAGTGGGTTGCCATTTCCTCCTCCAGGGAATCTTTCTGACCCAGAGATCAAACCTGCATCTCATGTATTGGCAGGTAGATTCTTTACCACTGAGCCATCGGTGAAGCCCAAGCCACCAGGTAGCATTTGCCAATTTCCATGCCCCATTTCCAGTAATATTCTCACCTTGACTGACTTCATGTCATCAAGGTTAACAACACTGAGTTGGGAAAAGATGAGCATTAGGCATCACTAAACAGATTTGCTGCCATACTGATTCACTAGATGTTAATAACCTCAAGAACAAAGAGGATAGTAAAAGGGAGTAAAAGATGTAAGTTGATCTGTCTTAACTTTTAATATTGGTTGCACTTAAAAACCAGCTTGAAAACGGGACAGTACATGCCCACGAGCTGTTAGGGGATGGCTCCCTCAGAGGATTCTTTTCCCCTCGTTGTATTCCTGCTGCTCACCCAGAAGTCTTCTTGGGCACCTGTTATGAATTTCTCTCATCTCTCTGAGCTGTAGCCTTCCAGTTTTGGGGTTGCTCTGTTTTAATCTTTGAATCCAACGTTAGCCTCGAAAAAAGACAGAATCCTCTTTGAAAGCACAACCAGCATTAGATGACATTAAAGGGTCATCACTGAATATTAGAAGTATCTAGGTTGAGGGGAATGGTTTGTTCTGTGGTGGTAAAATGAGTCCTGGATGTTAAGAATTTTTCTATATTGTCCAAAATGAATTGACTTTTCTGTTTTCACTACTTGGTAATGCTTTTCTAAATCCCCTACTCAAATAGACATTTCTATCAACGAAGATAGGAATCTGGATCTATTAGAATCCATTTGTATTATTAATATAATAATTATAAACTCCCTAAGGACCTGTTTTATCCTCTACTTATACTTGGACCGAAAGAACCAAGAGATTTTGAAAAGCATAAATCAGAGACATTCTAAGAAGGCCAATGAAAAAATTGAAACATGAAAATTCTGACAATAAGTATGTCTTCTAAAATTAGTGTAAAGTTGATTTAGGTTTTCTGATTAGTTTTTGTTTATTCTTAGGTTTGTATGGCAGTGTATGTAATCTGTTTGCTCTGTAGATGGCTTATATCGAGTCCAGATTTCCAAATGTGCCTTACTGAATAAACAGTACTGAGAATATCTTTCAGTTACAAGTACCGCAGTTTATTTTTAAAATCCCTCCACCTGAGCTGTACTTGTCTTTAAGTTTTTTTGAAAGACGCAGTACTTTCACTCCTTCCTACAGGCTGTTTTTCACGGGAAAAGAGAAAACTGACAGTTGGCAAAGCAAAAAGTTTCCAAACCACAGAGTGTCTGCTACTGGCATGATCACTGAAGCTAAACTTTCCAATTTCTACCCAGCAACCAGAGAACTTTTCTTGTCAACTTGAAAGGCAGACAGGAACGAAAATCCCCCTTGGCCCGGGCAGTCTTCTCAGCTTTTCTTGGTTCCACTTTGTGACTTTTCCTGTTTACAGCATCTGTACCCTCGCATTTCTTTTTTGACTCATTTATACTGTACCATGATGTCTAAAAATACGGTCTAACAACTGGTTTTAAGTAAAGAGGATGTTTCTTTCTGGGGGGCGGGGGGAGGAAAAAAGCAGACATATCCTNGCCCGGGAAGTCTTCTCAGCTTTTCTTGGTTCCACTTTGTGACTTTTCCTGTTTACAGCATCTGTACCCTCCCATTTCTTTTTTGACTCATTTATACTGTACCATGATGTCTAAAAATATGGTCTAACAACTGTTTTTAAGTAAAGAGGATGTTTCTTTCTGGGGGCGGTGGTGGGGTAGAAGCAGACATATCCTCCATGGTTTCCTGAAAATAAACACTTGACAGTGTCTCATCAGAGTTTCTAATTGGAAAATGATGTAGAGTCTGAATATGTATATATAGAGAGAACCCTGTTTTCAGGGCAGCTGCTTCCATGAAGAAGCTTCTGTGAGGACAGGTCACCTGTTTTCCCCTTTTCCTTTGATGAGCTCCTCCTTGAACTTGGCTCAGCCCCTTATTACCTGGGACCCTTTGGCACGTCATAACTACCTACTTCACAGGATGGTTGTGAGAATTTGCTGGATAAAATGTATGTCACAGCACAAGACGTGGACAACACAATCAACATGTATTAATTTCCATTTTGTGTTGGTGAAAATGAGTACCTAGCCCCAGACACGGCTTGGTGGCAGATAAGGAGCAAGGCTTTGCAAGTTTTCCCAGCTTTGGGCACATGCTTGTACTCAGGCTCAGTTGCTCAGTCGTATCCAACTCTTTGCAACCCTATGGACTGTAGCCTGCCAGGCTTCTCTGTCCACTGGATTTTCCAGGCAAGAATGCTAGAGTGGGTTGTCATTTCTTCTTCCAGGGGATCTTCCCAACCCAGGGAGAGAACCTGCTTCTCTTGCGTCTCCTGCGTCGGCAGGCAGATTCTTTACAACTGCACCACCTGGGAAGCCCATGTGGGAAGCACATTTTGTGCACATAGGCAGCTACAAATGGTGATTTTAAGTTAAGTGATTTTAATCACTTATAGTTCACTAATAGTAGTCAGCAGCTTATAAATCATTTCCACTAATTCTAAGACTCACTGCACTACAGTAAGGTCGGGAAAGCATGTTAGGCACTTCGCACAGATCCTAACGCATAATCTGTGCCCGATAAATTGAGTGAATGACTAGTGAGACGACTACCTTCTGACCTTTGACGTAAATTTGACAATAGGTTCAACCTGCATTAATACAACAGACAAAGCTAAATGAGATTGATTCTTACCATTCCCATTTTATAGGGACGTGAACTGAAGTTGAAGAAGTCTGATTTTCAGGCCACACTTTTAGTTACATGACAGAGCTGGGACACACACCCATGCCTCCTGATTCTAAAACCTGTGCACGCCTCATTGACACCAGGCTAGTTTCTCCTGATGGCCTTCAGCTCTGGGCTTAATAAGTTATCCCCATGCTCCCTCCCTCCCCATTTCTCTCTTTCTCTTTCTTTCTTTCAAACCTGCCCTTTCTTTTCACCTGTCTTATGAGATCAGGAGATAATCTGATAAGGGATTGTCTTTTATGAGAATATCCTCCCTGGGGAATGTCTGCTAAAGCTGACGGAGCTTGCTTGCCAGGTTGATGCTGGAGCCACAGAAATAGCTTTTCTTCTTTGCCTTTCTCCAACCTCTGCCAGGCAGAAAGGGGCTAGCAGTTGAATGCTAACATCCAGAAAACAAGGTTATCCTTCCAGTCTCTCCTGGGAGCCACCTGTCAAGAGCTGTGGTCCAATTTAACTTTTCTCCATCTACTTGCTCAAGTTTTGTGCTTCCTGGGTAAGAAGTCAGTTTCAAAGCATGTTCTTTGCACATGCTCAGAACTTCACTGCATTGCCAACTGAGCTATTTCAGAACCCTATTCTTATCTGAAAGTGTCTTGTTTCATTTTTTTTCTTTTATCATGGAGCACAGTTGATTAACAGTGTTGTGTTAGTTTCAGGTGTACAGCAGAGTGATTCAGTCATACATGTACATGTGTCTGTTCTTTTTCAAAGTCTTTTCCCATTCAGGTTATTCTAGAATATTGAGCAGCATTCCCCGTGCTATACAGTAGGTCCTTGTTGGTTATCTGCTTTAGATATAGAAGTGTGTACCTATCAATCCCAAACTTCCAATCTGTCTCTACTCCCCAACCCTTGTTCATTTTTTCTCCTTATCTTTAGAGCAGTTGTTCTCAATCAGGGACCATTTCGTCCTCTGGGAGACACTTGTTAGGCTCAGGAGACATACACTTGTCACCACTGGAAGGAAGGAGTACTGGCATCTAGTGGGTTGAGGCCAGGGAGGCTGCTAAAAATCCTACAGTGCATGGGGGTACACCCCGCAATAAAGAACTGTCCAGCCTCAAATGTCAATGGTGCCGGTGTTAAGAAATCATACTGTGAAACAAGCTTCAGAGACAGTGTCCTGTGGATCTCATTTATGGGTACCTTCGTACCCAGAATAGTGCTTGCATTTAGGAAGTGCTGAATATTGGTTGAGTGAATGAATGAACACTTGCTCCAGAGTTTCTCCACCCTGAATCAACTGCACTGTGTGTTGGACTGCATTCTTAAGCCCAGAATAATGGAGTCAGGCCCAGGCAGCCACCTAACCCATGAATAATCATCCTGTACCCCAAGTGCTCACATAAGTAGGACAGAACCGGCGGCACAAGAGGTGGGAG
The DNA here is from genome assembly GCA_006410615.1 of Neotragus moschatus. Classification (NCBI taxonomy): domain Eukaryota; kingdom Metazoa; phylum Chordata; class Mammalia; order Artiodactyla; family Bovidae; genus Neotragus; species Neotragus moschatus. The sequence goes on from SJYA01002691.1 coordinate 89,827, forward strand.
TTGACTCCATCCTGGTACTCACTGAAAATCATTAACAAGCACAGAGAAGCCGTCTTGGCAACTGCAGGAGATAGCCAAGGAATGGTGATTGCAAAAACGTTTTGCACGCCTCTGACCTTGCTTTCAGATAGTGGCTGGAACCAGGCAGCTGTAATTTGGTGGATCTAGATCAAGCTCTTCCAGAATAGTGTGATGCATGACGATCAAGAGGATACGTAAAATGCCTCAGCCACATGTGATTTAATGTGTAAGACTAATAATTGTGGATGCCGAACATGTCTAACTCTTTGCGAGCCTGTGGACTGTAGCCTGCCAGGCTCCTCTGTCCCTGGGATTCTTCAGGCAAGAGTATTGGAGTGGGTTGCCATTTCTCCTGGGGATTAACTTCCCAACCTGGAGACTGAACTCGTGTCTCCTGCGCTCTTGCATTGGCAGGGGGGTTCTTTACCACTAGCGCCACAGCTCGTAACAGAAGTAATGTGACCCAGCAGTGCAGGGCATGGACCATGGAGTCAGATGCCTACATTGATGCCCTATTCCACCTTTTCCTGGGCTTCCCAGGGGCCTCAGTGGTAAAGAACCCACCTGCCAGTGCAGGAGCCACAGGAGAAACAGGTTCAGTCCCCGGGTCAGGATGATCCCCTGGAGGAGGAAATGGCAACGCACTCCAGTGGGTTATTCTTGCCGGGTCAGTCTCACAGACAGAGGAGCCTGGCAGGCTACACACAGTCCACGGGGTCGCAAAGAGTTGGGCACGACTGAGCATAAGCCGCCTCTGCCTAGCTCTGTAGCCTTGTGGGCTGGGGTCCGTCAGTTACCTTCTCTGAGCCTCAGTTTTCTCACCGGAGTGATACAGGATTGGAATCTACCTCACAGTGTTGTTATGAGAGAATGTAAATGGCCCACGTAGAGAAAAGAAAGCTCTCTGGAAAGAGCTGGCACACAGCAGCCATTGCTTCTTAGTATTTTTCCTAAAGCAGATGATTCCTCCTTGGTTAAGGGAGTGCTCCCCTTCTCTTTCACTCCCCAGCCCCGGCCCATTTTCCTTCCGTCCTCTGCTTCTTCCATGCCACCTGTGCTTCTTCCTCCCTCACTGCCTCTCCTTTGCCTACTCTGGTCCCAGTGAACTGCAGGAGACTCCCAGGAGTCCTACTTTGATTGGACTAATGGTCCCGAGATTCTGCCCCAGGTCACACAGCGGCTTGACCCGAGACGAGTTATTCAACATCTCTGCCCTTCAGTTTTGCCACCTACAAAATCTCAACAGGAAAACTTCTCACTTCCGAGGGTTGTTTACAGCATGAAAAAAGACAGTACCCACGTGAAGCGCTCGTGTGACATGTCCTGCGTGCTTCCTCGAAGCTAAGAGAATGGGTGATTGATACTGAAAAAGGAAGTCTCCAGGGACTGATGCTGGGAGGGCAGGCACCGTCTGGAAAGACCTTAAGGGAAACTGCAGCTGACCGGCATTGGAGACGTCTGTGTCAGTCTAGGCCATTCTCTGAACGAGAGCGTCAATAGCTCATATTCACTCAGCACCCAGAGACGGGATAAAGGGACCCTGTTCAGCTGAGGTTGACATCATGTGCGTGAAATCTAAAACTCCATCCACTCAATAGATCCTAAAGTAAGAACGTCCCAGATACGTCCCTTTTCCATCTCTCCGTTTCCTCCAAGGTATCTCATCTCGTGAGGAATTAGTAGCACACCTTGTTCTCTTGGCGGAAAGCTTGTTTTTGTTTTTTGTATGTGTTTGTCTGTCTCGTCAAGGCTTGGGAGGTGTTTTTGGAGCGTCCTCAATTTGCATTATACTCTACATGTTTAAATCATTTGTGAACTAGTTTCATCGGTAACTGCATCTAGACTTGGACCAGTTAAAGCGTTCCTTCCCTGAGCAGAGATTTATTGTCCATTTTCTTACCATGTGCTGGGCACTGTTCCAGGCCTAGGGGGTAGGGTGGTGAACACATCAACCAGGGCCTCTCCTGTGGAATCGACGTTCATAGAAGAGTAAACAAACAGCAACAGAATATTTCTTTTCTGCTATGTTGTCTCTCATACCACAGCAGTGTGGTATGAGAGACAGTGTCCAGGCTTTACACTGAGGACAGGGAAGGCCTCTTGAAGATGCTGGCATTTGATTTAATATCTGAAAGATGCGAAAGCACCCAGTCATGCCATAATCTGGGGCAAGAGCGTTCCAGAGAGAACAGTGTATCCTGAGTCTCAGAGTAGGAACAAGCCTTGGTTCTGAGGAAGAAAAGAAGGTCAGTGTGACTGGTGTGTCAAGTCAAGGCAGGTGGGTTGTAAAGGAAGTTAGAGAAGGTGGGGGGTCAGGTTCCGTGGACAGTGTCAGTGAGGCAGGGACCCACTGCACTGCTGGAGGAGCCTTTGGGTGTTTTTAAGCAGGGAGTGAAGGGAGATCATTCACAAGACCATAGGGAGACTGGACTTCAAAGAATGAGTCCCGGTTAGGTAGCTGATTTTACCCACATCCAGGTAAGAGATGATGGTGGACTAGACTCTAGATCCATCACCCCACAACACATCTTGAGGAGTCCTTTCAGTGAGACAGGTCCTCTTTTGCTGAACTTTCATAAAGGTCAAAAGGGAATAGAGAGAGGAAATGAAGCTTGTTGCTTCCTTACCATGGTTTTACATTTCCGTGTTCCCAAGAGCTACTAAAGCAAAACCAAAGTAGGCTGGGGTTCTGGTCTTTTATTTTTGTAATTGATACTTCCTGTTGCTTTCTAAGCTGCCCCCAGTCATTAGGAATGATCCCACCGTGCCCTGTCTTGACTTGCCCTTAGGTTTGTTTGAGGGTGTTTTTTGTTGTTTTTTCTGCTTGTTTCTGCTTTTCTGACTCTCTGCTCTCATCTTCTAAATCAGGTAGTGAGATTGGGATTTGGTAGGGGGAGGGTCTCGCAGACTTGAATCCCACTCTGGGCTGCACATCCAGGGCGCCCCAGGAAGCCAGAGGTCTGGCCTGTGGCCGGGTCTCACTTCCCTTCTGATCTTCCTCATTTACCACTAAGCAGATGGAGGTCTTTGCACCAGCACTCAGCACTTAGCCTCTGAGGACCTGCTGTATCAGCTGGGGAGCAAGCGCAGGGCAGCCACTGAGGTGGGAGTTTTAATCCAACTTGCACGATTTTAGCCTTCAAACTCCTGAGGTTGAAGGAGGGAAGGGGTGGTGGGAGGGATATCCAGTCTGGGTGGGTGTCAAGAGAAACTTTCCAAAGAGATCGTTTTCTTACATGTGTTTCTATTCCACGAGAAGCATTGCTGCTGTTAGCTGTCACGGTGTAGGGGTCAAATCTGAAACTGCTCCGGGGGTCCCTATGGGGCTCCAGGGGGATTCTGAATGTGTCAGTATAATCCCTGTGACCCTAACAGCTCCCTTCACATATGACTCCTGTGGATGACATTAGAAGAGAAAGCTTCAGTGGGAGTCATATTTGAAAATAAAGAAGAAATGCCCAGGCTTTTTTCTTTTTGTGGTTACAGTAGTTTTTAAATTTTTTTCTTTTTAAATCCATCTGTTGGGGGGGAAAGTACATTTGTGTAAGGTGTTGTTTAGCAGCTGAGTAACCTCATACTCCCCATGTGTGTTGTCTGGCCTGAGAGACAGAGACCTGAGTTTTATTATATAAGTTTCAGGTGTACAACATAGTGTCTCAGAATTTTTCAAGATTTTACTGCATTTGTGGCCGTACTCCTTGTGCTGTGCAATAGATCCCTGCAGCATATTTATTTTCTCCCTAGTAGTCTGTGCCTCTGAGTCCCCTACCCTGCCTTGCTACTCCCCCCTCCCCACTTTGTTCTCTATATCTGTGAGTCTGTTCCTTTTTTTACTATTATTATTCCCTAATTGCTTTTATTTTGTAGATTCCAGAGTTCTGTATCTTAATCCTGGGGCTCATACTGACTCCCTGTGTGGTACTGGGCACATCTGTCCTTAATTTCCCCACATTCCAAATAAGCAGTGGAGATTAGATCTTTTCTAAGAGTGTAAGTTCTATGATTCTAACTGCCTCTAGTCAAATGATTCTGCCCTGGAACTGAGATGGGTTTTCATACCTACTTCACAATGCATTGTTTTCTCTTTTCTACCCACTTATCTCCTCTCTTGAAAATGTGCTGCGTGGGAAGACTTTCCTACAATTTGTCACTTTATCGCATAGGGAGTACCTTGTGGGTAGCTGAGTAGTTAAGAGCTTGGGCTTTGGGTATGGGTCTAGTTCTGCTGTTTATAAATCCTGTTATTTATAATCACCCTAGTAACCTCCTTCCCCTGTGTTATTGGGAGATGAGATTACTGCCTTGTGTGAGCATCGTGAGGGTTGAATATGTTCATATGTGTAAAGTGCTTAGTGCAGTGTCTGGAAGACAAAGAGTTTTTTAGTGGTGGTGTTAGTGTGTTTATTAAAATGCTTGGCCCAGTGACAGGGACACAGAAGGACACAGAAACTAGCTGTCCTCTCTCTTTTACTTTATTTCTGCTCCATCAGCTCTGGAGAGTGTTTCTACCATGTGCTTTTTAAACTTCACCTGTCATTTATCTTCTTTAAAATGGGTTGATAACATTCTTCCTATTAAAAAGTTTTTTGTTTTAATAAAGGGAGGATAAATGGATTACAGAAAAATGTAGCTGTTTGCTTGCTAATTTTAAAGTGTGTAGGGACTATAATAATTGTGGTTTCAGAAGCAGAATATTTTACTCTCAAGAGTGTCAGATTAAAAACTGTCAGGATGTTGCTTCTGTGGTTTGGAAAGACTGAGTAACTTTTTTAAAGGTAATATAGATTAGTATGAGATAAAGTAAGAGATAAAGTACAATTCTGAGCCCAAATCTGGCTTAGAACAGTTATACAAGTTGCATCATTTCTCAGGCCTCAGGTTCCTGGTGCTTGAATGAGATTCCCCCTTCATTGGCTTGTGTAGAGACTGAAATAGTAATTTTTTTTCCTTTAAAGAGGAAAGCATGAATTTTTTTATTCTGGAGCCTCTCCTATTTTTCTCTTGTGATCACACATAAACACATTGGTTCACATGTAGCTTGGATTTCAAATTTGTATCCCCCTAAACTCTCTTAGAAACCCTGTTGCACTGGAAGCTCTGAATTAGGGCTACCTGACTTTGGGTCATTTATTTTGAGATAGTGTATGTTAATAAGGGTCAGGTGTCACACCCTTCGCCCCATGCATGCCAGGCCCTTCTTGGACATTTGGTTGTGTCTCTTCCCTCGCATTGGGTGTACTTGAACGTGGTTTGCGTATTCACATAACAGGACTCCCAGGAACCTAGCACGTAGTACACGTGTGAACTAGAGACCACAAACGCCATCTTCAGAGGGCGCTGCTCAGCCTCACCCTGGAGCTGTGAAGGAAATCCATCCCACAGTTTCTGGATCTTGCCATCTAAAATTTTATTAAGTGGCATATCCTAATTTCTAGTGTCATCAACTGAAATGTATTCATAAGCATTGTTTTGACCAACAGAATACATCCCATCACCTCTCAACCTTGATTTAAGTAAGTGACAAGGGCAGGTTTTTCTTTCTTTTTTTCCACTCTATTTATTTTGTTAATGTATAGTTTGATGTACTGATCTACAGTGTTGTGTTAATTTCTGCTATACAGTAAAGTGATTCAGTTATACATATATTTACATTCTTTTAGACTATTCTTTTCTAAATATTCTTGATAAAGAAAAGAATATTGTTTTCTAATATTCTTTTTAGAATATTATGGTTTCTTGTAGGATATTGAGTATAGTTCCCTGTGCTATACAGTAGCACTTTGGTGTTTATCCATTCTATATATAAGAGCTTACACCAGGTAGGTTTTTCAGGTGTTACCAATGATCAAATCAGCCCTTTGACCTCCCAGAGAAGCCATCCTCCCACACAGGAAAGGGCTTAGGCCTTTGGGCTCAGATGTGCCAGAGCTGGGACATGCCAGGGCGGGCATAAAACTGTAGCGGCATCTCCCCAGTTCGTCTGCACTGCCCTTCTCCATCTAGCTTGTGTGTGTGCATCCTCACATCACATGGTGGGTATTTGTTAAGTCCTTTCCACTGCCCACCAGCTATTGTATTGTCTTTGGTGAGAGCATCAGTAAGTTGAGTAATTTTACCATATTAATGACATCATCTGGGGAGTCCATTCTCTGGCATCTTTAAAGAACTCACCTGCCAGTGCAGATAGACCTAAGAAACGTCAGGTTCAATATCTCAATTGGCAAGATCCCCTGGAGGAGGACATGGCAACCCACTCCAGTGTTCTTGCCTGGAGAATCCCATGGACAGGGGAGCCTGGTGGGCTACAGTCCATGGCGTCACACAGAGTCAGACATGACTGAAGCAACTTAGCACAAAGTATAGATACTTGTGGTGTCTTGTCAACATGCTTTTAGTTGCAATAAGCAGGCTCCAACTCAAGTTAGCTTAAGAGAGGGGCGTAGGGGAAGTGGATTTATCAAAGGAATACAGGGATATTTTATGGAACTCAAGAACAAGGATTCTGGATAAACCACAATGGAAAAGAATATAATTAAGAATGTATGCATCTGTATAACTGAGTCACTTGCTGTCCAGCAGAAGTTAACTCAGTATTGCAAATCAGCCATACTTCAATACAGAAATAAAAAAAAAAAAAAAAAGGATTCACCTAGACCAGTGGAATGGGTTAGATGTGACTGGAGAGACTCTAGGAACTCTAACAGCAACTCTCAAGCTTTTCCTCAGGCTGTGTGATTTTCTCTTGCCTCCTTCTAGTTACCTGTCTCCTTCATTCTCCCTGCAGATGGTTTTCCTTTTTCTCTACATTCTGCACAGATAGTGGCTGCCCCACAACCACCATATTTTCATCCACTCAGACTCAATTCCAGATTCCCTGGACTGAGGTTCTGATTAGCCCACCCTAGGTCAGCTGTCTTTCTCCTCACCCAGTCAACTAAGGCTAAAGGGTTACAACCAAGTTGTACAAACATAGGCACCACTCCCTATGTCTATCAGAGATGGCCAGATACACCTAAAAAATGTTTACTATTAAATTCTCTGAGATAATATAACATATTGACAAAAGATACATTGACCTAAATCAAGGTGGATCCAAAGAAAAACTGAAAGGAGAATAAGTGGTTTTGTTTTGTTTTTAATCAGGAAATTCATTTGGGTTATGCAGCAACAGAGTACTTTGTAATATTTTATGAGTTTTGACATCGTCCTTAATGGATTCATATTGTTTCCGTTGATCTTTTGAGTATTGTTTTTTTATATTGTTCTCTGGGGCATGTGCTTTGGGTTTGCTTGCGGGTTTTAAAAAGAGATCAAATGAATTAAACTGAAACATTGATTTATTTCCTCCTATAGTATGTTGTTGCTAAATTGCTTCAGTTGTGTCCTACTCTTTGCAACCCCATGGACTGTAGCCCACCAGGTTCCTCTGCCCATGCAATTCTCCAGACAAGAATACCAGATTGGGTTACCATGCCCTTCTCAAGGGGATCTTTCTAACCCAGGGATTGAACCCACATCTCTTATATCTCCTGCATTGGCAGGCAGATCCTTTATCCCTAGCACCAGCTGGGAAGCCCTGTAGAACAGTAGGAAAAACAGATGACTTTTTTTTTTATTCATTTAGACATTAATTCAAATTTTAACTTGGTTTTTTTCTTGCCCAGGCAAATTTGAATAATTAACCTTAAACTCTGTACCTTGGTTTCCTTGTCTGTAAATGGGGGTGTTGTCATATTGTAGAGTTTTGTGGAGTTTTAATGAGATAGTTTCCATGATGTTCCCAGCTTAGTGCCTAAAACAAAGATATGTTTCCTTTCCTCTTGCCGCCAAAGACTTGGCTTTGCAGATTTAAGGACATAATCAGGGAAAATGAGACAACGTAGAACTTACTCACTTAACCTCTTAGCACTATTTCCAAAGTTCTTATGGGCCACATCTCCATAATGCCACCATCTAACCAACTGAGTTACTTTCTAGACTTGGATTGCAGCCTAAGAGGCTCCTCTGTCCATGGGATTTTCCAGGCGAGAATACTGGAGT
>SJYA01002691.1:98145-163181 GCA_006410615.1 Neotragus moschatus
AATATGTTCATATGTGTAAAGTGCTTAGTGCAGTGTCTGGAAGACAAAGAGTTTTTTAGTGGTGGTGTTAGTGTGTTTATTAAAATGCTTGGCCCAGTGACAGGGACACAGAAGGACACAGAAACTAGCTGTCCTCTCTCTTTTACTTTATTTCTGCTCCATCAGCTCTGGAGAGTGTTTCTACCATGTGCTTTTTAAACTTCACCTGTCATTTATCTTCTTTAAAATGGGTTGATAACATTCTTCCTATTAAAAAGTTTTTTGTTTTAATAAAGGGAGGATAAATGGATTACAGAAAAATGTAGCTGTTTGCTTGCTAATTTTAAAGTGTGTAGGGACTATAATAATTGTGGTTTCAGAAGCAGAATATTTTACTCTCAAGAGTGTCAGATTAAAAACTGTCAGGATGTTGCTTCTGTGGTTTGGAAAGACTGAGTAACTTTTTTAAAGGTAATATAGATTAGTATGAGATAAAGTAAGAGATAAAGTACAATTCTGAGCCCAAATCTGGCTTAGAACAGTTATACAAGTTGCATCATTTCTCAGGCCTCAGGTTCCTGGTGCTTGAATGAGATTCCCCCTTCATAGGCTTGTGTAGAGACTGAAATAGTAATTTTTTTTCCTTTAAAGAGGAAAGCATGAATTTTTTTATTCTGGAGCCTCTCCTATTTTTCTCTTGTGATCACACATAAACACATTGGTTCACATGTAGCTTGGATTTCAAATTTGTATCCCCCTAAACTCTCTTAGAAACCCTGTTGCACTGGAAGCTCTGAATTAGGGCTACCTGACTTTGGGTCATTTATTTTGAGATAGTGTATGTTAATAAGGGTCAGGTGTCACACCCTTCGCCCCATGCATGCCAGGCCCTTCTTGGACATTTGGTTGTGTCTCTTCCCTCGCATTGGGTGTACTTGAACGTGGTTTGCGTATTCACATAACAGGACTCCCAGGAACCTAGCACGTAGTACACGTGTGAACTAGAGACCACAAACGCCATCTTCAGAGGGCGCTGCTCAGCCTCACCCTGGAGCTGTGAAGGAAATCCATCCCACAGTTTCTGGATCTTGCCATCTAAAATTTTATTCAGTGGCATATCCTAATTTCTAGTGTCATCAACTGAAATGTATTCATAAGCATTGTTTTGACCAACAGAATACATCCCATCACCTCTCAACCTTGATTTAAGTAAGTGACAAGGGCAGGTTTTTCTTTCTTTTTTTCCACTCTATTTATTTTGTTAATGTATAGTTTGATGTACTGATCTACAGTGTTGTGTTAATTTCTGCTATACAGTAAAGTGATTCAGTTATACATATATTTACATTCTTTTAGACTATTCTTTTCTAAATATTCTTGATAAAGAAAAGAATATTGTTTTCTAATATTCTTTTTAGAATATTATGGTTTCTTGTAGGATATTGAGTATAGTTCCCTGTGCTATACAGTAGCACTTTGGTGTTTATCCATTCTATATATAAGAGCTTACACCAGGTAGGTTTTTCAGGTGTTACCAATGATCAAATCAGCCCTTTGACCTCCCAGAGAAGCCATCCTCCCACACAGGAAAGGGCTTAGGCCTTTGGGCTCAGATGTGCCAGAGCTGGGACATGCCAGGGCGGGCATAAAACTGTAGCGGCATCTCCCCAGTTCGTCTGCACTGCCCTTCTCCATCTAGCTTGTGTGTGTGCATCCTCACATCACATGGTGGGTATTTGTTAAGTCCTTTCCACTGCCCACCAGCTATTGTATTGTCTTTGGTGAGAGCATCAGTAAGTTGAGTAATTTTACCATATTAATGACATCATCTGGGGAGTCCATTCTCTGGCATCTTTAAAGAACTCACCTGCCAGTGCAGATAGACCTAAGAAACGTCAGGTTCAATATCTCAATTGGCAAGATCCCCTGGAGGAGGACATGGCAACCCACTCCAGTGTTCTTGCCTGGAGAATCCCATGGACAGGGGAGCCTGGTGGGCTACAGTCCATGGCGTCACACAGAGTCAGTCATGACTGAAGCAACTTAGCACAAAGTATAGATACTTGTGGTGTCTTGTCAACATGCTTTTAGTTGCAATAAGCAGGCTCCAACTCAAGTTAGCTTAAGAGAGGGGCGTAGGGGAAGTGGATTTATCAAAGGAATACAGGGATATTTTATGGAACTCAAGAACAAGGATTCTGGATAAACCACAATGGAAAAGAATATAATTAAGAATGTATGCATCTGTATAACTGAGTTACTTGCTGTCCAGCAGAAGTTAACTCAGTATTGCAAATCAGCCATACTTCAATACAGAAATAAAAAAAAAAAAAAAAAGGATTCACCTAGACCAGTGGAATGGGTTAGATGTGACTGGAGAGACTCTAGGAACTCTAACAGCAACTCTCAAGCTTTTCCTCAGGCTGTGTGATTTTCTCTTGCCTCCTTCTAGTTACCTGTCTCCTTCATTCTCCCTGCAGATGGTTTTCCTTTTTCTCTACATTCTGCACAGATAGTGGCTGCCCCACAACCACCATATTTTCATCCACTCAGACTCAATTCCAGATTCCCTGGACTGAGGTTCTGATTAGCCCACCCTAGGTCAGCTGTCTTTCTCCTCATCCACTCAACTAAGGCTAAAGGGTCACAACCAAGTTGTACAAACATAGGCACCACTCCCTATGTCTATTAGAGATGGCCAGATATACCTAAAAAATGTTTACTATTAAATTCTCTGAGATAAGATAACATATTGACAAAAGATACATTGACCTAAGTCAAGGTGGATCCAAAGAAAAACTGAAAGGAGAGTAAGTGGTTTTGTTTTGTTTTTAATCAGGAAATAAATCCATTTGGGTTATGCAGCAACAGAGTACTTTGTAATATTTTATGAGTTTTGACATCTTCCTTAATGGATTCATATTGTTTCCGTTGATCTTTTGAGTATTGTTTTTTTATATTGTTCTCTGGGGCATGTGCTTTGGGTTTGCTTGCGGGTTTTAAAAAGAGATCAAATGAGTTAAACTGAAACATTGATTTATTTCCTCCTATAGTATGTTGTTGCTAAATTGCTTCAGTTGTGTCCTACTCTTTGCAACCCCATGGACTGTAGCCCACCAGGTTCCTCTGCCCATGCAATTCTCCAGACAAGAATACCAGATTGGGTTACCATGCCCTTCTCAAGGGGATCTTTCTAACCCAGGGATTGAACCCACATCTCTTATGTCTCCTGCATTGGCAGGCAGATCCTTTATCCCTAGCACCAGCTGGGAAGCCCTGTAGAACAGTAGGAAAAACAGATGACTTTTTTTTTTTATTCATTTAGACATTAATTCAAATTTTAACTTGGTTTTTTTCTTGCCCAGGCAAATTTGAATAATTAACCTTAAACTCTGTACCTTGGTTTCCTTGTCTGTAAATGGGGGTGTTGTCATATTGTAGAGTTTTGTGGAGTTTTAATGAGATAGTTTCCATGATGTTCCCAGCTTAGTGCCTAAAACAAAGATATGTTTCCTTTCCTCTTGCCGCCAAAGACTTGGCTTTGCAGATTTAAGGACATAATCAGGGAAAATGAGACAACGTAGAACTTACTCACTTAACCTCTTAGCACTATTTCCAAAGTTCTTATGGGCCACATCTCCATAATGCCACCATCTAACCAACTGAGTTACTTTCTAGACTTGGATTGCAGCCTAAGAGGCTCCTCTGTCCATGGGATTTTCCAGGCGAGAATACTGGAGTAGGTTGCCATTTCCTTCTCTAGATCTTCCTGACCCAGGAATCAAACCCGGGTTTCCCGTATTGTTGGCAGACGCTTTACCGTCTGAGCCACCAGGGAAGTCTTCCAAAAGGGAGGGGATGTATATATACATATAATTGATCCACTTCATTGTACAGCAGAAACTCACATAACATTGTAAAGCAACTATACCCCAAATTTTTTAAAAATGTAAGTACAATACTATAATTAGTATCTTTCACATTGCTTATCCCACTCTGAGCCTCAATTTTCTCATCTATTGAATTGGGGATAATAACACCAAGAGCAGATGGTGACTAGGGAACTCAGAGATAATGTTATAAAAACACTTTGAGCGACTCTGAGTATGTAGTTGCTCCTCAGTAATGGAGGCGATTTTCATTTTAAAATTGGATTATATGTATCTGAGTTCCCAGGTCTTACAGTTTTGCTTCATTTTGTGTTTGGCCAAGCCACGTGGCTTGCAGGATTTTAGTTCCAGTACCAGGGATTGAACCTAGGCCCACAGCAGTGAAAGCATAGGTCCTAACCACTGGACCACCAGGGAATTCCCAGTGTCTTAGAATTTTGTACAACAGCTGAGAGACAAAGTGCTGTGCTTGCTTTTCAAAAGTGACCCAGCAGTTCTACAGCCATGGACAAAGCTAGATGTGCAAAATTTATGATGACATTGCTTATGACAGCAAAAGGCAGAAAACAACTTAAGTGTTTCTCAACAGGACACTCATTGAATTATTATATGTCTGCACAAATGATTTGATACTATAGGCCTTTTATGAAGAATGAGGTTGGTCTATATGTGTTGACATTGGAAAGATTTTCGAGAAATATTGAGTTAAAAAAAGCAAAGGGCAAACAATGAGTGTGGCAGTTCTACTTGAACTGAAAAAGAACCTCACACATATAAATATTCATATACACAGATACCAGATACGACACAGATACCACAGTCTCATACACACACATACAAATATTAAGAGTACCTGCTTCATTTCAGAACAATGTGTCTAATTTAACAGCATTAAACTAGAACATTTAATATGAGAATATATGTTTTTAACCCATATCTGGGAAAGATTGAAGGCGGGAGGAGAAAGGGACGACAGAGGATGAGATGGCTGGATGACATCACCGACTCAATGGATGTGGGTTTGAGTGAACTCCGGGAGTTGGTGATGGACAGGGAAGCCTGGCATGCTGCAGTCTGTGGGGTCGCAAAGAGTCCGACACGATGAGCGACTGAACTGAACTGATGTGTTTTTAACATGTACATGTGTATATCTGAAAATCCATGTAAAGATGGTCTGTGAGGATTCATCTCAAACTGACAGAGTGGTAATTTGTGCAGGTAGAATGGTTTGGAGCTTTTGGTAATCAAAGCGGATCTTTGCATTTTATGCATTGTTTAAATATTTTACAAGAAATAATTTCCTTATATTGCAATTATAAGTGATAAAAAATTAAATATAATTAGTAGTTTGTGCATCAAGCTGTTCTTAACTGGGTATCTTAACTATTCTTAACTGTCAATTACAGTAGTAATATATTACAAAGGGGAACCAAAATTTCAAAACTGGAGACTTCACTTTTTAACTTGAGTTTCATTTGTCAAATATGACAAATTTCTTTGTCAAATACATTATGCATGTATTGTGTTTATTGAAAGACACTAATGAATAAAACTGTTTTCATTTGAAAAATAAAATACTGATTCAAGGGAAAATATAGTTGTTTCCTCTGGGCAGGAAACCTGCTTTTCATAGTTAAATTTTGTATGTGCCATACAGGTATTATATTTTCAACATATGGAGTGGTCTTTGCTTTTCATCCTTTTCTCTTTTAAGTCTAAGAGCTAAAACAAAAAAATCTAAGAGCTGATGCCGTATAATAGATCTGTTTACGACAACCGAAACTGGTGATTCCCACAGCTCGTGGCATTTTTAGGCCGAGCACATCACCTGTAGAGAGACGGCAAATCAAGTTCGAGGGTGTGCCTGCCGGCCCCAGGCTGATGCCTCTCTTGCTGTCTTGTCCCCACAGATGACGGAAGGCAGGCACTGCCAGGTGTGCCTCCTGGATGACCGGAGACTGGAGCTGCTGGTTCAGGTAGGTGTTGCCACCCGGGGACAGCGCATCCGGCTTCCCTCTGTGAGCCTTGGGGCCTGTGTTCAGTCTGCTGGCTTATCTGTGCCTCAGAACCAGTGACACAGGGTTGTTTGCAGGGGCTTCAAAGCCAATACCTGCCTGTATTTAAGAGTAACTATAGCCTGGTGACAGGATTCAGNTTCTCTTTTAAGTCTAAGAGCTAAAACAAAAAAATCTAAGAGCTGATGCCGTATAATAGATCTGTTTACGACAACCGAAACTGGTGATTCCCACAGCTCGTGGCATTTTTAGGCCGAGCACATCACCTGTAGAGAGACGGCAAATCAAGTTCGAGGGTGTGCCTGCCGGCCCCAGGCTGATGCCTCTCTTGCTGTCTTGTCCCCACAGATGACGGAAGGCAGGCACTGCCAGGTGTGCCTCCTGGATGACCGGAGACTGGAGCTGCTGGTTCAGGTAGGTGTTGCCACCCGGGGACAGCGCATCCGGCTTCCCTCTGTGAGCCTTGGGGCCTGTGTTCAGTCTGCTGGCTTATCTGTGCCTCAGAACCAGTGACACAGGGTTGTTTGCAGGGGCTTCAAAGCCAATACCTGCCTGTATTTAAGAGTAACTATAGCCTGGTGACAGGATTCAGAGATGTGTGGATTCCAGTCTCAGCTTTGACACCCAGTAGCTGTTTGACCCTGGGCTAGTGACTCGATTTCTTTGAATTACCTCTTATTGGTCAATCGTTGACCATAATGTTTCCCAGAAAGGGTTTTATTTGGATTATTATTTTTGGCTGTGCTTGGTCTTCGTTGCTACAAGGGCTCTCCTCTAGTGGCAAGCAGGGGCCACTCTCTAGGTGCGGCGTGCGGGCTTCCCACTGTGATGAGAAGCTTCTCGTGGCTTCTCTGGTTGCAGAGCACGAGCTTTAGGGCATGCAGGCTCAGTGATTGACGCTCCTGAGCTCTAGAGCACAGGCTCGGCAGTCGTGGCGCAAGGGCTTAGCTGCCTGTGGCTTGTGGGATCCTCCTGGAGAGTGATCGAACCTGTATCTCCTGCGTTGGCGGGCAGATTCTTTACCATCAAGCCACCAGGGAAGCCCCCCAGAAAGGGTTTTTATGAGCTAAGACTCTGCATTCAGCTGCTTTCCCTGCCACATGGCATGGTCTAAATTAAATACCCATTTACAACAGCTGTGAGCTGGGGTTAAGGTTGACTCATCTTCCTCTCAGAAATTATGGTTAAAATGAAACTAGATTAATCCCAAGCTCCCAATCCTTCCCTCCCATACCTCCTCCCCCTTGGCAACCACAAGTCTGTGAGTCTGCTTGGGAGCTCGGGTTTAGCAGATGTAAACTAGTAGATATAGGATGGATAAACAAAGGCCTACTGTATACCAGAGGTAACTATGTTCAATATCCTGTGATAAACCACAATGGAAAAAAATACGAAAAAAGAATATGTGTATAACTGAGTCACTTTGTAGTAGAAATTAACACGTTTTAAATCAAGTGTTTTTCAATAAAATTAAAAAACATCAAACTAGATTATATATGTGAATGAAATCTCTGTAAAACACATGGAGCTATATGAATGACGGTATCTTAATTATTGATGCTTCTCTCTTTATTCACCCAGCACTCTAGACTCAGATTCTTTTTTTTGTTGTTGTTTGCTTTACTTTTTGGCTGCCAAGCACTGGGCTCTTAATTTCCCAACCAGAGATAGAACCAACACCCACCCTCTGCAGTGGGAGCACAGAGTATTAAACACTGGACCACCAGGGAAGTCCCTGGACTCATAGCCTTAAAAAATCACAGAAGAACCTGCTGACAGCCACACCTACAGCTGTGACAAGAATGCCCTCCCTTGACCAAACCTAAATTCTTCTCCTTTCTGAGGCTTGTGCCCAGTCCACTATGTACAGGCTTCAATTAGAACAAAAATAGTACAGTCAGTAATAGTTTCACCAGAGTAGACCTTTTGGTCTAGATTTCTCCCTATTTCTCTTCTTTTCTCTTTTCCTTTTTTTTTTTTCTTTCTTCTTTTCTTTGCCAACAGCAAACATCCCCAATTCTTTCTTCCCCAACAACAAATATCAAATCCTCAAACTACTATAATGAGTCCTAAACTGTGTGACTCAAAGTTCAAGAAAAGTCCATCTAGAATGCCTCCCTACAGATCCCTTTTTCCTTCCCCAGTCCCTGCAAATCCACCTTCCGCTCTCACTTTGGACTTTCTGGCTGATTCCAAACCATCTTCTTACCACCAGAGCCTGTGCTTCCCAAAAGCTCATAGACTGTGTTGTTCTTCTAATGAGGTGCCCAGTAAGTACTGGTGATAATGATCTGCCCAGTGGATGCAGTTACTCCATCTCTGGAGAGAAATGAAAAGCTTAGTCTTTGGAATCAGACAGAACTGGGTTCAAACCCTCTCCTTAGGTGGAACATCAAATAAGATTCTTGGCTGCTCTTGGCTTTAGTTGGCGCATTTATGAAGTGGAAAGGGCCCCTACTTCATAGGCTCATCGTAAGGATTAAGATGAAATCATGGGTAGAAGAAGTTCAGTACAATAAATGGTTACTATTACTGTTTTGTTGCTTTTTTGTTGTTGTTAATTTTCTCTGTGACCTCTCAGCCTTGGATCTTGAGCCTCTTCAGTTGACCATCACCAAGCAAAATTATTCCTACAGCCTAGGCAGTGCTTAACATTCTTTGTCTTGATCACTAGCACCATACTATTTATAAAAGAGCATTTTTTCTGAAACAACAATGCATTAATAAATACACTTTTACCTTGGAGGAAGAATTAAGGCTCTGGATGGAAGTGCAAATAATGAAAGCGATCATCTCAGCGATGCTCCTATTCCCATTTCCTGCCCTTCCCAAGCCCTTAGAGAATGGTCTACGGTAGATTAACCTAAGCATAGAAAGGCACAGGTACCCAAAACAGACAAACAAAGGCTGTTTTAAACTGGGAGAGAATAAGGTGGGAGCAGTAAGCGAGAGTGTCTAATCAGGTTTATATCTCAACAGCCCAAACTTTTATCAAGAGAGTTGCTGGATCTCGTGGCTTCTCATTTCAACCTGAAAGAAAAGGAGTACTTTGGAATCACTTTTACAGATGACACGTAAGTGTTTTCACACTTTTACCTTTTGTCTGGTCTTCCTATATGCATCACTCGCAATTGGCCAAAGTCAGGGGGAATGCTTCAAGAATTAGAATATGTCCTGCTTGCGTGTGAGCTCAGCTGCTCAGTTGTGTCCGACTCTCTGCGACCCCATAGACTGTAGCCCACCAAGCTCCTCTGTCTGTGGAATTTTCCAGGCAAGAATACTGGAGTGGGTAGCCTTTCCTCTTCCAGGGGATCTTCCTGACCCAGAAATCAAACTCATATCTCCTGTCCTGGCAGGTGGATTCTTTACCACTGAGCCACCTTGGAAACCCCATGTCCCGCTTAGCTAAACTTTTTTTAATGCAAGATTTTTGTGTAGGACTAAGGTAAAAGGAATATTGGCCATTCTAAGGGCTCAAAATATTGTCCAAGTGCTTTAGAAATTTGTTGCAATGAGCTTGTTTTTCTTAATGATATTCTGTCTTCACATTTCTTTGAATGCAATTGTACCTTCTTATTTAGCTTATCTGTCAGGAGTGGAAATACTAGTATGTCATCCACTCGTGTTAAAACTGAATGAATGTTTGGACTTCATGGCAAAAAAGTTTAAAGGCAATTTTTGGGCTCACTCAACAAATATATATATACTTTAATGTGGGATGAACTTTTGAACTTATACTTAAGTGTATTTTATGTTACCTTCTTACTCTCATATTTTTTTTACTTATATTTTTTCATGCAAACTTGGATGGTGTATATATTTGTCAACAACTGAAATCCTCTCTCAAATGAGACAGCTGTATAAAAATGAATTCATAGGAATTTAAAACTCGATGTAAGCAAATGTGTTTAGTCTTACAGGCTCTTTTCTGTGTGGGTATGTGTGTGCTTTATGGCAGCCTGATTTGTCTATATTACACACAGCTTGATGCATCAAGAGAGTTCTTCCTCTTTATGGAGTAATTTCCAGAGAACTCTTCAAATATTAAAATTTAAGAAAACGTGTTCAGTTCAGTTCAGTTCAGTCGCTCAGTTGTGTCCAACTCTTTGTGACCCCATGAATAGCAGCATGCCAGGCCTCCCTGTCCATCCCCAACTCCCGGAGTTCACTCAGACTCACGCCCATTGAGTCAGTGATGCCATCCAGCCATCTCATCCTTGGTCGTCCCCTTCTCCTCCTGCCCCTAATCCCTCCTAGCATCAGAGTCTTTTCCAATGAGTCAACTCTTCTCACGAGGTGGCCAAAGTACTGGAGTTTCAGCTTTAGCATCATTCCTTCCAAAGAAATCCCAGGGCTGATCTCCTTCAGAATGGACTGATTGGATCTCCTTGCAGTCCAAGGGACTGTCAAGAGTCTTCTCCAACACCACAGTTCAAATGCATCAATTCTTCGGCGCTCGGCCTTCTTCACAGTCCAACTCTCACATCCATACGTGACCACAGGAAAAACCATAGCCTTGACTAGATGGACCGTAGTCGGCAAAGTAATGTCTTACAGACACAAAATATATTGGCCAACCAGCCAGCATTCTTTGTATAACTCTCCCAGTTTAAATGCTTTTCTGTTCTTCAGGTTAACCAGGCAGAAAATGATCTCAAGAAAGGGTTAATTTGTTTTTAACACTGATTATATGCAGACTGGACCTCTTGAAAATGCCAGTGGGCTCAGGACTTGGGCAGGACAAAAACCAGACAGATGAGTTGTC
This sequence comes from Neotragus moschatus, assembly GCA_006410615.1. Taxonomy (NCBI): domain Eukaryota; kingdom Metazoa; phylum Chordata; class Mammalia; order Artiodactyla; family Bovidae; genus Neotragus; species Neotragus moschatus. The sequence goes on from SJYA01002691.1 coordinate 108,795, forward strand.
AGGAGATGTAGAAGAAAAACCTTAAAACTTTGATTTCTGACTCAGGATGTTTCCTGAATAGAGTTCAACAAAGGGGAAACATATGCTTCATATGGCCCACCTCATCTGAATCACAAAATTATCTGTTCACTCAGTTACGGTCTGAGACCTTGTCTGATCGGTCCTCTGCTGGATGAATTAGGAAATACAGATGTCCAGTGAGCACAGGCTCTAGCTGGAAAGACAAGACTAGCTCATGTGAATCAGCGATTAAATATATACATACAGGCTGAGTTTGTATGTAATGGAATCATACCAGGCAACGTAAGACTTAAAACCATAAATACATGATGGCTGAGTTATATGATAAAAACCATAAGTACACAAATGCTATAATTTATGGAGAGATCACATAAAGTAGAGGCTAAAATCATGAGTATTAGAGTAATGTATCCATTTAACAGGTATTTCTTGAGTGCCAGTGAACGCTGACATTGTTCTAGCTCCCGGGGATTCGGCTGTGAACATCACAGACAGGGTTCCTGCTCTCATGGCATCTATATTGCACTGTTACATGGTCCCACAGAACAAGTAAATAAACAGGTAAATGAGAAAGGACCAAAAATGACAAGTGCTTTGAAGAATGTGAAACAGGAGGCCTGGATCAAGAAAAACTAGGGGGTAAGGGGAGTCAGTTTGAGGGTGAATCAAGATGGCTTCTGAAAGGTGACATATAATAAAAAAACAAGAAGCACTTCTGCAAAAGTCAGGGAGGCCATTCCCAACTAAAGCCAGTGGAAACACTCAGGTGAGAATAAGCTTGACTTTTTTTTTTTTTAATTTTTTATTTTTGAGAAAGAAAAACAAAGCCAGTTTGACTTGAACAGTAAGAGGAAAAGTGGTACAAGATAAGGTGGAGAGGAAGGTGGGGGTGGATGTCAGAGAAGCTTGGTATCTTAGATTGAAAAATCTCTGACACTCATCTTTTCTCATCTGTACAGTGGACATAATAATAGCACCAAAATAACAAGTACTCTATAGAGTACATATAATAGGGTCATGTGTGTGCATGCATGCTAAGCCATGTCTGGCTCTTTGCAACTCTATGGACAGTAGCCCGCCATGCTCCTCTGTCCATGGGATTCTCTAGGTGACAATACTGGAATGGGGTGCCATGCCCTCCTGCAGGGTATCTTCCCGACCCAGGAGTCGAACCCACCTGAAAGGCCCCATGGTAGGGCCAAAGTATTTATTATATTAGAGCCTAGGTGCACAATGAAAGGAGGCTATCATCCTGTTGTTTGTAGTCATGGCAGGCAGGTGTGCTCTGAAGGAGGCTACACGAGGGCTTAGGTGGGAGCCCACACAGGAGCAAAGACAAAAAGATCTTCAGTAGAGGGCAGAGGAGACAGGGCTCCAGGGAAGAGACATTTTGAGGGTCGATACATGGATATGGTCACAGCCCAGTGGGGGAGAAACTGGCCTGAGCATGGATTAAGGTATAGGAAGGGCTAACTCAAAGATGAGCCCTGAGAGTCACATAGATGGAGAAGGCACGCTGGGGCCATTGAAGATTGTTTTGCAGGGAACTAACATGATTGATGACTGTGCTCTTGCAAATGTCCCAGGCTGCGAGGTTTGTGGTAGGCTGCAAAAAAGGGCTGGCAGGCATGGCAGGCTTTGGGGAATGCTCCAAGCTCAGGTGAGCATAACCAGAGGGGGCGTAAATCAAGCGTTCAAGCTAGGACCTTCTCTTTAGAAAGAGAGGGGTAGGTAATACGAATGACTTCCTTTCCCGACTTGGGCCACCTTCCACCTCATGTGCCTTGGGATGATCTCTTTTTAAATACTCTGTTGGAAAAAGAATGTCTCACTTAAGTGCCTCCTCTAGCTGTTGCCTTTGGTGAAAGAGGTCAGTGATTATAGCCTTTCCAAGAAGCCTGGCTCCAAAATGCCCTTTGCATACTCCCCTGCAAGTGACAACAGAGTCTGTTTTTGAATTATGATCAGTTTGGAAGGTGTCTTCTGACTCTAGCTGTGTTTATTTTTAGAAGAAGTATGAGCTCGGCTTTTGGAGCGTGGAGGGGGAATTGGCCATTTCTACCTTTCTGGGGAACAAGTCTGGAAAATTGCTTCTGTTGAAGGGTGTCTCCTTGGAATGTCTTGGTCACAGGCCTAGTTCTTTTTCTTTGTCTGGTAAATATTTTTGGAAAGTATTTTCTTTCAGCACTGCCCTTCCCCCCGCCCTCATAAAACCACTGAGTCGGATCCCTCCCAGGATGCTGAATGAATTGCATTTTCCAGCCTACATGCCACATCAGCTCTTTGCCTTCGGTGAACTTCTCCAAATGGAGTTAGGCAAAGCCGAGGGGACATTTTGTCAATGAAACTAGCCACTGTCTCTATCCTACTCCACGGACCAGGAAGAGAAATGGAAAAATGGAGTTGTGAGCTTACATAATTAAAGTAGTGACCATGACCAACAAAAGCAAATTCATGATCCTCTTAAAGGGAGGATTAGAGTTCCTGAGCTCAGGCTGTGAGTGCCTTCTGGTGTTCTGTGTGCAGAGTGAGTCTTTTACCCCTAGAGGGCAGTCATGACCCTCCTAAGGCAGCACTCTGTTTCCCATAATGGTTCCCATCCCTTTCAACCCACTTAACTTTTTTTTCTTCCCTTGTTTGAAAGGATTTGCTGGATGAGCTTTATTTATTATGGAATAATAAATAGGTTTCACAACAGAACTGTGATTTTTGACCACCATTCCATCCAGTGGGCCTGAGATGATGGGCTTTTGACTGGTAAAATTATAGCCTAAAAGGACAGTTGGTTCAAAGTGGTCTCAGTTCAGTTCAGTTCAGTCGCTGTCATGTCCGACTCTTTGCAACCCCATGGACTGCAGCATGCCAGGCCTTCCTGTCCATCACCAACTCCTGAAGTTTACTCAAACTCATGTCCGTTGAGTCGGTGATGCCATCCAACTATCTCATCTATCCTGTCATCCCCTTCTCCTCCCGCCTTCAACCTTTCCCAGCNTGACCATCTGGTGATGTCCATGTGTAGAGCCTTCTCTTGTGTTGTTGGAAGAGGGTGTTTGCTATGACTTGTGCGTTCTCTTGGCAAAACTCTGTTCGCCTTTGCCCTACTTCATTCTGTACTCTAAGGCCAAATTTGCCTGTTAACTCCAGGTATTTTTTGACTTCTTACTTTTTTACTCCAGTCCCCTATAATGAAAAGGACATCTTTTGTGGGGTTAGTTCTAGAAGGTCTTGGTAGGTTTTTCATAGAACTGTTCAACTTCAGCTTCTTCAGCATTACTGTTCGGGGCATAGACTTGGTTTACTGTAATACTGAATGGTTTGCCTTGGAAACAAACAGAGATCATTCTGTCATTTATGAGATTGCATCCAAGTACTACGTTTCAGACTCTTTTGTTGACTATAATAGCTACTCCATTTCTTCTAAGGGACTCTTGCCCACAGTAGTAAATATAATAGTCATTGAGTTAAATCCACCCATTCCGGTCCATTTTAGTTTGCTGAATCCTAGAATGTCGACGTTAACTCNATTCTGTCATTTATGAGATTGCATCCAAGTACTACGTTTCAGACTCTTTTGTTGACTATAATAGCTACTCCATTTCTTCTAAGGGACTCTTGCCCACAGTAGTAAATATAATAGTCATTGAGTTAAATCCACCCATTCCGGTCCATTTTAGTTTGCTGAATCCTAGAATGTCGACGTTAACTCTTGCCATTTCTTGTTTGACCTCTTCCAATTTGCCTTGATTCATGGACCTGACATTCCAGGTTCCTATGCAATATTGCTCTTTATCGCATCAGACTTTTACTTCCATCACCAGTCACATCCACAACTCGGTGTTGTTTTTGCTTTGGCTCCGTCTCTTCATTCTTTCTGGAGTTATTTCTCCACTGATCTCCAGTAGCATATTGGGCACCTACCGACCTGGGGAGTTCATCTTTCAGTGTCCTATCTTTTTGCCTTTTCATACTGTTCATGGAGTTCTCAGACAAGAATAGTGAAGTGGTTTGCCATTCCCTTCTCCAGTGGACCACATTTTGTCAGAACTCTCCACCATAACCCGCCCGTCTTGGGTGGCCCCACACAGCATGGCTCATAGTTTCATTGACTGTGGTTCATGTCATCAGATTGATTAGTTTTCTATGGTTGTGGTTTCAAAGTGGTCTATCACAGGTAATAGAGATGAAATGTGCAGATTCAGTCTGTCTTTTTGAGGTATTGATTAGATCTGTCCCATTTGCTGATGGAAAAATTTGAGAAAAGCAGTTTATAAAGTGCTTTTTGATCTCGTTTTAGTCTCAGAGACTAGAAAGTAGCATGTTAACCTGAATCATGGGCCTTCCCAAGTGGCTCAATGGTGAAGAATCCTCCTACAATGCAGGTAGGACAGGGTTTGATCCCTGGGTTCAGAAGATCCCCAGGAGAAGGAAATGGCAACCCACTCCAATATTCTTGCCTAGAGAGTCCCATGGACAAAGGAACCTGACAGGCTATACAGTCCATGTGGTTGAAAAGAGCTGGACATGACTGTAGTGATTAACACACACACACACACACACACACAGTCCTTGTATGTTTTTTACCCACAAAAGCAGTAATTCTATGACTCTTCCCTTATGTCACTTCTATCGGCTTAGTTATCTTAATAATATTCCTCGAAGGAAAACTAGAGACAGTTATTAGAAGCCTCATCTAATAATATAAAAAGTAAAGACACATTTTTTACCCAGTATTAAAACTTGTGATAAAATAAATAATAATAATAAAATTAGTAAGTGACAAGATCATGCCAAAAGTTATTAGGAAAGCTGATTCACTCCCCTAATCTCACTTTCTCCTGTATTCAAAGTCTGGGTTTATGTCCTAGCTCTGATAATTTTCTTTGCAGACTTACTGTAAAATATAGTATTAATATTTTTTTTAAATACCAAGTTGGTTGGCACTAAGTACTTGCTCAATTAAAATTAGTTGCTATTATCATCATTATTATTATTCTTACCTCCATTTCCTAAATACTTATAATAAATACAGCTTACAGTTTTCTGATTTTTAAAAAGACATTATTTATTCGAAGACCAAAATAGGTTGGAAAATATCTCCTGAATCATCAGTTTTGTTATAATTTGACACTACATACACCACTATCAGCATGAAGTTTTGCCTAAGCAAGCAAATGAAGTCTCTGCCCTCTGGGAATTTGCAATCTTAAATGGATCAACTAGTGGGAAAGTCATGTAAACAATCTCCAGCCACAGTGTCTTCCATCCCTCAGGTCACGATTTCAGGAGAATGTTTATGCCAATGAATTTAGTGAAGTCCTTGAATGAATCGTCAGATACATGGTTAAATAGTAGGAAGTCCATAATGTATACCCAAAAACAGCTCTCAGAGAGTATTTGACCCCATATTTTAATTTTTTTAATTAATTTTTTTTGATGTATAGGTGATTTTCAATGTTATTTTAGTTTCCCGCTGTAAACAAAGTGAGTCAATATTACATACATATATATCTACTTGGTTTTCGATTCTCTTCCCATATAGGTCATTACAGAGTATTGAAAGAGTTTCTTGTGCTATTCACTAGGTTCTTATTAGTTATCTATTCTATATGTACTAGTCTTGTTCAGTCACTAAGTCGTGTCCACCTCTCTTTGCGACCCCATGGACTGCAGCAAGCCAGGCTTCCCTGTCCTTCACTATCTCCTGGAGTTTGTTCAGATTCATGTCCATTGAGTCAGTAATGCCATCCAACCATCGCATCCTGTCTCCCCCTTCTCCTCCTGTCCCTCAATCTCTCCCAGCATCAGAGTCTTTTCCAGTGAATCGCCTATTCGCATAAGGTGGCCAAAGTATTGGAGTTTTAGCATCAGCCCTTCCAATGAATATTCTGAGTTGATTTCCTTTAGGATTGACTGGTTTGATTTCCTTGCAATCCAGGGGGCCCTCAAGAGTCTTCTGCAGCACCACAGTTGGAAAGCATCGATTCTTCTGCACTCGGCTTTCTTTATGGTCCAATTCTCACATCCATACACGACTACTGGAAAAATAGCTTTGATCAAACAGATCTTTGTTGGCAAAGTGATATGTCTGCTTTTTAATGGTGTCTAGATTTGTTACAGCTTTTCTTCTAAGGAAAACACGTCTTTTGATTTCATGCCTACAATCACCATCTCAGTGACTTTGGAGCCCAAGAAAATAAAATCTGCCATTATTTCCATATTTTCTCCTCTATTTGCCACGCAGTGATGGTACTGGATGCCATGATCTTAGCTTTTTTGAGTGCTGAATTGTAAACCAGCTTTTTCACTCTCGTCTTTCACCTTCACCTTCATCAAGAGGGTCTTTATTTCCTCTTCACTTTCTCCCATTAGGGTGATATCATCTGCATATCTGAGGTTGTTTATTTTTCTCCCAACAGTCTTGATTCCAGCTTCATACAGCCTAGGCACTTCACATCATGTACTCATCATATAAATTAAATAAACAAGATAAAAATATACAGCCTTGTAATATTCCTTCCTCAATTTGGAACCAGTCTGTTGTTCCATGTCCAGTTTTAACTGTTGCTTCTTGTCCTGCATACTGGTTTCTCATTAAATAGGTCAAGTGGTCTTGTATTCCCATCTAAGAATTTTCCAGTCTGTTGTGATCCACACAGTCAAAGACTTTCAAGGCTTTAGCATAGTCAATGAAGCAGAAGTAGATGCTTTTCTAAAATTCTCTTGCTTTTTCCTATGATCCAGTGGATGCTGACAATGTGATCTCTGGTTCCTCTGCCTTTTCTAAATCCAGCTTGTATATCTGGAAGTTCTCAGTTCACATGCTGTTGATGCCTAGATTGAAGGATTTTTAGCATTACCTCATTAGCATGTGAGATGAGCGTGGGTATACGGTGGTTTGAACATTCTTTGCCACTGGCGTTCTTTGGAATTGGAATGAAAACTCATCTTTTCTAGTCCTGTGGCCATTACCGAGTTTTCCACGTTTGCTGGCATATTGAGTGTAGCACTTTAACAGCATCATCTTTTAGGGCTTTAATAGCTCAGCTGAAATTCCATCACTTCCACTGGCTTTGTTCAGAGTGATGCTTCCTAAGGCCCACTTGACTTCACACTCGAGGATATACTAGTGTGTCAACCTCATATTTCTTAAATAAAAGCTGTAGTATTATTATCTGTTTGTCCTTTTTCATTAAAACAAAAGTTTTTCCCTTGTTGATTATCTAAAATATTTCAAATTTTTTAGTTAATAAAAATTTAGTTTTTACCTCAAAGGCAACCAGTGTTTTCAGTTTCTTGTTCATTTTATGATGCACTCTCAGAGTTATTTCTATAATATAAATACACATATGTCTAGGTATTCTTTTTTAATTAAAATAATGGCAATATATTATACTCATTATACATCTTTCATTTTCACTTAACAGTGTTTTTTAAAAATCATTCACAGTGAGTTAGTAAAGATACTTCTGATCTTTTGTGTGGCTGCATAGTATTTCATTGGTGTTTACATTCATTTTTTTTAAACAATATCCTGTTGGATGCTTAGATTGTTTCAAGCCTTTTTGCTGCTACAAACAGTGCTGCAGTGAGTGGCTTTATACATGGCCCGTTTTCCACATGTATGATTTTATCCTGACTAACTCCCAGAAATGACAATGCTGGTCCAGAGGCGGGTGCTTTTATAATCTTGATAGAAATTGCTCCATTGACCCCATTACTGATGGTAACAGGTCATGCTCCTAGCATCCACATGTGAGTATAACTGTTACTCCACAGCCCTGCCAACACAGTGTTTCCTGAAACTTGCTCTAGCTTTCTGTGTAATCCTTTTTCCTTGTTTTACTTTTACAGGGGTCAGCAGAACTGGCTTCAGCTAGACCACCGAGTCCTTGACCACGATTTACCCAAGAAACCAGGCCCAACCATCTTGTACTTCTCTGTGAGGTATGTATCCAGAGACACGTCCACCATCCCCTCGGTTTTTTTTTTTTTTTTTTTTTTAAGAGAAAAAAAAATTCTTGGTGATCAGAGATAAAGAATTTTAAAAAAGAAGAGACCTGTCAAAAAAAATAGTATGTGAAAGAGATTCTCTGCTATCTTAGTCTAGGGAGCGAGTTACCATAGATACGTGTAGAACTGTTTTCCTTTGAAGATGAAGGATAGACTCACCTTCCTTTAGTTTTCAAAGGCTCTTGAATCTATGTGAAGCTAAAAAACATGTTATATACTTCAATATATAACCTGCTTTTGACTCAACATACTTCTAGATTTTTATACTTTGAAATATACACACACTATTTTACATATTATGTATGTATGTTTTCTAGAGACTATGGAAATAATTGAATTTTATACAGTTTCACACCTTAATTGGAATAGGCAATAAAATGCAAACAACTGCTCATGGAAAGAATTACCTTAATGCAGAAATCTATATTCTGATTTTGGAAGAGGGACTGCTGGGAAGGAATCCTTGATTTGTTCTCTGAGCTCTGCTTGGGCAGATCACTTAACCATACATATGGGCCTCAGTTATTTTCTCCTGACATGGATGTATTCCATTAAATCAGTAGTTTCTTATAGTTGGCCAATGACAGAAATATTTTTTCACATTAAAGATAATAAAATGTTATAAAGAGTAATGTCCATGTTCCTGTAGCCAGCCTAAGAAATAAAATGTTACCAGTTTTGCTGAGAACCCCTTCTTAGGTACTAGCCCCTCGCCACTGTCCTGAATTTGATATATTTTCATGATAAATTTGTTTTCTTGATCTGAAGCCAAATATGATAAAATAAGCTAAGGTAGAAGATTTCCCATAAATCTAGGTATGTTTTCATAAAGCTAGATCAACCTGAAGAATTGTATTCTTCAGGACCTGTGTTCTGAGTTTATGTTATTTTTTGGATGTTGGACTATACTTGTTTTATGACATGTTGGTGGAGGCTTCATGTCTTTCTTTGGGGAGGAGGGTGGTTATACAATGATTGATTACCTGATAAAATCATGTCAGTTTCCACAAACATTTTTTTTCAACCTCCTTATGCTCCTTGCAATCCAAAAGTGTCATAATAATTTGGTGTCCTGATTGTTTGTTTGTTTGTTAATATGAATTGATGGTGATTGAGGATGGAGGCTGCTCCTTATTCAGTAAATAAAGTATTGACAGCCCCCAATTTGTTTTCTGCTTTTTACTCTGAAATATGGTTTAGATTTCTTTTTTCCTTCCCACCAGAAGTCACATTTTAAAACCCAGGAAGGAGGTAGCATAGTGGTGATTTGCCCAGGATGTAGCCGGTATGAACAAGTGCACAGAAATCCTAAAAAAACAAAAATAGGAGTTTCCTGGAGTGTGATATGAATGCTGTGTCCATGGAAATGGAGAAGAAAACAAACACAGACCAAGAGCAATAAGAAAAAATATATACATTAGTAATTAAGCAGGGGTCCAAGCACAGAAGAACTTTCCTCTTGTATTGTGTAGGGGAAATGGCTCAACATAAATCGGTATCTTTTTTCACAAAGCATTTTATTATTACTGTAAACATTTCAAACTTCCTGAAAGTATAGAGTGAAAAAGAAGACTTATTCTCCACCAGGCCCCTCCCTTGCTTTTTCCCCAATTCGCTCTGCTTCTTAGAGAAAAATAATGCTGACAAATTATTTGGTGACTTACTTTTTTTCCCCCCTAACCTGGAGATTTTTCCTTTGTTGTTGTTGTATAGTCACTAAGTCATATCCAACTCTTTGTGACCCCATGGACTGCAGCATACCAGGCTCCTCTGTCCTTCACCATCTCCTAGAGTTTGCTCAGACTCAAGTCCTTGAGTCGGTGATGCCAACTAATTATCTCATCGTCTGTTGCCCCCTTCTCATCCTGCCTTCAATCTTTCCCAGCATCAGGGTCTTTTCCAGTGAGTCAGCTCTTCTCAGCAGGTGGCCGAAGTATTGGAGCTTCAGCTTCAGCAGATCTTTCCTTGGGTATATAAAAGTCTAATTTACTTCTTTGCACGTCCATAATTTAGCTGTTCAGGCTCCTATGAAGCTTGTAGGCTGTTTCCAGTGATTTATTAAAATGTGCATTGCAGCTAACATCCCAGTACTTCCATCTCTGTGCACACATGTAGTGTTTCTGTAGCTTGACTACTCAGTGAGAGCTTTATGTCTTTGGAGAATTTAACAAGCACTAGTTCTTTGACCACTACTCTCTGATCTATTTTTTTATTTTTTTTTTTTTTCCGCAAAATGCCAGGGGAGAAAGTTCAGTCTTCCCTTCTGAGCAGTCACTCATAAGGCAGCCCTGTCTTTCCAAAGCAGGTTCTGGGGAGTCAGAAGTTGCCTGCTGCCTGTTTGTGAGTTTCAGCTTTTATCTCACAAGTGTCCCATAATCACTTAGCTTTACTTTCCCTTAACCACTCACATGTTTAAAGGCCCTTATCAGGTTTTTAATTATTCACTTAATTCTTCTTGCCAACTGTGCAGTGAGATCATAATAGTCTTTGTTATTATTTCAATTAAGGACTTGTTGTTACTTCAATTTAATTAAAGAAATGATGGAGCGAAAAGCATACACCAAGGAAATAAGTGAACTGACCGAGGTCAGTGAGTGGAATGCAGTTCTTTGGGGGTCTCCCAAATGGGATGATAGCCACTGCAATGAAGTCACTGGCCTCTCGGGGGGATCTCTAGCCTCCTGAGTAAATAGGACTGCTGCTGATACTTATGTCCTAACAGACATCGCCACTACCCACCCCAGGTTGCCTAACGTGACAATAGATGTGTCACTGAAGAATGGAACCAAAGAGCATTTGACTGTATTTGGACACATAGTCACCGTAGAAGCCTGTAGAAATATACATGATCTCTTGATTTCAAGGTCACTGCCTTTCCCATCGGCAGGTATGAGTCGCTTGCTCCTGGACACTGAAGTACACGCTTGCTAAGTGGTTGGTGCACACAAAAGAAGGAATCCCCACAGAAGCAATGTGTTATATCTATGTACATAACTGCTCTTTTCATTGCCTACAATTAAGAATATCCAAATGTAGGGGAATTGCATCGGTGCTTTCACTGCTGGAGCCCAGGTTCAATCCTTGATCAGGGAACTAAGATCTCGCAGTGCAACAAAAATACATAAATAAAAATAAAGGTATCCAAATGCCAACAGTAAAGATAAGTTCAGTAAGTGATGGCATTTTTACAGTGAACAAATGATCACTGTAATAGAAGCCATAAGATGAAAAGGTACATTGCATTTCAGAGCTTGCCAGGAGGAGAAGGGCCACGTATCTGAATCACTATAGGAAATTTTTTAAAGAGTCACTCCTCCAGTCTCCAAAACTTCCACTTTCCTGGCCCAAATTCTGATACTGTGTCCTGGAGATAGTGAGTGTGATCTTGGGCAAGTTGGTTGTGAATTAAAAAGAGATCAGGGGATACAAAATAACTTTGCAGAGTAATATGCAAATATAAGAAAGTATCATTTTTTTTTCAAATTATAGTGTTTATGAAAAAGAAAAATACCATAAAGCTTTGCTCTGAAGAAGTTTCCTCTCTATTAAAATGTAGCATTAACCTTATGGCAGTCACTGTGCCACATATTTGACCTGTGTCCTTTCACTGGGCTTCCCAGGTGGCTCAGTGATAAAGAATTCCCCTGCCAATGTGGGAGATGGGGGTTTGAACCCTGGGTTGGGAAGATGCCCAGTAGTAGGAAATGGCAGCCTAATCCAGTATTCTTGCCTGGAGAATCTCATGGAGCCTGGCACATTGCAAAGAGTCAAACACAACTTAGGGACCAAACAACAACATTGTTTCACTGTTTCACTGATTCCTGAGCTAAACACTTGCATCCTTCAGATTTATAGGGAAAGACTTTCTTCTGGTTAATATCTCCCAGGATGCAGGGAGCAGCTCAGAAACATATGTAGCTTCTGCATGGAGGGAAGAAAACATTTCAAGTGAAGACACTTAGTTCTCCCTTGATGAATTTCAGAATTAAACCTTTGTCTTTGCTTTAGTTATAAAATCTCAGTGGTAGGTGCTAACTCTAGGTCTGACGCATGTGTGTATTGACGCCCCATAATTTATGTATGCACTGTAATTCATTTAACCCATCCTCTGTTTTCCTGTGAGTCCAAACGCCCCCAGGCTGCCAAGGGACTCCTCCAGACCTGGGTTGTTATCTGCAGCTGTAAATTATCTTCCACAAACACAAAGGCCTCTTTGGTAATGCAGCCCAGATGTAAGCATTTGAAAAGCTTGATAGTGAGCAAGCAGGCATTTAAAAATCAGAAGTGGGGAGGTTAGAGAGGGGATTGGGTGTGACCTCATTGGAAAAGCTCCCATCGCCTCAGGGGAGGAGGTGGCTCTGGCTGGTACCACCCAGCTCCAGCAGAGCCAGGGTCTTGGTTCTTCCCTGCCCCCCCCTGCTCTGCATTTATCATACTGCCTCTTGCTCTTTTTTTTTTTTTTCCCCTTTCTTTCTGATCTTTCCCCCTCTTTTTCTCCTCTTTCCAAACCACCTTTGTGAGGTTCAGGGACTGTAAGTGACTTCTCAGAGGTACCAGTATGTATTGTGTGTGACACTTGGGGCTGAGAATTGGCCATGTGTGGAGAGTTCTAGTAGGAGATGTGGGGAAACACTGCTGCCTTTCAGTCAAAGTTGCTGCAAACACAGAATCTTTGAAAGACTTTTTTCAAGTCTTTTATCACCCCCTGGCCTGTTTCTGGAACATGTAGAAAGAGTTTAACTCAAGGAAGTATCATGACTACAACTCATGGGTCCACATCATTCCAGTTGTTTGTTTGCTTGTTTTTTAAAGGAAGACAAACATTTGGAATACAGCACAACAGGTAAAGATTCTGGTGAAGAAAGATTTATTGACAGAGAAAGATGCTCCCAACATCTTCTAGGGAATAAAAGCAGACCACAGGATTGCACTTAAGTAAAAGATATGAGTAGGAAAGAAATTAAACTGTTAACAGTAGTTAATCTCTGGGTAGAGTGATTTCCTCAAGGGAATCAACCCTGAAAATTCATTGTAAGAACTGATGCTGAAGCCGAAACTCCAGTACTTGGGCCACCTGATTGGAAGAGCCGACTCATTGGAAAAGACAGTGATGCTGGGGAAGATTGAGCACAAAAGAAGGGGGCGGCAGAGGATGAGATGGTTGGATAGGATCACCAAGTCAATGGACACAAACTTGGGCAAACTCCAGGAGATAGTGAAGGACAGGGAAACCTGGAATGCTGCAGCCCATGGGGTCACAAAGAGTCGGACACAACTTAGAGACTGAACAAAAGAGAGTGATTATGGGAATGATTTTTTGCTTGTCTATTTATATGTTCCTATGATAAACACATTAAGCAATTTTTTAAAAATGCAAGTGTGAAGTGTAATAAAAGGAAGAAAAGTAAAGTGTTTGTGGCTGGATAGCCATGAGTTATTTTAGAGCTGTCAAGAGTAGGTGATTTACAGTAAGGAGAGGACAGGAAAGTTCATCTCTTCCCAGAGGAATGTGACTAAAAACCACAGAGAAATAAAGGATTCCTTTTACCTTGGGCCCAGCAGAGGTATTTGAGGCAGATGTGTGAGTCAGCCAGACCTCTTTGCCCACCACCANTTCAGCTTTAGCATCATTCCTTCTAAAGAACACCCAGGGCTGATCTCCTTTAGAATGGACTGGTTGGATTTTGGTTTATTTATATAAGAAACTGCCAGGGAAGACACTACAGGTACCTGCGGAATGGTTAGTTAGCAGATAGACACAAGAGTGGAATAAAACCAAAAAAGGCCTAGGCAGAGTCCCAGGACCAAGGACTGTAAAACTGACTTGTTATTTATTCCTGAAGTTAAAAACTGTTCCTCTCTAACTAGTCATTGTGGACCTAGAGTGTGCCTGGCCTGAGGAGTCAAAGGCCGTCCCTTCGGGCCTCTGAGCAGCTGCTGGGCAGGGGGCTTGGATGCAGCTGCTCTGGGAGCTCTGGGAGTTGGACTTGGGCACCAGCCCCCGGGGCCAGGGAGGGAGCTGTCCAGAGAAGCAAGGCTTTCATGAACTCTTTAGGCAGGAAACAAGCATTTGTGTGCTGGGTAAGCATGGTTAACTTTAGAAAGGGTGTGAAACGGAACCACCTGTTTACTCTGTCAGTGCGAGTCGGAGAACACGCCACTGCTGAGCCCACTGTATCTGACGTGCTTTCACACCCTCCTTGCTCACGGTTCAGTAGAGTCCTTTGCACTGGCAGTTTTCTGGCAAAGTGCAAGCGCTCTGGCCAGTTATAACACACCTGGGTGTTGCCAGGCGTTTACGGTCCCTGTGAACTACATGGGCTGGAGCAGATTCAAGAGGGGAGAAGTAGGCTAAGGGGGAGGGCCACGACGCACTTCAGGCACTGAAAAGGGAGGCTGGAAAGGAGATGCTTCCGCTGGTCAGAAATGTCTAATGTTTTTATGGCCTGTTACTAAACTGACTGGTTTTTTTTTTTAATTATTTATTTGCTTTTAATTATTTATTTGCCTGTGCTGGGTCTTTGTGGCTGTGCATAAGTGTGCTCTCGTGATGGTGAGTAGGGGCTACTCTCCAGTTGGGCTGCTGCCCGTTTTGGTGGCTTGTTGTTGAGTGTGGGCTTCAGTAGCTGTGGCGTTCAGGCTCAGCGGTCGCGGCTCGTGGGATCAGTAGTGGCACACGGGCTTAGTTGCTCTGTGCCATGAGGGATCTTCCTCGATTAGGGACCCCGGCCATGTCCCCTGCATTGGCGGGTGGACTTTCAACCACTGTCCCACCAGGGAGTCATTGTGTGAAATGATTTTCAACAGAATGTTTGGGGGAAAAAAGTAGATGGCCTGCTTTGATGTCTGATCATAGTATTAGGCTTTTAAATTCACACAGCTGCAAGAATTTCTGAGGGATCCCATCATGACATCACTTTGCCTTCAAGCTGAATCATATCTAAAAACTGCCCCTGGTACCACTGGAACACACCTTCTCTCTAAAGGTCTTAGAGGTAAGGGATCTGAAGTATTTTTCCCTTTCACCTGTCAGTTCTGAAGTTAGGCATCCTTTTCTGAATCCCAGGAACATTTAAGACTGTTTTCCCAATCTTACTTTATTACTGAGCTACTGGGAGCCCATCACCAACATGACGCTTGCCCCCATCAGCAGATTTGTGGAAGTCTGTGCGCTTCTCATGTAAAAGGAATTAGAAACTTCAGAAGCATATCCCTTAATGTGGAGGAACTAGAATCCAGGGAGTTTATACTATAGCTCAGGTGGGGGCAGAAAGCTGCAAATAGTCTTGGTGCCAGCCCACACTTCGTCCTCTGTCGCCATCCAGCTCCACCCGCCAAATGCGGGAAAGGAGGGCCCTTTCTGGTCACCAGACACCCCCAGCACAGCCGCAGGGGGACAAGGCCAGCGCCTAGCAGGCTCCAGTGGAGCTTGCACAAGGGTCACTTTGGCTCACTGACCTAGAGTGCTTCTCCGAGTCCCTGTGAAATGCTTTTTGAGTGCTGTTATTCTTTTAGATAAAGTCTTTATTATAGTATAACATGCCTGTGTTCACAGTTCATAAATGTGTTACATAATGACTGAATAGGAATTATGCTGCTGTGAATACTCGTCTACACATTTTTACATGGCATATATGCTCTTTGCTCTGGTGTATATATCTGGAAATGAAATTGCTGAATCATATGGCAGCTCTGTGTTTAACCATTTGAAGAACTGACAGTTTTCCAAAGGGAACCATTTTATACTCCAGCTGGCAGTATGTGAGAGTTCCAGTTTCTCCACGTCCTTGCCAGCACTTACCTTCTTTTTCATTATAGCCATCCTGATGGGTATGAAATGATATTTTAATGTGGTTTTGATTTGCACTTCCGTGATAATTGATGATGTTGAACAATTTTTATGGGCTTGTTGGCCATCTGTGTATCTTTGGAGAAATGTTTGTTCAGCTCCTTTGCCCATTTTGTCTTTCTTTAAAATGTATTTATGTTTTAATTGAAGGATAATTGCTTTACAGAATTATTTTCTGTCAAATATTAACATGAATCAGCCACAGGTATAGATAAAATCCCCTTCCTCTTGACTGCCCGCCCCCGCTGCCCCGCCTCCCTCCCCATCCCATCCCTCGAGGTTGATACAGAGCCCCCGTTTGAGTTCCCTGAGACATACAGCAAATTCCCATTGGCTCTCTATTTTACATATGGTAATGGAAGTTTCCATGTTTCTCTCTCTGTACATCGCACCCACTCTTCCCCTCTCCCCATGTCCATAAGTCTGTTCTGTATGTNTGCCCCACCTCCCTCCCCATCCCATCCCTCGAGGTTGATACAGAGCCCCCGTTTGAGTTTCCTGAGACATACAGCAAATTCCCATTGGCTGTCTATTTTACATATGGTAATGGAAGTTTCCATGTTTCTCTCTCTGTACATCGCACCCACTCTTCCCCTCTCCCCATGTCCATAAGTCTGTTCTGTATGTCTGTTTCTCCATTGCCGGCCTTGCAAATAAATTTATTGGTACCGTCTTTCTAGATTCCTTATATATACTTTATTTTTTTTTTTATGAGTGTAACCATTTATTTATCCTTTGATCTGCTGATGAACATTTGAGTTGTTTATAATTTTTGGCTATTATAGATAAAGATGNTCTGTTCTGTATGTCTGTTTCTCCATTGCCGGCCTTGCAAATAAATTTATTGGTACCGTCTTTCTAGATTCCTTATATATACTTTATTTTTTTTTTATGAGTGTAACCATTTATTTATCCTTTGATCTGCTGATGAACATTTGAGTTGTTTATAATTTTTGGCTATTATAGATAAAGATGCTATGGATTTTTTTTAAATTTTATTAATTAAACTTTTCTGTCTCAGGTGTACATGAATTCCCAATCTTGAACCCCCCCCCAGATTCCTTATATATACTTTAGTATACAATATTTATCTTTCTTTTTCTGACTTATTTCGCTTTGTATAATAGGCTCTAGGTTTTTCCACCTCATTAGAACTGACTCAGATGTGTTCCTTTTTATGGCTGAGTAACACTCCCTTGTGTATATGTACCACACCTCTTTTATCCGTTCACCTGTTGATGGACATCTGGATGCTTCCACGCTCTAGCGGTTGTAAACAGTGCTGCAGTGAGCAGTGGGACGCATGTGTTTCTCTCAGTTTTGGTTTCCTCAGGGTATATGCCTAGGAGTGGGATTGCTGGGTCATCTGATGGCTTTACTCCTGAGTTTTTAAGGAATATCTATACCGTCTTTCATAGTGGCTGTATCAATTTACATTCCCACCAACAGCGCAGGAGGGTTCCCTTTTCTCCACACCTCTCCAGCATGTACTGTTTGTAGACTTTTGACCATGGCCATTCTGACCACTGTGAGGTGATAGCTTATTCTGGTTTTGATTTGCCTTTCTCTGATAAGGAGTGATGAACATCTTTTCATGTGTTGGCTAGCCATCTATATGTCGTCTTTGGAGAAATGTCTGTTTAGTAGGTCTTTTTCCCACTTTTTGATTGGGTTGTTTGTTTTTCTGGTGTTGAGTTGTATGAGCAGCTTGTGTATTTTGGAAATTAGTCCTTTGTCGGTTGTTTCATGTTGCTATTATTTTCTCCCATTCTGAGCGTTGATTTTCACCTTGTTTGTAGTTTCCTTTGCTGTTCATTTGCCCGTTTTTAAATTGTTTTTTTGGTATCATAGGGTTAACCATATATTCTGAATACAAGTTCCTTATCAGATATGATTTACAAGTATTTTCTCTCATTCTGTGGATTACTTTTTACTTTATAGTGTCCTCTGAAGCACAAAAGTTTTAAACTTTGACAAAGTTCGTTTTATCTTTCGTCTCTTTTGCTTTAAGTATAAAAGGTAAGAAATCATTGCCTGTAATCAAGGTCATGAAGATCTACACCTTTGTTTCCTAATCTGTGTGTATAATGTGAGGTAGAGTTTAATATTCTTTTATAAAAAGAAAAGAAATTTCTGTTCAAGGAAAGTCTCAGTAGTATAATGTGTAACAAAGATATTTATACACTGTTTATAACTCAGGCTTTAGAAAAACATTTTCAGGAAGTTTGTGATATTGCTAATAGCAACTATGTACTAAATAAATATCATTAATAGTTAGCATATTATTTACTAACCCTCTCATTAATCCCATAAAGTAGTAACAATAGGTCCACATTGAATTTGAGGAAACTGAAGTTTAGAGGGTTAAGGGACTTTGTCAGGGTGACGGTACATGTTTCAGAGCCTAGGTCTGTCTAGTTCCTAGTGTACTCAAATAGTGCTGATTGCTTTAAAGCTTCTGAAGAGTAAAATGAGTCAACAAGGCAGCATATTATTCTGTCGGTTAAGAATTCAAAGTATCTGAAATGGGTAGAATTAACTTAAAGAGTAGTAATACACTCAGCCAGAATTCTAAATGTTCAGTATTAAAGACGGATTTAATTCCTGCGCACTGACAAAGTGACTGGCCAGCTTTTTCTTAATCAGAAATAAACAGAGCTAACATGGTGTAGGTAGATGCTGGGAGATACATTCTGTAAGGTTTAAGCCTCATCACACTCTCTCTAAACTAGTGTCTGCCTATTCTGCCTCTTAACCAAGAGAAAACTAATTGATATGAAGCATTTTGTGAACTGAAAATCACTGTGAGAATATTGCATTCTGGATTGTGTTTGGTTTTTTGGTCTTTTTAAAATAATGTATTTTGGGCTGTGCTGGGTCTTGGTTGCTCAAGGCAAGCTTTCTCCAGTTGCAGCAAGCGGGGCTACTCTTGGTAGCTGGGCACGGGCTTCTCCTGGCTTCTCGAGTTGCCAGGCACAGGCTGTAGGCACACAGGCTCAGTGAGCGGCTCAGGAGCCCAGAGCACGCGGGCCTCAGGAGTTGGCACGCGTGGACTCGGTTCTTGTGGCTCCCAGGCTCCAGATCAGGGGCGCAGTAGGTGTGACGCACAGGCCTAGCTTCTCCGCAGCACGTGGAGTCTTCCCGGAGCAGGGATTAAGCCTGCGTCCCCTTGCAGTGGCAGGAGGAGCCCGAGGCACCGCACCACCAGGGAGTCCCATTCTGTTGCCATTCTATGGCGAATTTTTTGTTGGTAAAATTAACGCTTATGAAAGAAAAGGTTTTTCCTGATCACCCCAGTAATTCATCATGCTATGCTTTATAAACTTGAGATATAATTCACTTCTCATAAATTTCACCCCTTTAAAATGTACAGTTTAGTAAGTTTCACAAGGTTGTATAGCCATTACCACTATCTAATTCTAAAACATTTTCATAATTTTAAAAAGAAATTCCGTTGAATTCCCTGGCTGTCCTATGATTAGGTCTCCGCACTTTGACTGCCAAAGGCCTGGTTCAGTCCCTCATTGGGGATCTAAGATGCACCAAGCTGCTGGATTTAGCCAAAAGAAAAAAAAGAAACTCCCTATTAGACGTTCTTGTCCCTTCCCCCATCCTTTCAGTGCCTGCCAGCCACTGACGTGCCTTCTGTCCCTCGGCGGTGCCTGCCCTGGACTGTTGTGGCACACTGCACACGTTCATCTGGTGTACGTGTGCCGGCCTGAAGTCCCTCTTATTGTCAAGGAACACCGATGGCATGCATACACTGTGTTTTCTGTATTCATTCATCAGTTAGCAGACACTCGATTGTTTTTACTTTTGAGCTGTTATGAATGACGCTGATATGAGCATTTCTGTGCAGGACAGTTGTAGACACATGTTCGCCTTTCTCTGGAGTATATACCTAGGAGTGCAGTTGTTGGTTCACATGACGACCTTTGAGAACTGGCCAGACTGTTTCCAAAGAAGCTGTGCCTCTCTGTATTCCCTCTGGCAGTGTGCTAGAGTCCAGTTTCTCTGCACCCTTGTCAGCACTTGGCATTGTCCATCTTTCAGATGGTAGCCATCCAAATGGGTGTGAAGTGATGTCTTGTTGCGGGTTTAAATCTAACTTCCTTAGTAACTAACGATGTTGAGCCTTTCATGTGCTGCTGATCACGTGCGTGTCTTCTCGGGAGACACTTCCGTTTATCTCCTTTGCCTCTTTCTTTAAGAAGTGTTCAGTTGTGACAAATAGTTCCTTATAGTCTATATGTACATGTCCATGTATTAGGCACACCATCTGCAGAATTATTCTCCAATTTTTTAGACTGTCTTTCCACTTTCTAAATCATATCCCTTGAAGCACAAAACTCTTTAATTTTGATGGTGGTCACGTCATCTGTGTTTGTTGTTGATTATGCTTTGCTGTCATATCGAGGAAACCATCACCTAATCCAAGTTCACAAAGAGTTACATCTATATTTCTTCTAAGAATTTATTGTTTTAGCTCTTACATTTAATAGTTTGATCCATTTTGAGTTAATTTTTCCTGTTTTTAAATTATGAAATACATAAAATTTACTGCTTTACGTATACAGGTCAATAGTTTTAAATACACTCATAACGTTGCGCAGCGTCCACCACCGTCCATCTCCATAACTTCTCTTCATCTCATAAAACAAACTTTTTACCCATTAAACACTAATGTCCATTGCCGTCTCCTCCTTGTACCAGGAACCACCACTCTACTCATTAATCTCTTAAGAGTTTGACTATTCTCAGGGTTTCACTAAGTGTGTGTGTGCTCACTCACTTCAGTGGTGTCTGACTCTGTGATCCTGTGGACTGTAGCCCACCAGGCTGCTCTGTCCATGGGATTCTCCAGGCAGGAATACTGGAGTGGGTCGCCGTATTCTTCACCAGGGGATGTTCCCTGCCCAGGGGTAGAACCCGTGTCTCTCCAGGCTCCCACGCCGGCGTGGATCGCCACTGGCGCCACCAGGGAAGCCCAGGAGGCACCCCTCTTTCTTTCCGTCTCTAAGAATTTGACTGCTCTCAATATTTCACATCAGTGAAGTCACCCAGCAGTTGGCTGTTGTTTTTATGAGTGGCTTATCTCACTTAACACAGTGACCTCTAAGTCCATCTGTGTTGCAGCATGTGCCAGAATCTCCTTACTTTAAAAAGCTGAATAATATTCCATTGTATGAATATGGCACATTTTGCTTCTCTGTTATCTGTATACAGACACTTTGGTTGCTTCCACCTCTCGACCTTAATGAATACTGCCGCTGTAAATGTGTGTACAAATACCTCTTTGAGGCACTGCTTTCAGTTCTTTGTTTTGATAGTAGCTGTTATAGTGGGTATGAGATAGCATCTTGCAGGTTTCCATTTTTTAATTTCCCCAATGAATGTGATGTTGATCAACCTTTCATGTGCTTACTGGTTATTTGTATATATTTTTTGGAGAAATGTCTATTCATGTTTTGCCTATTTTTAACCAAGTTGAGTTTTTTTTATGTTGCTAAGTTTTAGAAGTTCTTGATATAATCAGAGGTTTATACCTTGTGAAATACATGATTTCCAAATGTTTTTTCTCATTCTGTAGTTTGCGTTTCCACTCTGTTAATACTGTCTTTCAGTGCACAAATATTAAAAAATTTTAGACTATTCAGGTATGACCTAAGTCAAATCCTTTAGGATTATACAGTGGAAGTGAGAAATAGATTTAAGGGCCTAGATCTGATAGATAGAGTGNCTCCAATAAATATTTAGGGTTAATTTCCTTTAGGATTGACTGGTTTGATCTCCTTGTAGTCCAAGGGACTCTCAAGAGTACTCTGGTTAGTAGTATGATATACACTGTAAATGGTGATTCACTATTTCTATCACCTTCAATATTTATTAACAATCATCTGTAAAGAATAACTTTCCTGTCTTCTCCTCTCTACCTTTTAAAATATTTTTAAGTATCGGCATCAACTTAGGGACTTTTTTTCCCCCCTCAGTGTATTTTAATCTCCTATCTCATTCATTTTGATCCTCTAACTGCTCCCACTGCCATAGCCTTGGAATCAGCCCTTTTGCTTTCAGTGGAAAATGATATCTAGAAACCAGGGTCTCATTGGAACTTCATTCCAAGAACAAAAATTATGTGCCACGTGTCCACCAAAAAATAACATGCATTTCACAAAGCATACCTGGGCTCAACTGTGGAAAAAGATGATCTGATTCACTTATTTTCGTTTCCATATCCTTTTTTCTCCTTTCCATATCCATATATTCAGTTCTATTACCCTCCCACAACCCAACACTAATTCACATTCTTACACTTTTTTCTCTTGGCTCCTATCTTCATTGTGATCTAGTTTCTGAGAAGCAGTCCATCCAGATACTTTGGTCCTACTGCTTATGTCTTTGAAACTGTGATACACACCCATGAAAACACCTGTGCTTGGTTGTTCTCATGGCTCAGGTAGCTGGAAATCAAGGCAAATCAACTGTAGAGTGAATCAGGACACATCCTTCCTTTTTTAAAAAGGAAAGATAAAAATGCTCCCTCTCATAACTTTTTCGGTCACTACTCTTCTAGTTGATATTCTACAGATATTCTGAGTACTTGCTGTTTGCCAGGCAGTGTTCTAGGTCCTGGAGATATAGCTAGGGCCAGAATAGATAAAAACCCATGCCCTAGGATCTTAACTTATTAGATAGAGGCGATGGTGGATATGGAGAAAGACAATAAAGAAAATAAGTAAGGTTATACTGCATTTGAAGGTGGAAACACAAATGAACTTGCACAAATTGAACACATACATGTGACTAGCATCACTGTCAAAACAAACATTACCTATACATGAGAAGTCTTTCACATGTTGTTCCAGTCATTAATTCCCTGACTTCCAAGACTTATATTAGCATTTATTAGTTTGGGCTGATTTTGTATTTTATAAAACTGAAGTCCTACAGTTTATACTTTTTAAACGTATAGCTTCTTTTGCTCAAATTATATTTATGAGATTCATTTGTGTTGCTGTGTGTAGTTGCAGCCGGTTGATTGACTTCCCCCACTGAATGGCAGATCAGGGTATGAGTATACAACAGTTTATTGGCTTCCCTGGTGGCTCAGCTGCTAAAGAATCCACCTGCAATGTGGGAGACCTGGGTTCAATCCCCAGGTTGGGAAGATCCCTTGGAGAAGGGAATGGCTACCCACTCCAGTATTCTGGCCTGGAGAATTCCATGGACTATATACCCATGGGGTTGCAAAGAGTCGGACATGACTGAGCGACTTTCATTTTCACATTTACATAAATGGGCTTTTGGGTAGCTTGCAGTATTTGGTTATGACAAGTAGAACTGCCATAATGATCCTAGCACCTGGTCTTTAGAGGACATATATAAACATATTTGGTATGTGTGTACCTAGGAGTAGAATTGCTGTACCATAGTGCGTGTGTGTGGTATGCTTTAGTTGACCTTACCAAAAAGTTAGTCCAGAACTAACTTAAGTTGGTCCACTGGCCATGTTTGGAAGGAGTGCTATGTTGATGTGTTAAGTAAAATGTCTTCTTTAGTACAGAGCCATCAGTTATACCACCATACATTGCAAAGAACTGAACCAAAATGTTATTTACAAACAATTTCACTATGTGTCTAGAAAAAAAATAAATTAGCCAAAGTTTATTAGCATTATTGGTTTTGGTGAAGAAATTAAATATAAGTTAAATACTCTGAAAATAATTATAATAATCCTACATAAGGATAACCAGATTAGTAGAATGAAAAAAAAAAGTGGCCCATTTATATAGGAAAATGTAAGACTGATTATTAATCCTGACACAGGATGTAGGTGATCTTCATGTTATGTCATAAAACTTTATGATCACTTTAGAGCAGTTTCAATAGAGATGTGTTATAGCTCCAAAGAGGAAGACAAATTACTCTATCTTTTTAAAAACTTGATGAGATTATTTTTAAAATTTCTTTAAAAGCATAAGTAGAAAAGAATGTCAAAGATTATTATGGAGAGTTAAAGCCTTTCTCAGATACTGAGACACAGTATAAAGGAAGAGTGATTAAATGTTATGGAATTACATGAAAATGGAGCAGTGACCCAGACAAAAGTAGAGAGCCGTAGATATAATGATATATAAGGATGTAAAAAGCAACATGGTAAGCATCAGTGCTGAGAGATTAACACTAAGAGTCTTGAGGGGCTACTCTTCATGATTAATGCTTTCTATTTATACTTCATGCTCCAAACAACTCAGTACTTCAATATTATCACTCCCCATTTTGTGGAGGAGGAACTGAGGAGTTTCAGAAAAAAATTACATACTCAAGGACCCGTAGACTCTTCCAATGTGGGAGGTCCAAGTCCAGTCTGACTTCACAGGAGAAGGAGAGAACGCCAGAGGGGAACAGCTTGAAGGACATAATTTCTGCTGCATAGACCAGACAGAGCATTAATATTGGTAGTTCAGGTTGTAAAAATAAATTCTCAAATAGGTAAGTGAAAAAAAGGGACATTTCACAGATAGGCAATAGTAAATAATAGGCAATTGCAAGGGAAATGCTGAAGTTGGTTAGTAATCAAAAATTTACAAGCTGAAACAATTTTGCACCTTTCTAATTAACAAAATCAGTTTTTTGATTTGATGTGGTTTGCAAAATATATATACATTTCTCTAAGGTGAAAAAATTAGTATGTATGTTTGATATCTTGATCCAGGTGATGGTTATGTGAGTACATACAGCAAAATTCATCAAGCTGCACAGAGTTGTGTATTTTACCATATATACTTCAATACAAAGGGGAAAAATACTCTAAAATGTGTTAAGTGACGAAATTAGAATTATTTGTGAGAAAACAAAGGTGGACATAATTATATGCTGCCAAGTTAAGGTTAGTGTAAAACATTCAACATGGTGAGTATAAAGCATTTAGCTACAAATTTGAAATACACTTTGCCTTAAGAGCCATCGTTTGAGGGTGTTGCAATCACTTACATAATGCACAATGGTCATTAAGGTTAAAAACAAAGCAGCTGCTGAAAAGAACATAGTTATCACTGGTCCTAAGAATCAGAAACTGCTCTCATGGGTCCTCGTAAAGGGATATTATACGGTGTAATGAACCATGTCCTGAACAACACACCTAAAGTTATTAAAATAATGAGTTTCTGAGGCGTATTTCTTATTTTGTTTCTCATCATAAGCCAGAACAGTGGTGCTGGAACACAGTTTAAAAAGGAAAGAGAGTTTTACCTGGGGAAATCCTTCTGGTTCTGGTTTGTAGGTTTCTGATGATTCTAGCTTAATCTAGGAATAAACTTAGTGAATCTAGAGCAATGGTTCTCAATTCGTGTTCCCAAAGGAACCCTTTGGCAACTCTGGAGACATTTTTGGTTGTCACAACTTGGAGAGGCTGCTACTGGAATCTAGTAAGCAGAGGCTGGGAACGATGCTTAATATTCGGCAGTGTACAGGACAGGCCACCTACCCCCATGAAGAAATTATCTAACTCAAAATGTTAGTTGTATGAGGTCAATCTGAAAGAACGAATGGAAACAATATTCACTGAGACCATCCTCTGTGGACATTGCCTCTCACTACCAGCTTGGATGAAAAAGGAGAAAGTACTGGTTTATTTACACATGGGAAGAGGGAGTGCAAGTGTGGTATTCATGGCCTGGCCCTTTACGGGCATGATAACTCCTAGAAAATAGAAAATTTTATTTCCTATCACCGTTCACCAGGAAAGTGTGTTTTTATGGCCTAGCAAGAACTGTCTTGTTAGATGGTAGGTAGGTATTAAATGTTTATGTGGACCTTCCCTGCCTGATTGTATATAGAAGTAGTCAGCCAGTTGATCTGATTTCTCTGGCCTGGCAGAATCCTCCCTCCATGTAGACATGTCCACAGAAGGTATTAGAGAGGCTCCCAGGATCCTCTAGTACCAACTCATTCATTTGTATACTTATCCCACTAGTTCATCTCACTGTTTGCAGGCTTACTAGTAAACCAAAGTAAGAGCATGTAGGTAGCAAACAAGGTATCATTCTTTACAGTGTTTGAACTTTAACCAGACTTTGAAGTCTGGCCCAGTCTAGCAGTGGATACAGTCAATACCAATATTAAGACGCTCCTTTTTGTCCATCTGTGGTCACTGATTGTCTCTTGTCATTCATCATCAGAGAGATCCCTTAGTTCTAATTTGGAAAATCCCTAGGGTGAAGTCTTTGAACCATCCTCCATCTCTTGCCCACAGAAGGATGATTGTATTTCCATTAGATCCAGTGAGGAAGGAAGCAAGCAGTTCTCCAAAAGAATGGGATGGTCTGAAAGTGGGGGCAGGGGAAGTCGGGGTGAGAGGGAGAGGAAGTTAAAACAAATAGATATCCAACACGCCAGAGAAATACATCCGTTTTTCAACAAGCTTTTTATTTTGAAATAATTTCAAACTTACAGAAGAGTTGCACAGATAGCACAAGAAATGCCAGTATGTTTGCCAAGCCAAATTCACCAATTGTTGACATTTTCCACATTTGTACTCTTTCTCTCTCTCCCCACACACACCTCCAAATGTGTTTCATTTTTTTTTCCTGAACCATTTATGAGTAAGTTACACTATTTACCCCTAAATATTTCACAGTGTATTTCTTGGGATCAAGAACATCTCTTATAGAACCATACGACAGTGATCACATTCAAAACACTTAACCATGAACCTATATGTTGCCTAACATACAGTTCAGTTTTATATCAGTAGTACCTTTATAACAGCTTTCCCTCTTGATCCAGAGGGATCAAGCATTTGATGTAATACACAGCATTTAGTCATTAGAACTCTTTAACCTTCTTTGCTTGCAAATAGTTCATCAGCCTTTCTTTGGCATTCATCACACTGACATTTTCAAAGAGTATGGGCCAGATGTTTGTCTCAAGGTTCCTCATAATTAGATCTAGTGACGTATTTTTGGCAGGAATGCTACCCAGCAGTGTGCTGGAGTCAGTCAGTACCAGCTATGAGAGCCAATTCTCACATAACTTCCCAACGCTATGTTCTGTAATACCATAATGACAGCTTGAAATACACTATGGTGGGAATGTCTACATGTTGATTTCATGGAAATCAACAAATTCTACAAATCAGTTCTTGTACTCCCTTCCCCATATCTGGTTGTGAAACAACCAGAAACATTTACATGTACTAGCATAGCACTGGTAGCTCAGATGATAAAGAATCTGCCTGCAGTGAAGAATACCTGGGTTCAATCCCGGGATCTGAAAGATCCCCTGGAGAAGGAGATGGCTACCCTCTCTAGTACTCTTGCCTGGAGAATTCCTTGGACAGAGGAGCCTGGTGGGCTACAGTCCATGGGATTGCAAAGAGTTAGATACAACTGAGCAACTAACACACACACACACACACACACACACACACACACACACATTCTTCTCAGTACATATCATCAGAAGGCACGTGATGCTGGTTTTCCTAATTACTGGTGATATCTCATCCTTTGGGTAGGATAGTACTTGTCAGGTTTCACCATTGAAGAATTACTGTTTTCCCCTTTGTAATTAATTTTCCCCTGTGGAGTAATCCTTTGTGATTATGTAAAATATTCTGACCTGTTTCTCTTCTAATTTTCACTCCATTTTTTTTTTTAGATAGTCTTATAAAATTAGTTTTACTTGGTTTTCTTAGCATTTGAATATATACCAAATGAATAGCATTTGAATATATATATGTATATATATAATATATATAAAAAAACCAATTGTTATTTTTATTTATTGAAGTTTATTGCCTGTATCAATACTGCATCAATCAGTACATCAGTACTATAATTGCAAACAGTAATTTTTTATCTCTTTCATTTCTTCTACATTTATTTGTTGATGTTCTACAAGTTAATTCTTTTTTTTTGTAGATTTAACCCTAAAGTAATAGACTTGGAAACAAACTGGGATTTCTCAACATTTTATCAAGTAGTTCTCAATCCTAATGTCTGTGACCAGATTATTAATGCTCACTGCTATAGTTCAGAATAAGTTTCCATGGAGGACTTTATCAATACAGAAAATGCAGAATGGGTCTTCAGAAATAGCTTTCCCATTCTACTGTCAATATGTGTGGTTGATGGTGATATGCTGTCCTACCAACAGGGTAAGTGGCATTGGAGTCATTTTCCTGGCCTCATCTGAAGGCATTTTTAGCAGAAGCAGGCTTTTAGAAGGTTCCTGGTGAGATTTGCTCTGGAGTCACAGCTAATTCAGTTAACTAATGCATGGTAGAGCAGAAAGAGTGCAGAGCCAGCATCTGCTGGGCGACTGAGTAGTACACTTCGCGTTCCTGTTCCTCAGTGCCGTCACTGAGGATGTAAAATCACAGGATTCATGTCTTCACTAAGTTCCCTTGCAAGTTCTAAAACTTTCTTTTATTCTGTTCATCTACTTGGGAATCAAAACCTAGAGTTCACCTCATTAGCATGATGTCTCGGTCAGCTGGGCTAACAAGCCAAGGACAAGCATGGGATATCCAAAGTGGAGCCTGAGCCTAGTGACCTAGTGATGGAATCCATAATCCAGTTAAATTAGCAGTGGGAGTGTAGCCCCAGCACTTGGTACTGTTTCATGTTACCTCTGTGCATTCAGCTACATCATTTGACTCACGCCTCCACTTCTCTTTGTTTATCCTTGACAGTCATGGAAACCCACTGAAGGATCCCATTACCCCTGTCTTTGAGGCGATCCCTTTCTCAAGTGTTAGCTTGCCCAATACCTATAAGGTTACCTCTGTTGCCATGGTTGTAAGTAAAAGAAATGTTCTATCCAAGAGCAGACTGCAGTTTCTAAAGAACTTTTACCCTTCAGGCATGAAATTCTAGAGTTCTGTATAAGTCTTAATTAAGTTTCACCATATGAAAGCACTGAGAACCAGGCAAAATCGTATTATTCTTGGTTCATTCATTGTTTGGGATGAACTCCACACACAGGTCAGATAACCTTGACTGGAACTTAAAATATGTTGCCTTGGATTTCCAGGACAGTGGTTAACTAAAAGGTGAGGTGGGGGCTAAGATGTTTAAAAGCATGTGGGGCTTTGCCAAACCAGGTATTGTCCTCTCTTCCTGGAATGAGATTTTTCAAGGACCCTACCTCTGCCTCCCCCCGGTGCCTTCCTCCACCACAACTGTGTTGGGGCCACTGTGTAGGTGGCTGGAGCGGCCAAACAGACTTAATTTGAAGGAAGTAGGGAAAACCACTAGACCATTCAGGTATGACCTAAGTCAAATCCCATACGATTCTACAGTGGAAGTGGGAAATAGATTTAAGGGACTAGACTTGATAGACAGAGTGCCTGATGAACTATGGACAGAGGTTTGTGACATTGTACAGGAGACAGGGAGCAAGACCATCTCCAAGAAAAAGAAATGCAAAAAAGCAAAATGGCTCTTTGGGGAGGCCTTACAAATAGCTGTGAAAAGAAGAGAAGCTAAAGGCAAAGGAGAAAAGGAAAGATATACCCATTTGAATGCAAAGCTCCAAAGAATAGCAAGGAAAGATAAGAAAGCCTTCCTCAATGATCAGTGCAAAGAAATAGAGGAAAACAATAGAATGGGAAAGACTAGAGGTCTCTTCAAAAAAATTAGAGATACCAAGGGAACATTTCATGCAAAGATGGGCTCAAAATGGTATGGACCTAACAGAAGCAGAAGATATTGTGAAGAGGTGGCATGAATACACAGAAGAACTGTACAAAAAAGATCTTCATGACCCAGATGATCACGATGGTGTGATCACTCAATGTGAGGTCAAGTGGGCCTTAGGAAGCATCACTACGAACATAGCTAGTGGAGATGATAGAATTCCAGTTGAGCTATTTCAAGTCCTAAAAGATGATGCTGTAAAAGTGCTGCACTCAATATGTCAGCAAATTTGGAAACCTCAGCAGTAGCCACAGGACTAGAAAAGATCAGTTTTCATTCCAATCTCAAAGAAAGGCAATGCCAAAGAATGCTCAGACTACTGCACAATTGCACTCATCTCACACACTACTAAAGTAATGCTCAAAATTCTCCAAGCCAGGCTTCGACAATACGTGAATCATGAATTTCCAGATGTTCAAGCTAGTTTTAGCAAAGGCAGAGGAACCAGAGATAACATCCGCTGGATCATCAAAAAGGCAAGAGAGTTCCAGAAAAACATCTATTTCTGCTTTATTGACTATGCCAAAGCCTTTGATGTGTGTGGATGACAACAAACTGTGGAAAATTCTGAAAGAAATGGGAATACCAGACCACCTTACCTGCCTCTTGAGAAATCTGTATGCAGATCAGGAAACAACAGTTAGAACTGGACATGGAACAACAGACTGGTTCCAAATAGGAAAAGGAGTACGTCAAGGCTGTATATTGTCACCTGAGTATTTAACTTCTGTGCAGAGTACATCATGAGAAATGCTGGGCTGGATGAAGCACAAACTGGAATTAAGATTGCCAGGAGAAATACCAGTAACCTCAGATATGCAGGTGACATCACCCTATGGCAGAAAGTGAAGAAGAACTAAAGAGCCTCTTGATGAAAGTGAAAGAGGAGAGTGAAAAAGTTGGCTTAAAAATCAACATTCAGAAACTAAGATCATGACATCTGGTCCCATCACTTCATGGCAGTAGATGGGGAAACAGTGGAAACAGTATCAGACTTTATTTTGGGGGGCTCCAAAATCACTGCAGATGGTGATTACAGCCATGAAATTAAAAGACACTTACTCCTTGGAAGGAAAGTTATGACCAACCTAGACAGCATGTTAAAAAGGAGAGACATTACTTTGCCAACAAAGCTCCATCTCGTCAAGACTGTGGTTTTTCCAGTAGTCATGTATGGATGTGAGAGTTGGACTATAAAGAAAGCTGAGTGCCAAAGAATTGATGCTTTTGAACTGTGGTGTTGAAAGACTCTTGAGAGTCCTTTGGACTGCAAGGAGATCCAACCAGTCCATCCTAAAGAAGATCAGTCCTGAGTATTCATTGGAAGGACTGATGTTGAAGCTGAAACTCCAATACTCTGGCCACCTCATGTGAAGCTGACTCATTGAAAAAGACCCTGATCCTGGGAAAGATTGAATGTGGGAGGAGAAGGGGACGACAGAGGATGAGATGGTTGGATGGCATCACCGACTTAATGGACATGAATTTGGGTAAACTCTGGGAGCTGGTGATGGACAGGGAGGCCTGGTGTGCTACAGTCCATGGGGTCACAGTCGGACACGAGTGAGCGACTGAACTGAACTGAACTGTGTAGATGAAAAAACCCACAGGTGAGGTTCATATTTGCCTCCCTACTCCTCTAGAGCTGTCCCAGCTTGGTACTTTTCATACCTCAACTCCTCATTTCAGCATTTTTAATATTTAATGACTCTTCTAAGTTAGAGAAATATTTGGCAGCTTACTTAAAAGTATCTGAGGTCTTTTTATCTGCTAGACTTCCATTTACTAAATTGAAAAGTTGGTGTGTAAAATAGTGTTCAAATGACTCATCTAAGATTCTGATGAAGCAAAGGGGTCACAGGGTAGNATATTTAATGACTCTTCTAAGTTAGAGAAATATTTGGCAGCTTACTTAAAAGTATCTGAGGTCTTTTTATCTGCTAGACTTCCATTTACTAAATTGAAAAGTTGGTGTGTAAAATAGTGTTCAAATGACTCATCTAAGATTCTGATGAAGCAAAGGGGTCACAGGGTAGCAAAGGAGTTGGCAATAATTTTCAACATATTTTATTCATCTTTAGTTTTTTTTTTTTTTTTTCTCTTTAATATTTCAACTAACACACTTGGTCTCCCCTCCAATTTTAAGACAAATTTGACTTAACGAGGTCAGGTCTAGTTTCAAACTCAAAGATGTTTTTCAGCCCCCTGCCCCGGAAGCTCCCCTCTGACTGCATGAGTTTCTTTTTCCTTGAAGAGAAGGGATTCAGCCTTTCTAAAATTTAAATCTTGATCAGCGCCTTCCTCACCTGTTGGATTAACTGCCTCATCATCTTTCACCAGATTAGAAAACCACTGTCTCTTGCCTGAAAGACAGAGGCCAATTGATTTCTGCAATCAACCTGGCTTCTTTGATTTTATAATCTGTTTCTAGAGATTACAGGCAAGCTTTGAATTCCAAGGCTCTGGGCCTGTCAGCTTTTGAAGCAAAAAACTTAGAAGCAGATCCTCTGCCTCAGGTTTCAGAAGGAATTAGATGTTGGAAAATGAAGTTAATTTCTTTTCATTCTGTAACAGAAGGGAAACACAGATAATTATCACTGCTGACATTGTAACATCCCCGATTTGGGGGTTGTATATATTTTTATTTTATGAGTTCTAAAAGAGTTATTACTAGTTTTTGTT
This sequence comes from Neotragus moschatus, assembly GCA_006410615.1. Classification (NCBI taxonomy): domain Eukaryota; kingdom Metazoa; phylum Chordata; class Mammalia; order Artiodactyla; family Bovidae; genus Neotragus; species Neotragus moschatus. The sequence goes on from SJYA01002691.1 coordinate 141,060, forward strand.
TTTTGGTTTTTTTTTTGAGAGAAGCCCAGTCAAGTCATTTGGAAACTTGAGAGAAAAGCATAAAGCTTCCAGAAATTCTCACTGAGCTAACTGCTCCTATAAACCTAATGTGCAGTTACTTTAAAACTACTAAATTACTTACCACTGATACACTTGGTGTAATTACAAAACTCTTCAGCCCAGATTCAACAGGTAGAAAGGAGAAAGAAAATGTGCAGGGCAATTTGCAGACCTGTGTTCTTAAATACTATGCAGTCTGACAAGATTTACACCAGGAGAGGGTTATATGAAATTGTTTTAGCATTTGGTAATGCTTATAAGCTAGCATCTTACCAAAAAAAAAAAAGATTGTGTTTTAAATAATGACCCTAGTCTACTACTCAGTGTTGAATTTATCATACAATGCAATAATGGTATTTACTTATGTCATCACATTTAACAAAATAAATGAAGGTATATGTGAGTATTATTGATAGAGGCAGTCCCCCACCCCCTCCACACACACTCTTGTGCATTCCTTCCTGAGTAAGTATTCCTGTTAATTACAGCCTCAAACTCCTATTCTTCTTTGGGATCTTAAAAAATTAAAATCCTGGGAAAGGGATAAATTAGGATTCATCAAACTTCAGTATAAAGCAACAGAATTTTAATCTTTTAAGCATTTGCTGTAACTGGTTCTTAAGGCTTTACATTTTCTCTGTAAAACTATAAATATTAATTCAAGAGTCTCATTGACACAGAAGTGGAACTTGCATTTTTTATAATATTTGCATTGTGTGTGTATACCAATAATTGCTGTGATGCAGGAAAACTAAGAAAACCAGAGCGTAAAAATGAACGTAGAGAAAAATTATCCATTCATTTAGAGTCTGTCTGAATTTTTAGTCGTGTGTATTCCTTCCAGAATACTGCTCTCAAAACGCAGTTTCCCACAGCTAATTAAAGTGCGCACACTCTCTCTCTTTTACACACACACACACACACACACACACTCACACACATGCTGTGGCTTCCCCTTAACCCTGGAAGCATTTCTCCACGCCCCCCTCCCTTTCCTCTGGAATGGTATGATCTGCATTTGATCGTAAACTGGAGGTGCCAAGCTGTGACAGCTTTCCGAACTCCACAGCCGGTTGCTATGACCTAGGGCAGCCTGTGTTCACTGATGCTTTCCTTTTCCTCCAACAGGGGCAAATCGAAGTAGACAGCGAAACAATCTTCAGGTTAGCGGCACTCATTTTACAGGTAAGAACTGACAAACCGCTTTTCACCCGCTCTTTTTGTGTATTGGGTTTTGTGAACTGCCTGAAATTCTGAAACTTTGCCTGGGCCAGTAGCTGATGTTCTAAAGTCGCCTGGTTGTTTGCCAGAATAAGATGTGAACCACCGTTTTCTGTTTCCGTATGGTTTGCATGATGAGGGAGAATGTGGCATTGTGTGTCTCAGAAGAAAATGAAATTTAGACTTCACTGAGGAAGGAGCGTTAAGACCATATTCCTGGCAAAGAGCTCTGGGTGACTTGAATTTGGGAGGCGGCAGTTGTCACAACAGCTGTAATTTGCATTTAAATTTAGTAACTTTTGTATACTTTTTCTTGGGGTTGAGTTAAAGAGCCCTTTAATTCTTAAAGGCATGCATAGTATAAAAACAGTGGGTTCTATGCTGGTTTAAAAAAAGAAAGTAAATGGCATGTGTTGGTTTATCTGTGTAATGATTTAAAAGGTCTGCATCCAGACTAGAAAGGGTGCTGCTCTGGTGGACAAGCATTTATCACGTGATCTTCAAAACTTAAAAGGAGAAATAATCATCTATGCATTTTCAGATAGATTTGTCTTATCTGTTAAAAACAAGAAAAATTAATGACTAATAGGAATGTCTTAAATGCCACATTTTTCTCCAGGGTGGTAAATAGGGAAGATGTTTCTTGTGGGAGAAAAAAAAAAAATTGAAACAAAACTCGGGCATTTTAAGAGTAGAGAATGATCAAGAGTAAAAATTCTTTTAGCTTGATTAACATCAGTACAAACTGATCATTTATCTTTTTTTTTTTTTTTTTTTTTTAGGAAGCCAAAGGGGATTACACCAGGTATGGTTCCTTTTCTGACATAACTATGCAGAATAACTCACTGAATCTTTTAATGCTATTTTAAATAACAATGGATGCAAAATCAAAAGAAAGTAGATCCCTAGGCGAGAGACGGAGGTCTCTTTCCTCTTCAAATAGAAACCTATTCTTTTTGTGAATGAATCCAGGCAATGAAGCTTTCCAAGCCGGAGTGACAGAACTTGTTCTCAGAAGTGCCCCAAAGTTCTATTTTCTGTCATCTGTTAGCAAATGAAAAAAATCTATAAAAAGCTTGGGTAACCCGTGCCGATTTTTTAAACTTATACTAATCCTGTGTTTGAAGAGATATACTATAAGCACAAAAAGATTAACTCCATCAGCTGCTTAGTTAAGGGATTAATAGGGGCTTTCTTTTTGCAGCTGCCTTGAATGGGCCTCACCCTTCATACACTTGACCTAACAGTTGTATTGTTGTCACCGAGACACTTACTGGTCCTAACTGCCTAACTGGCCAAATCATCAGAGAGTGTTTATATTTGAATTCACCCTCCTCTGTCTTCTCCGTTCTGTTCTTCTCATGCAATAGTTGCCGATGGAGTAGTAGAAAGGGTTAAAGGTGGAGGCCAGGCCTCCAATTCGAAACAGCACAAAGGCTGACAACCGGCTGAAAGCGTCGCCTCTACCGTGTTAATGTTCCACTCCGGGTAAACTTTACCAGTAGATTATTTACAGATCAACTAGCATTCATTCCCAGCCAAGTCTTTGACTAGTGTGCTCCTTAACAGACTGATAACCAGATCATGCCTTCCAGGCTTGAAAACTTGCAGTCACAGCGTCATGCTTCACTTCAGAAACTTGGTACACTTTCCACATCTGCCCATTTGATTTGATAGAATGACTGAGGCTTCCACTTAACATGACACGATCCACTCACTGCATTGTCCTTTTAGCTCTGTTTTGTGATTTTAAAAAATGTTTTAGGTTAGTAAATAAGCTTTGAAGGAATCATAAAAATTACTGAAAGTGCAAGTCACTCAGTCGTGTCTGACTCTGTATAGTCCGTGGAGTTCTCCAGGCTGGAATACTGGAGTGGGTAGCCTTTCCCTTCTCCAGGGGATCTTCCCAACCCAGGGATTGAACCAAGTTCTCCTGCATTGCAAGTGAATTCTTTACCAGCTGGGCCACAAGGGAAGGAAGGCCAAGAATACTGGAGTGGGTAGCCTATTCCTTCTCCAGCAAATCTCCCCTGATAGCTTCCTTGGTAATTTTTTTTAATTAAAAGAAAATGTCAAGGCATAAAAAGAAGATAAATTAGTCTCTAGGTCGTTAACATCAAGAACGGCTGTGTTGTCCACTCTTGTCTTCCCTGGAGGAGCCATATTTCCTAGGAAGATCAGATATGCAAGGAATTCCTTCTCTAGGGGCTAAGTCTGAAGTTGATTTATAAATGAGGGCTTTCAGGGCCAACAACTCAGACTCCACTGTCTGTGGACTGCTAATCCTTCCTCCCCCACTTTCTCCCGGTCAAGCATGTGATGGACACCCTCTGAGCCTCATTTCCCATCAAGATAATGGCACCTCCTTCACAGGTCTGTTGTGAGATTAACTGTATGGAAACATTGCCCAGGGCGATATCTAGCATGCAGCAAGCTCTGTATACACTTTGGCTGTTATTATTAACTGTTAAAGTATCATTATTTCCCTCTTCATTATCATCATCCTGTCCCTCTCTTGGCAACCTTTGAAGAGGTTTTTGGGACCTCCACGGGTATGAAGAAGCTGTAATCACATGGCAGGGGAAAGAATGAAAGAGAAAAAGATTGATTCTGCAAAACTCCTTTAGGGAAAATGGCTTGCCTGAGGCAGAAGAAGTCTTTAAAAGAACTGCACTTGGGTAGCCCAGACCTTTTATCCCTAAGATGTCAAGTTTGGAGAGTTAGTCTGGCCAAACCCAAGTCGGTCGTTTTCCTTTATTTCAGTGTGTTCCTGGTGCTTTCCTGAGTGATTACTAAAGAAATGGTGGACAGTGTTTTGAAACTGTCTAAACCGTGCTGAGTAGTAGAAGGAGCTTGGGACGGGGAATCATGAAACCAGCACCATGAAATTGAATGAGCCCTGTGCTCATTCTCAGCCTCAATTTGCTCATCTGTAAATTGGGAGTAAGGAAAATGAGACTTGGCCAGGTAGTTTTGGCGCTACGAATGGGTTCAAGGACTTTGTAGATTATAATTTGTTGTACGAGCATTAGTTACTGCTGATGAGATTGAAAGAACAGGAAATATGAGCTTTTGTCATTTGGTATATAAAGAAGCAGAATTTTTGCTCATTGTCACCACTCCTTCCCTGTTTGATCTCCTCCTCCCCTGAATGGAGAGGGTATATTTTTCCTCCAAAGTTTGTTATAAAACTAATTTAGGAAAATCAGGCAAAAATAAAAAGTAGCATTGTGGCAATGTTACATACTGTTTAGAGCAAAGACATTAGAACCAAACAGCCTCACTGAAGTCCCGGGTCTGCCTGTTATTACCTGTGCAATCTTGAGCAAGTTACTTAAATTTACCAAGCCTCAGTTTCCTCATCTGTAAAATACGGCTTTTATTAGTATATACCCCATAGAATTGCTGTGATGACTGATTGAATTAATATATATATAAAGTGCTTAGGATGGTTCCTCCAGTCATCAATTTCATATTCCATTAAATTGATGGACATAATCTACCACTCCCCTGTTGTCTTAAATATAAATTGTTTCCCATGTTTTACTGATATAAATAATACTTTGATGAACATCTTTGTGTCATTGGGATTGGAGTTGTCTGTGATTATTTTTCTAAGTGATGTTTCTCCAGTGGGAACAAGCAAAGGCGAATTCCTCAAAGGAGGTAAAGTATGAAGTGCTGAAAGGGGACTTATGCATGCCTGATACTTCCTTGCTTCCTTCCAGAGAATCTGTTTTTCTATCCAGAGCTCCCTCAGTGACAATTCCACACCTCTCTTGGCTTACATACCATGGCTTTTAGAACTTAACTGAGTTTGCTCACTGAGGTTTAATTATGGATCAATAAAGATCCTCAAATACTACCCTCGTGGAGTAGAGCCGTGTGGCATTTTCAGTTAAAACACTGATTGAACACCTAATTCTTGAGGCTGCTCTGGGCCACTCACTCCTTGTAAATATCTCATGCTTTCTCATAGTTTGCATTTCTAAAGCTGAACCCGCCAGCATCCCAGCCCCCAGAACAGCTCCCCCGCTGCCTCCCCTTGTATAAATAAGCTCCTTTCTCTCTTGAATCATCTCTCAGGGCTTTCCCTTTTCCCTCCCACCTATCTCCTCCACCTCAGACAGTTCCCTTCTTTCCTTCCATCAGAACGCCGGCTTTCTCAGCCGTCAGTCTCCTCCAGTCAGCCTGACTGTAAAAGTATGCATGTGTGTGTTGATTGTTTGACTGCTTTCTGTAATGTTATTTTAATAGTCCATGCCTGATTTCATTCAGTTCCTACCACAGTTTTATCGTCACCATTTAACAAATTAATGGATGGAAATTTTAGGCCAGACTCACAGAGTCAGTGAGTTCCTGGATCTGTTCCGATTCCATTGTGTACTACATAATACCCACACATAACCCCCTGGTATCTTCCTAAGACATAAATGTGATCGTTGTTATTGACTTCCACACATCTCTTATCTCCCATTGCATAGACATCCACCTTCCAAAACCCTAACCTGGCATTCAAGGCCCCGTATAATCTGCATTAATACACTTTAACCGCCCACGAGCTACCATTCATACTCCTTAATATTTGTTCCTGACTCTCTTCTCTTTTTACATACCCTATACTGTTTTGCTGTCATGGTTACGTTCAAATTCTTCTTCCTAGAATGCCTTTTAAAACAATAATCCTCCTCCTTATTTTGTTTCTGCCCTCTTTCCTTCAGAGTATTTTAAGTTAACACTATCATAACCAAGTAGAAAACCTTGCTCTCTGGAAAGTTAATTAAAAGAGTGGCGTGAGGACTTCCATTTTCTTTAAATAGTTGACAGCCTGAATTTCCAAGTCAGCCCTTAAGCCGCAAAGATAACAAGCTACTTGGGTAACACAACACAGACAAACACGGGATTCCTGAAAGCTGACACGGCGAGGTTTTATCACTGAGCCAGCAGCCAATGACTTTGTAAAAGCAAGGCATTTCTTTTCTTTTCTTGTTTTAAGATCCTGAAAGGTGGAAATTACCAAGAAACTATGTGACTAGGGCACTTTTGCTTATAAGAAAAAGTGACTACAATTTCATTTCAGTGCTGGGCCAGAATGCTAGCATATTATCACCTAGCTTCAAATGGGTAGGAATAATGCACAATTTACAGCTGTCCTACAAAAATAGCAGCTGTTTCCCATGGGAAAGGAACTTCTCTGGATGCCTTGAGAGGAGTTAATGAACGGAGGGGAAAAAAAATCAAAGACTTTTAAAGAACTTGTCCTCCTACTTGTTACACCTCTAGAGCGCTTAAAGCTCTAAAATATTCCGTTTCTGGGACCTTTAAAATCAGTGACCATGTTTTTTTTTCTTTAAAAAAAAAAAAAAAAGCGGCTCCCATGGGCTAGCTGCTATGCTGAGTATGTCCTTACATCAATGGGAGGCAGATGTGAAGAGGAGCTTTGGAATTTAATTGCTTGGGTTCAAATCCAGGCCCAGGTACTTGCTGTAATATTGTGGATAACTAACTTCTCTGGAATCTGGAACTCAGTTGCTTTGTCTCTGTTGTTTGGCTTTACTATTGCTATTAGTGTTAATCCACTGAACCTTCTGACCAATCCTGTGATGATAGGCACTAGTGGTATCCCCATTTTACAGAGAGGGAAACTGAGGTGTGGAGAGAGTAAGTAGTGGACTGTCTAGGTCACATGGCTTCAAGAGTGGCCCAGTTAGGACTCTGCCTGATGCTCTTGACCTTTGTCAGGAGTCTCCTTTTTAGTATTCTAAAACAAACTTAAACTTGTAAGAATCATTACCTTCCGTGCTGACAGAATAAAGAAGGCTGACTTGAGAAAAACTTAGTGTTTCTGTCTGATTTCACGCCAGAACTTTAATGAATCAGCAAAGAGTTTTTGTGAAAAACCTAGTAAGAAATGACTTTTCTTTCTCTTGGTGTTACGGCTATTTTAAGGCTTGATTTAAATATAGTTCTTTTATCAATCAGTTCAGCACATTCATATTTTATTTATATTTAATGATTAGTAAATACTTCTACGTGTCAGGCTGTTTTACATGTTTTACAAACAGTAACTCATTAATCGTCATCTCTACTCATGAGGTTGGTGGAATATTATTCCCACGTTACAACTGAGATTAAGAAACTTTGTGTGGGTAACATTTATATTACTCATATTACGGTTTAACATTTCCCCATGACTTCTCCAGATGTTGAGTTGTTACACTGAATAAACATACAAGATAACAACAAGTAGGGAGCTGCAGACAGATAAGCATGGGAACTATATTGTTAAAAGCAGAAACCAACAAATACTATAAAGCAGTTATGCTTCAATTAAAAATAGATAAATTTTTAAAAAACTCAACAGAGTTTAAATTCTTTTTGATCAGCTTCAAATCTACTCATGTGCATGGCAGATCTCCCAGAAGAAAACACATATACAGTGTTTCCCACACTTTCTTGTCCCTGATGTTCAAGCCTCTTCCCAGACCAGTGTTCTGTGCACTTCACTTTGTGAAGTGGGGGCTTATTTATTTGGTGAAAGCTCAGTATTAAAGTGCTTTTAAAAGATAAGCAGTTCCTTTTCTTTGTACTGCCTGTCAGATTCTTACATCTCTCAATTTTAATTCCAATAGCTCTTAGGGTAAACATTCATCAAATTCTGAACTTGCTTTTTCTGAAGAGCCCTGAATTTGGAAAGAATCATCCTTCCCATACAGTGCTTTTTCATCTGCTCTGCACATAGAGTATCAGGGTTGCCCCCATATTGTGCATTGGAACCCTCATTTCACGCATGATGAACTAACAAGTGACATAACCATGACAATTCAGGTTGACAGGACCAGACCTACAGTCCCCAGATCTCCCTACCATCTCAGAGTACCATTCTGACTTACATGTGTATCAGGAGCCCTCCACAGATCGTTGCTGTCCCTGATGGAAGGCAGTGAGGGCAGCAGGCAGTGGACTCTCTGGTAAGCGGTGTTATCAGTGGCGCGGCCCCAAGTCTAATATTAGTCACTTGAGGAGATAGCTTAAGAGTGAAAAGGCAGGAAATGAGCACTCCATCAGCAGTGACCTTGGAATGCTTGGTCTTTTTCTCATTGCTGGACCCTATTCACCCTTGTATTCAATAGATTAAACACTGAATACCTACAGCGTACAAGGCGCTAGACCACTAAGGCCTGTGGTGGAGGCAGACTAAATTTCCAGTCTTTTACTACTCAGCCACAGTTATTTTACATCCTTTATAAGAGACACTGGAAAGTTCTGGGCCTGGATTCAGACAGGCAGGCATGGGTTGAGTGAGACAAGCCTTCCTCATCTACTGGTGACATGACCTTGAGCCAGTTCAAGCCATTGAGCTGAAGGTCCCTTTTAAAAAATTTGTTTTTAACTGAAGGATGATTGTTTTACAATCCTGTGTTGGTTTCTGCCATATGTCAGCATGAATCAGCCATAGGTATATGTGTGTCCCCCACCCCCAAACCTCCCTCCCACCTCCCACCCACTCCTGCCCTTTCGGGTTGTCACAGAGCCCCTGGTTTGAGTTCCCTGAGTCACACAGCAAATTCCTCCTGGCCATCTATTTTAGGTATGATAGTGTTTCCATGCTGCTCTCTCCATTTGTCTACCCTCTCCTTCCCGGCCCCCCAACACCTGTATCCACCAGTCTTTTCTCTACGTCTGCATCTCCACTGCTGCCCTGCAAATAAGTACATTGGCACCATCTTTCTAGGTTCCATATACATGCGTTAATATATGATATTCGTGTTTTCTCTCTGACTAACATTGTATGATAGGTTCTTGGTTCATCCACCTCCCTAAGGTCCCTTTTCTTTAAGGGATTTGTTGTGAGAACTGAATGAGATCACTCACCTTGCGGGATGCCTAGTGCAGAATGAAGACTTAGTACTTGGGACCTTGCTTCCACTAAGTCTGTTGAGTATACTGAGATGCATGGTTGTTGTTTTACCATCTTAACTTTTTTCTTTTTTAAATTTATTATTTTTGGCTGTGCTGGGTCTTTGTTGTTACACTGGGGCTTTCTCTAGTTGTGGCAAACCGTGGCTACTCCTTGTCGCAGTGTGCAGGCTTGTCATTGTGGTGGCTTCTCTTGTTGTGGAGCACGGACTGTAACTTGTGGACTTTGGTAGTTGTGATGCACGGGCTTAGTGGCTCTGAGACGTGAGATCGTCCCAGAAAAGAGATCAAGCGTATGTCCTGTGCATTGGTAGGCATACCGCTCACCACCAGCCTACCAGGGAAGTCCCCTATTTGAACCATTTTAGTTGCTGGGCAACTATCACCATATCCATCTCCAAGAGCTTCCATCTTGAAAAATGGAAACTCTGTTCCCATTAAATAATAACCCTTCTCTCCTTCCCCCCGAGCCTCTAACAGTCACCATTCTACTTTCCATCTCTACAGATTTGCCTATTCTGGATGCCTTATATCAGTGAACTCATACAGTATTTGTCTTCCTGTGACTGGCTTCTTTCACTCAGCATAATGTCCTCATGTTTCATCCATATTGTACCATATATTAGAATTTCCTGTACTTTAGGACTAATATTCCACTATTATGTTTTTACCACTTTGGCTTATCCATTCATCTGTGAGTGAATACTTGGGTTACACCACCTTTTGGCTCTTATGAATAATTCTGATATGAACACAAATATCTTTTTGAGTCCTGAATTTCAATTCTTTTGAGAAGGGAGATGTATTTTTAAAGAGAGTCCCTGGCTTCCGGATACTCCACCGTTCATTGGAGTGGGGATGGGATGAAGGCATTGGAACGTAGGATGGATATCAGATCCTTGTTCTAAATCATGAGATCTTATCAAAAGTAACACTTAAGAAGCTCCGTACTTACATTAGAATACTTTTGTAGGTGAATATTTATTGACATGGAAAAATGATTACAATATAGAAAATAGAAAAAAGCATATGTATCATCCTTTTTTATAAAAAAAGTATGCCAATATATTCAAATATATGATACATATATAAAAACTAGTCTGTAAGTTATAGCACGTGTGGTAAACTCTAAATTGTTTTGTTCATACAGCCCATTCATTTGTATACTTTTATTTATTTCATTATACAGTTATAGATTTGAAAGTGAAAGTCACTCAGTTGTGTCCAGTTCTTTGCAACCCATGGATTATACAGTCCATGGAATTCTCCAGGCCGGAATACTAGAGTGGGTAGCCTTTCTGTTCTCCAGGGGATCTTCCCAACCCAGGGATCGAACCCAGGTCTCCTGCATTGCGGGCAGATTCTTTACCAGCTGAGCCACCAGAGAAGCCCAAGAACACTGGAGTGGGCAGCCTATCCCTTCTCCGGCAGATCTTCCCAATCCAGGAATCGAACGGGGGTCTCTTGCACTGCCGGCAGATTCTTTACCAGATTCGCTACTAGGGAAGCCCATAGTTGTAGATGTGGAGAACTATATTAACATCATGTATTTTGTAAAATACTCAGAAATGAGTCATCATCAAAAGCAGTGACATAGAGTAACATGTCCAAAGAATGGATACAAAGAAAGTCTCATTAGAAGTTGTAGTATTTTCTTTCTGCACACCTACAGACTCCCCACTACAAAGACTGCTGTAGAGTGGATTCTGAAGTTAGGCAAAACTGAGTTTGCCTCCAGATCCTGCTTCTCACTGGTGAACAGTCTTAGCTGTGTTATTGAACATCTCTCCACTGCAGTTTCCCATCTACAAATAAGAATAATTACAGTTCTTTTTAAAAAGTAAGAAAAAAATTTTAATTGAGATATGATTGACTTGTAACCATATATTAGTTTCAGGTATATAACATAATGATTCAATATTTGTATGTATTACAAAATGATCACCACAACAAGTCTAGTTAAAATCCATCACCATACATAGTTACAAAAGTTTTTTTCTTGTGATGAGGACACTTAAGATCTCCTCTCTTAGCAACTTTCAGATTTGCAAAACAATATTATAGTGCATTGCACACTGCCCAGTTTATGGTGGAGGTAAAAAAAAAAAATTAAGCCGATACAAGTTATTGTGGGATGGGTGGGATAGAAATGTTTGCAATTTGCCTTCTTTACATGTCAGTGTGTTTTCATTTATTGATAATGAATATACAGTGCTTATGTCAGAATTTTTTTAAATGTTATTTTGTCCTGTTAAAAAACTCATAGATTAGCACAGTGACCTACAGATCTCTGACACTGCATCGTTTTTCAAAATGAATGTAAGATTCATGGAACACTACCCACTTGACCTAATGGAAACTTCCCAAGTGAAGGCTTAAAGCCCTTCCCTGCCACCCCAGGGCAACAAGGCAGCAAGCTGTGATTTCCCCCGGCATGTGGGGGGCCCTGTCCAGAGCCTGCTGGCCTCCGGGGGTCTGTGTGCCTTTGTGAACAGGCTCATTTAGTTCTGGGCACAGGCGCCTGAGGCTGGGCAGGCAGAAAGGAAGCAATTAAGACAGTGGAAACCTACCAGGGAAGAATGCTGTTGGCAGGGTAGACTTCACCAGGGTGTGACCTGTGCAGTCACACAGGGCCCCCGGCTCAGAAGGGACCCACCCTCAGTTTGACACTCTTCTGTTGCCATCTTGAGATTCCTCATGATTTTGTAAACAAAGAAGCTCCACATTTTAATTTTTCACTGGGTCTTGCAAATTGTGTAGCTTGGTCCTGGTTGTTGAAAACTGTAAGGCCTGGGTATTAGATGAATTATTAAAGGAAAGGTCCTCTTGTAGGCATCTAAACAGGTATTCCATTGATGAAGGTAGAACCACACAGAATTCTGCAAAAAAAGCCCTTTTGCCTATATGTCTGGGAATCTCTTAGCCTTTTTCTGATTTCAGTATGTATGAACTCCCAGGTCCAAGGCACAGGGAATAACATAACCTAGACCTCTTAAGGCCTTTATGAAAATCAAGAGAGAAAATGCCCATAAAAGAGTTAGAACTGTGCCTGGTACCTGTAATTCTCATTTCTGGCGGCAGTGGAATGTCATCAGCCCTGGCTCAGACCTTGGGGTTTCACTGGGTTCCCCTCAACTCCTGGTAGCCACCATTCTACCCTCTGTCTCTCTGAATTTCTAAAGGGTTTTTATTTCCAATATTTACAGATTTTTGTGTTAACCTCATTCTCAGCCTAAGTCATTTTTGTGGATTATATTTCTTCTAAAAGACGTGAAGTTTCAAAGTAGACAGGATCAGAGTTCTTGGCAAGCTGGCTAATGTTTAGGGAAAAAAAAATCTCTCATCACATTTTCATTATTAAAAGAAATTCTTCAGATCTTAAAAAAAGTAGTTTGACAGTTGATCCCTATCAAGCATGCAGATGGACAGAGTAATTTGTCCTTGGTTACAAGTTAGACAACAGACAAGAGTTTAACAAAGGAATTCTAGATGAGAGGACACTGTGTTTCCCACAACACAAGCTGGTTTCTTGTCTCTGGTAGAATGCAGCGATAAGGAGGGTCTGATACAAATTCCACGGATTGGTCATGATGTTGGAGGAGCAAATTTCAAGGCCGCACTTCCACCAGTTACCGTGGGTTCTGTTGAATCAATCCTAAAGCCACTTACAACTAGGGACTTGCCAAGCTGCTTCCAAAGTTCTTTACCCATGTGGTTTATTACCAACTGTTAGGATTGCCAGACCGAACACATAAAATAAACAAGGCATAACTTTTTTTAGTATGTGTTCTAATGTTTAATCTGGCAATTCTAACCTAGATTCTTCTCAGTGTTAAGAAGCCACCCCTAGCCTGTTCTGAGGATGATTGAAGTAAAGTGTTTGGTATAACTGTTGGTTTCCTGTGCTGTGATCAGAAAGGAAAGAATACATTTAATGAACATAGGCAGGTGCCTTCATAGCAACATAGCTTCATAGCATCTTCCCAAGAATGCCAGAAAATACATCAGTATCCCTGTCTTTATAATGAGGAAACCGAGGCTTACATAGGTTAGTTTAGCTAAGTCCTATAAACATGGAGACCTGGAACTGAATCCAGTTCTAGGTCCTGACCTTATTACTGCACATCACAGGTCTAGGGCCAGCCAGTGAGCACGTCTGTTGATTTGTTTCTAAGTGTGTGATGGTTTTAGAGTGGCCTATGTCCCAACCCTGGCTGCCCATGTACCAGTTCTGGTGGGACAGCAGGCAGCCAAGTGACCTCTCTAAGCCTCAGTTTCCTTATCTGTAAGTTAGAAACAGCTCCTACACCTCAGTTTGCTATAAGGATTGCATGACATCCTTTTTTTTTTTTCTCTTTCTCTTTTTGTATAAGTAAAATGCTGAGCACTTGTCTGCCACACAGCACATGCCCTTTTTCTTTTACAGCCACAGAAGTTTCTAATTTATTGTCTTGTGAAGGAGCAGAGAGGTCCAAGGCAGCTAGAAACCAAGGGCAGCCTGGGAACGTGGGCTCACCCCGGAACACCAAGGAGGGAGCTGCATTTGATTAAGATGAAGTGGGGTGTCCTTCCTTTTCCCCATCCCCAGAAGGGCTGGGGGCATCCCTAGCCTCTGTAATCCTTTCAGTTGTCACTTTCCACTCCAAAAAGGCAAATGCCTGATTTGGCTTGAGGTGTGACCAAGACCTGATTACAGGGGGTGGGGAGGAAATCCTAAGAATGGAAAGACCCTCTGACTTGGGAGGGGAGGGGAAGAGTTCTGGCCCAGCCCGCCTGGCTTTTCCGGCCCCTCCCCCTGTTCTCTCCACCCAGCTTCCCAGTTCCCTCCTCTCCTTCCTCCTCCTCCCCTGCTGCCGCTCAGCTTAAACCTGGAGTCCTGAGAACCAGCCTGCAGCCTCTGGTCCTCTCGATCTAGCGCCACCTCAGCGAAAGGCCCTTGGTAAGTCTTTAAGGTCGCTAGGCCCTATTTCCCGCATCTACAAACTCAGGGTTGGACCAGACTAACTCAGATCTCTTAACCAGCTGGCAGGGTTTGGTCTGAAGGGGTGGAAAGTGAGGCAGGCACTTTATTTTAGCTATCATGAAATTGTCTCAGTCTGTGAGCAGTTTTACTAAACACTGCAGTAATCAGTGGTGACGTTAGAATCGGGTGGATCTGAGCCCTAGCTTTTTGCCTTAGCATATGATTGACTGTGAATAAGATTGACTGCTTGTTTCCCTCTTTCTCCAGCTGCTCCCAAGCCCTCTATCCCGTAACACAGAGAACTCGTCAAGGGTTGAGATTTTACTATGAACTTTTTAGCTAGGATTACAAATGGGGCATCAGGGACTTCCCTAGCAGTCCAGTGATTGAGATAACCTGAGTCCACTGCAGAGGGTACAGGTTTGATCCCTGCTCAGGGAGCTAGGATCTCACTTGCTGGGTAGCACAGCTGGAAAAAAAAAGTGTCAAACTCAATAAAGTTTGAGAAATAAAAATCAGGCCTTAAGAACACCTTGTGTGGTTTAAGGAAACTTTGTTGGATGTTGGGCTTCTCAGCTGGGCTTGCGTGCCCTAAAATTCTGCTAAAAATGACTGGAGTCTGACTTTTTAGCTCTTAAAAAAATTTTTTTTTTTTTTAAACTAAGTTTAAAATCTTTGCTGTTAAGGACAGCTACAGACAGTAGTTGGTTTGAATTAAGAAACACTGAGTGATAACGCATTTTCAGCCTGGTTATCTGTAATCAGATCTTTGTGGTTTAATCCAGTTTTTTACTAAACCAGATTATGTTGTTCAGTCATCAAGTCTTGTCTGACCCTTTGCAATCCATGGGCTGAAGCACACCAGGCCTCCCTGTCCACACCATCTACAATCAGATTATCTAGTTTTAAAAAAGCAACCTATCTTTACCCTAGAAACTAAGTTTAGTAGAAGCAATGAGTGGCCACTATAATTACAAATCCCAAAACCTCAAGTTAAGCTGGCAAAAGCCTTCTGTTTTCTCCTTTGCTCTCCTTCCTTGTGTTCTGTCCCTTCATTTTGAAACTAGAGAAGTTAGGCAGAGTTGTCCAAGGCTAGGCTTGGAATCATATCAGGTTCTTTCTTGCTGAGTTTAAATGAAATCTCTTTTAAATCTCAGTTTTCACATCTATGTAACAGGGATGCTGGTGATAATAGCAGAACCTGTAGAGAGGTTTTAGCCCAGTCTCTGAAGCCTAATAATGTTCAGTGAGTATGAGCATTTCTTTTTAGGGACTGAATGGAGGTACTTACTCTGTCTGTATAAGGGGCTTCCCAGGTAAAGAATTCCCAGGCTCAGTGGTAAAGAATCCGCCTGGCAATGCAGGAGATGCAGGCTCCATCCTTGGGTCGGGAAGATCCCCTGGAAGAGGAAATGACAACCCATCCCAGTATTCTTGCCTGGAAAATCCCATGGACAGAGGGACCTGATGGGCTACAGTCCATGGAGTCTCAGAGGGTTGGACATGACTGAGTAACTAAACAACAAGGGCCTCAGAAGGGTCTCCTGAAACTAGCCTACTAGGCTTCCTCAGCCTCTTTGACCTTCTTTCCTGTTTTAAATTGTAGATTTTATCTCTTTCTTGAAAATCTCCCTGTGTTCATATTATGTGTTCATTCTGTTATTCTGTTCCTGTGGTTCTCAAGTCATTTATTAAACAGATTGCTGGGTCCCACCTTCAGCCCTTCTGGTTCTGTAGGTCTGAAGTGGGGCCCCAGAATTTGCATTTCTAACACATCCTCAGATAGTGCTGATGCTGCTGGCCAGGGGGTTATAAGAACTACTGTGTTTTCTCATGCTCGACAACCTTTAATATCCTTTTACCTGCGAATTAGTAGAGAGAAATTTTCTGTTAGAATTCCCTAGTTATATAGTCAAGAAGGTAATGAACTGGATTCATCATTGAAGGCCAAGTTCCCAGATAACTGAAAGACATGATTTTTTTTTTTTTTAATTAAAAAAGTGTGATGTGAAGGCTATCTGGCCAGTGAAAAAATGCTCTAAGTAAACTGATAACATATCTTAAATTGCTAACCACCGAAGTGTTGACCAACACTGATAATAGTTGAAGAAATTAGTGCTTATGTTCTGTATCCAGGATCCTTCTAATAATACCATGGTTAAGCAAGCTGTCAGGGCTTCCCAGGCGGCACCAGTGGTAAAGAATCCGCCCACCAATGCAGGAGATGCAGGTTCAATCCACGGGTCTGGATGATCCTCGGGTCTGGATGATCCCCTGGAGGAGGAAATAACACCACTCCAATATTGCCTGGAAAACTCCTTGGACAGAGGAACCTGGTGGGCTACAGTCCATGAATCACAAAAAGTCTGACATGACTGAGCAGACATACACACATCCTTAAAGACCAGGTCCACCCGGAATGCTTTAGTAGTTGCATTGACACCTGTTACACCATTTAACAAACATTAAATACACTTTTTCTGGTTCTTGTAATCATTGCCATGGCCCGTTCCTTCAGTTTAGTGGAAAACCTTGACAGCCACGTCAGCCCTCCAACAAGCACAGATAAGGAAGTGGCTTATCACCAACCTCTGTGCAGGCAATTCCAGAAGACTGGCAAACGTTTCTAATTTACACCAGTTCCTAATGACAGTAAATCTTTAGCTTGCACAGAGCACAGTATTAAATAGAGCTCCCAGCTGTGATAACTCGCTTGGATTCTCGGAGGCTCCTTAGGCTATCTGATAGACTTTATCAACAGGCATTAACTATAGCTTTTTTATATTTGCATATGTGTTTAATGGGACTTCCCTGATGGTTCAGTGGTAAAGAATCTGCTTGCAATGCAGGAGACCTGGGTATAATCCCTGAGTTGGGAGGATCCCCTGGAGAAGGGATTGGCAACCCACTGCAGTATTCTTGCCTGGAGAATTCCATGGACAGAGGAGCCTGGTGGGCTACAGTCCATGGGGTCACAAAGAGTCGGACACGACTGAGAGACTAAACAACAACATACATTTAATGAAACATGGATTTTGAGTTATGCTTATGTGTGAGTGAGAAGATTACTTCCTAAAGAGCTTAATTTTTGCCTTGGGGACATTTGACACTCATTTCCGTGGGTCATTGTGCTTTTCAGATAAGGAAAAGCTTTAGCATCAAAAAGAAAGGGAAAGTTTGAGGCTTGGCCTTTTTTTTTTTTTTAACTGTTCTATAAACCTAGGGATGTTCCCACACCCAACACTGACAGTTACCATCTTCAAGGGATCTCATTCAGTGAGTGGTTTGCTCCAGAACGGCCAGCAGCCACCGTTTGCTAATTGCCTGAACTCCCTTGCCCTCCAGCCTCGGCATGGCAGGTGGCTGATTATAACTGTGGGCAAGTCCCCAACTAGTCACAAACAGGTGCACACATTTGCTGGGGGTGGCTGTTTCCACACAACTGCTCCAGCGCACATAAAGGATGGCCTCAGTTTTGTCAGCCACGTGGCTGTCTCAGAAAGGGGTGAGGTTGGCACATTCCTCCAGGGCTTGTGAGATCAGGAAAGAAAAACAAAAGCCCGTGAAAGGGGGTTCTTGGGAATGCCAAAAACAATCATTGAGGCAAAAGGAGCCACTAGTGGCTAAATGGTAGCGGTGGGTCCTGGGCCGCTTCCTTCTAGAAAGCTGTCAGAATACAAACCTGGAATACCTGATGACAGGGCAGGTGGGGTTTAGCCTAAGTCATCAGATAAAATGCAGCATTCTTCATTGTAGCATCTGAATTCCTGTTGAAAGGATGAAGAATAGCAATTTCTGGTTTGTTACTGACAAGTAGAAAGTCCTGTGGATTTATGGGCATTGTCTCTGGCTAGGACTTGGAAAAAGCAGTCCCTCTTGGGAGTTCAAGTCAAGTGAGTCTTTAACACTTCCACTGCATGAGGCTCAAGAACGCCCACACAGAGTGAGTGTGTTTACTCCTGGGGAGAGGCAGAGACATCTCGGTCCAGGCTTGCTTACATCTAGCTGGTTAGGGGCCCTCCCTGGGGATTCTGAGGTCGCTCCTCATTCATACAAACCTAGCCTCCCGCCCTGCCTGCCTGCCTGTCTGTCTGTCAGCCCTGGGAGGGGAGGGGCTTTCTGTGCTCTAGCCAGACCTGGGCCTCCCTCACTTTTCCCCCACCCACTCGCAGGATCCCCGTGGTTGCAGCTCCCAGGCAAATTCCCCAGCTGGGGTTCTTTGGAGTCTGAACTGTCATTCTGTTCACACTTGAAATCCTGCCTGGTTCTAAACTCTGAAAATGATCGGGATGAACTTGAAAGTAATCCCCTGGTGTTTCTAACACTTGCCCTCTAACTGGCACTGGACTTGCTCACCAACACCCTACCTTTAACCCACTAGTCATATTTAACTTAGTTTTTGATGTGAATTATATCACCCAGATCAGTGGATGTGAATTATGTCACCAGATGGCACCACCCTTGTGGCAGAAAGTGAAGAAAAACTATAGAGTCTCTTGATGAAGGGGAAAGAGGAGAGTGAAAAAGTTGGCTTAAAACTCAACATTCAGAAAACTAAGATCATGGCATCTGGTCCCATCACTTCATGGCAAATAGATGGGGAAATAATGGAAACAATGACAGACTTTATTCTTGGGGACTCCAAAATCACTGCAGATGGTGACAATTAAAAGATGCTTGCTCCTTGGAAGAAAATCTATGACCAACCTAGATGGCATGTTAAAAAACAGAGATATTACTTTGCAACAAAAGTCTGTCTAGTCAAAGTTATGATTTTTCCAGTAGTCATGTATGAATGTGAGAGTTGAACTATAAAGAAAGCTCAGCACTCAAGAATTGATGCTTTTGAACTGTGGTGTTGGAGAAGACTCTTGAGAGTCCCTTGGACTGCAAGGAGATCAATCCTGAATAATCACTGGAAGGTGTGATGCTGAAGCTGTAACTCCAGTACTTAGGCCACATGATGCGAAGAACTGACTCATTGCAAGACCCTGATGCTGGGAAAGGTTGAAGGCAGAAGGAGAAGGGGATGGCAGAGGATGAGATGGTTGGATGGCATCACTGACTCGATGGACATGAGTTTGAGTAAGCTCTGGGAGTTCATGATGGACAGGAAGGACTGGAGTGCTGCAGTCCATGGTGGCGCGAAGAGTAGGACATGACTGAGTGACTGAACTGAACTGATAATCACCAGGAAGTATACGTAAAACATGTATGAATGGTTTAAAAAACAGATTAGAAGTTGCACAGCCACGTAACCGTACCCAGTGAGGAATGTTGCCGGGACCCCACCCCACGCCCATTGTGTGCTAGCGCCCCCCTTTCCCAATAAACATTCTCCCTCTGCCCGATTGTACTCTGACTGTGGAACTTTCGTTCTTGTTCTGCTTGATATTGTGTCACCTGTGTGTGATGCTCTGTATTCATTTTCCTTGCTTTCGAACATATATACAGGGGATGGTGATGTATAGCTTACTTTGAGTCTTGATTCTTTGCTTAATATTGGTGAGATTCACCATATTGTGTGAAGCTAAACAGTNAGTTTGAGTTGCCCTTCTCAGCTAGCTTACGCAGATGGATTTCTAGTGCCTCTCTCCTATGGCTCCTATTAGACACTTGCACCTGACATACTTTTATATTCTAATGTCTTGATAGTCTAAGGATGACAGAAGAGAACATTTCTTCAAGTCTAAAAGATGCAATTAGAAGTTTTAGGGTTGGATTATCAGTAGTTTTGTAAGAATCCAGGTGAGGGTTTTTCAACCTCAACACTATTGACAATTGGGGCAAGATAATTCTTTGTTGCTGGGGCCTGTCCTGTGTATTGTAGCCTGTATAGTAGCATCCTGGCATCTGCTCAGTGGCTGCCAGTAACACTGTCTTCCCCAGGTGTGACTAAATGTCTCAAGACATTGCTAAATATTCCCTGAGGGGCAAAGTTGCCCCAGTTAAGAACCACTAATTGAAAGTAGATTTCTTTTTTAATCTTTTTAAAAATTAGTAGACTTTATTTTTTAAGAGTAGTTTTTAGTTTACACAAGAGTTGAATAGAAAATCTGGGGGGGGGTGNACTAAATGTCTCAAGACATTGCTAAATATTCCCTGAGGGGCAAAGTTGCCCCAGTTAAGAACCACTAACTGAAAGTAGATTTCTTTTTTAATCTTTTTTAAAAAATTAGTAGACTTTATTTTTTAAGAGTAGTTTTTAGTTTACATAAGAGTTGAATAGAAAATCTGGGGGGGGGTGTGGGCTGAAATATATATATATATGTATATATATATATATATATCTTCTCTTCTCCCCTCTCCCCTCTCTTCAGTTTCCCCATCAGTAACATCTTGTATTAGTATCGTACATTTGTTTCACATTATCAATATTGATTCATTACTAGTTCAAGATTGCTGGGAGAAATATCAATACCCTCAGATATGCAGATGACATCACCCTTATGGCAGAAAGCAAAGAAGAACTAAAGAGCCTCTTGATGAAAGTGAAAGAGGAGAGTGAAAAAGTTGGCTGAAAGCTTGACATCTTAGAAAACTAAGATCATGGCATCTGGTCCCATCACTTCATGGGAAATAGATGGGGAAACAGTGAAAAACAGTGGCAGACTTTACTTTCTGGGGCTCCAAAATCACTGCAGATAGTGACTGCAGCCATGAAATTAAAAAACGCTTACTGCTTGGAAGGAAAGTTATGACCAACCTAGACAGCATATTAAAAAGCAGAGACTTTACTTTGCCAACAAAGGTCCATCTCGTCAAGGCTATTTTTCCAGTGGTCATGTATGGATGCAAGAGTTGGACTATAAAGAAACCCGAGTGCCGAAGAATCAATGCTTTTGAACTGTGGTGTTGGAGAAGATTCTTGAAAGTCCCTTGGACTGCAAGGAGATCCATCTAGTCCATCCCAAAGATCAGTCCCGAGTGTTCATTGGAAGGTCTGATGTTGAAGCTGAAACTCCAAATCATTTGAAAAGACCCTGATGCTGGGAAAGATTGAAGGCAGGAGGAGAAGGGGACGACAGAGGATGAGATGGTTGGATGGCATCACCCAGTCAATGGACATGAGTTTGAGTAAACTCAGGGAGTTGGTGACGGACAGGGAGGCCTGGAGTGCTGCAGTCCATGGGGTCGCAGAGTCAGATACAACTGAGCGACTGAACTGAAGTGAACTGAAAGTTCATAGTCACGTTATGATTCTCTTTGTGTTGTACTGATTCTATAGCTTTTGACAAATCATAAATCCATGATTACAGTACTATTCAGAATAGTTTCATGGCCCTCCAGATCCTTTGTGCTCCACCTATTCAAGTGTATTCCTTTTAAAGTAATCTAAACTCTCCTTGAAATAATCCCTAAGCCTATTGCTCATTTTCCTTGCTTCTCAGTGATTGATTCATACCCAAAAGAAGTCTTAATGAATGAATATTCATTGTTATTTAGGATGCGGGCTCATGATTAACCTTTGGTAATTTATTGATTTATTCAGTCATCATTTCCAGATATATAACATCACATCTTAGAACTGGGGTAGGTTCTAATCGTGCATAGTTAAAATTACTTTTGAAAATGTGTTGGAAAGGTGACCCTGTCGAAGGCCAAAATTCATTAGGTAGTATTTTTCTCCATTTGAAACACATGGCTGTTTCTTAAGCACTTAAGGAATACAGAAGTTTCTTATGATTAGTGAGCATGTATTAAATGCTTAAATACTATACTAGAAAATTCTCAATATGTTGAGAAGCTGGTGCTATATGAATATAGAAACTAAAATCATCTTAAAGGGAAACATCTTCAGACCTTCCGTTTCACACTTATTCTCAGCAGTGAGCTTTTGAATAGAATGATGGATAGAATTTCCCCCTTATTTCTTACCCCTTTCTCCTCTCTTTTGCCTGAATACATTTGTATAACTTAAAAGCAGTATCATGAAATAGAGGACAAACTTAGTTACC
>SJYA01002691.1:172077-216552 GCA_006410615.1 Neotragus moschatus
CTAGGCAAGAACACTGGAGTGGGTTGCCATTTCCTTCTCCAATGCATGAAAGTGAAAAGTGAAAGGGAAGTCGCTCAGTCGTGTCTAACTCAGCGACCCCATGGACTGCAGCCTTCCAGGCTCCTCCATCCATGGGATTTTCCAGGCAATAGTACTAGAATGGGGTGCCATTGCCTTCTCCGATGAATGATTTTAGGTTAGGTTAATGAGCATATTATGAACTGTCCTTGATTAAATACAGTATCTTCTTATTTCCTTTGATCATTATCATTATGGCTCCAAGTAAGAGACTGTCTATCTCAGTAGTTAAGGCTCTAGACGGAATCCGACTCACCTTGTATGGGAATCCTGGCTGTGAAGTGTAATTGCTACCTGGCCTTGGAACATCTACTTAACTGTTTATATTCACTTACACGCAGACCTTTTACTTTGAAGAATTATCACGTTTATTGATTACAAGGTCCAGAGCCAGTGATCTTCAAAATATTTTTAAACAGCCCACTTATATCATACAGGAATCTCAGTTTTTTGTGGGCAGAAAGGAAATCTTACACAGTTCAGTCCACTCCATAAACTCTTAAGGGCTANACACGCAGACCTTTTACTTTGAAGAATTATCACGTTTATTGATTACAAGGTCCAGAGCCAGTGATCTTCAAAATATTTTTAAACAGCCCACTTATATCATACAGGAATCTCAGTTTTTTGTGGGCAGAAAGGAAATCTTACACAGTTCAGTCCACTCCATAAACTCTTAAGGGCTACCCTGGTGGCTCAGTGGTGAAGAATCTGCCTGCTAATGCAGGAGACGCAGGTTTGATCCCTGGGTCAGGAAAATCTCCTGGAGAAGGAGATAGCAACCCACTCCACAATTCTTGCCTGGGAAATCCCATGGACTGAGAAGCCTGGTGGGCTACAGTCCATGGGGTCACAAAAGGGTCAGACAGGACTGAGCAACTAAATAACAACAACATAAAGTCTTAAAAGAATAAAATAAATACTTGTTAAATTAGAAATAACGAGGTATATAATCACTTTAACTTTTTTGAGGGAGTACATACATTTAAAAATCTTATTTACAATAATAAAACTCACTCTTTTAAAGCATATATTTCTAAGAGGTTTGACTTAATTTCTAAAATGTACCACCATCAATATATAGATTGCCTCTATGTTTTACTTATTATAAGCAAGACTCAAAAGTTGATTCTAATATCTTGCATCATTAAGTGCTAGTTAAAAAAAATACTTGCAATTTGTGTTTGTAATAACATATAATGTTTCTGAGTCATAGAAACTTTAATATGCAGAAAATAATATTTCCTATAGCTTTTTGAAATTGAATTTTTGTTAACAACCTTCTAACATTTGAGTAAGGTAAAATGTATTACTCCTTAGAGTGGTTTATTCTATTTCTGCCTTTCGTCAAAGAAGTGGTTTTAATGAGTAAAGCAGATCCAAATGGTGTTTCTTTAGATCACTTTTCCCAAAAGGGCCCTCTAACTAATTTAATAAGAGGTTATAACATATATTCACTTTTCATAGGTATATGAAAATAGTAGAAGCTCTGCCAACCTATGGAGTCCATTATTATGCAGTAAAGGTAAATACTTTCATATGACAAAGCTTTCATCATGACTGTGTTATCAAAAGAGCATTAGTGAACAGCACTAACTTTCTAAAATCACAGAAATCAGTATGCATATTTATGTAAATTATCTCTAGAAATTTCAGCATTTAGAATAGGATTGAATTTCTTAAAAAAATAAAAGCCTGATTGTATCTTGTCATTGTCATAGCAAATTATAAAGCACATTTTTGTAAAATGCTAGCTATGTTCAAATGTGTTCCCAAGCCTCTGTTAGCCCTGAAATATTCAGATCATTCTGTTCTGGTACACCAATGCATTTACCTACTTTTGCTTATTTATGTCTTTTCCAATTGGACACCTTTCCAATACTACTAGATGTACATTTCATAGCACCTTTGTATGAGAATTATTGGAGAGTCATCCCATATCATTTCAGTAGCTTCATAAAATCCTCAAGTTTCTACAAGATTTGTAGTACCCATTTTCAGTTGGTATGTTTTGTATTTGAGTAGTATTTTTAGATTTCGTACACACGGAGAAATTGACTGAGAAAAACTTTGAGATGATAGAGAACAAATCATATTGTTAATAAAAGAGTCTTGTTTGAAAGAGGTATAATTTTATACTTGGTCAATCTTGAGTGACTTTCCAAGTTCTGACAGTGTTTGCAATTCCAAATGGTGGGGAATTGGATCATACATACCTGTAAGATGAGGACACCTTTTACTAAAAATATGTACCAATTCCATTTTAATTCCTACTGATTCTTAATTTATTTGCATATGGGTATATGTTTAAGCCCACGTTTTTTCTTTCCCTTTGTCAGTATACCCTTTCTTTGGCAAGACCTAAAAGATAAATATATGAGTAAAAAAACAAAATTCCTCCTCTCCCCATATGTACCTCAAAGTCATTATTCAAGCATTTTGTCTTTGAATCATTTAACTCATCCGAAGAGTGCTTTAGTATTCTCATGTTCCTTGTTAAGTTTATAAACATTAGGATTTGGAACCACTTTTCTCATCTTGGTAATTCTTTGGAAACTTCCCTGACCTTTATAGCTAGTTACTAATCAAGAGAACAAAGAGCTTTTTTCTTTTTCTTCTTTTTCTTTTTTTTTTAAATGACTAACTGGCTTTGTACTCTGGATTAATTACTGGTTGAATTACTTACATTTTATATCTTCTTTCCAATTGTTTAATCCTAACAGTAATACATCTTTCTTTTTGATGGTATTAATAGTATTGGTGTTTTGATTTATAGATCTTATTTGAAGGAATTCTAAGAAAGTGTTCTAATAACAAGTCAGGATTTTAAATAGTGTTTTGTTTACCAAGACAAAATTATTTTGACTTGCCGATACCTGTTAAAGCAAGAAATTGGCAGATAATACTTCATCTCTAGAAGACTTAACAATTAGGTCTTGGTTCTCATGTTTTTCCATCTTTCAGGATAAACAAGGACTTCCTTGGTGGCTTGGAATCAGCTATAAAGGAATTGGCCAGTATGATTTGCAAGATAAGGTGAAACCTCGGAAAGTAAGTGTGAATCATTTCAGACACTTATGGGAACACTAAGCTGTTCTAGAGCTAGAAACGTCACTTTAAGAGGCAACAAGCAATCTTGGGTAAGAATTTTTGATTAGTCAAGTCCTAGGTGTACAGAAGAGTCAAGTTAAATGTGAAATGCTTTTTATAACTCATTCATGCACGATTTATACAGCAATTCCATGTCTGATCATTTATTAGTAAAATTATGCACAAAGATTTAACTATAAGGATGTTGATCACAACATAGTTTATAAGTGTATACATCTGATTTCTATTTTAAGTTAGTATGAACGTGATGATATCATTTGTTTAATAAATTTTACCTATATATAAAAATATATACAAACATCCACACACTTATGCATACATATACATCTTTACATTGAATGGATAAGCAAATGGATGAACTATAAAGATGTAAGCCAAAACTTTGAGTGCTGGTTACCTCTCAGGAGTATAGTTACAAGTAATCGTCTTTCTACTATTGCTGTTATCCTTGCTTATCTTTGTTTTACAATTTTACGCATTTAACATGTCTACTTTTGATAAAGGAATTATGTGCTCTTTAATAAAGGTACACTATCTGGTTTGGATTTTCCAGAGCTAATAAGTTACATTCTTGGCAATTTGATTGTGAGATTGTTCCTCTTGACCAAGCGTAAGTGTACAATACTTCTTATTGCCTATGTAAGAACTGATGAGTTTGTGTCGATAACCATCTAGCTGCTCTGGCCTACTCAGTATTATAGGAACATAACTTATTCATGCTGGTAGGTTTTGCTACCCTCCCTGTCCTCTGCTGTCATGTCTGGGAATCACAGCTGTGAAACAATGGCCTATAATAACAGACCGTGGTCCAGCGGCCTGCGCCATCATACCCCGACATCACAGCCTTAAATAGCTCTTAGCACTTCCATCTGTCTTTGGCTTTAATGTGTACTAGAAAAACAGCCATGTTTTTCATAAAGTCAGGCCCTGTTCATAATACCACATGCTCTTCATCTTCTAAGTATCCATTCAGCTTCAATTGCTGCTTACAATATTCCTTTGAGTTTAGGCAATAAATAAGCTACCCTTTTCTCTTCATTTTATGGTTGTGAAACTGGCACAGAAAACATGAAAGGGTGTCTGCCCGAGCAAACCACAGTCCCCTTTGAATGCCCATTCAGCTCTCCTGGATCAGACTGGCTGGGCACTGTGGCTTCCTATTGGGGATTCTCAGTAAAAGTAAGACAGCATTCAACAGCGATCTGCCTGGTGACTGACAGTAAGCAAACCTGTGTGTAATTACACAGTTAGAACTTGATCTCTGTAATTTTGGCCCAATGACCCAGATCAGTTGAAATAAGGAATACTTAATTTCCAGGAGGAGTATAAGTAATTAGTGGTTGTGCTATGTTTGGGGTTTGAGTTTTTGTTTGTTTGTTTGTTTGTTTGTTTTGGTGGTGCCACAGGGCCTATGGGATCTCAGTTCCCTGACAAGGGATTGAACCCTAGTCGCAGCAGTGAAAGCCCAGAACCCTAATCGCTAGGCCACTGGGGAACTCCCCAGCAAGGATTGTATTTGACAGTTTGTTTCTAAGATTAAATTTCTAATAATAATAAATAATGATAAATTTCTAATAAAGAAATGATAGGCATATGATTTTTTGAATTTTTTCAAAATCATTTTTCTGTGCAGTTATATATTTTATTTTAATGTTTTTAGCAAACATTTTAAATAATCATTTTTAAAGAAACAAACAAACCAAAAAAGCACCCACTATAGAAGCATGTCAGTTGGGGTAGGAAGTCCTTCAGTCTTCATCCTTCACCTGTTTTTAAACATTGTTGAGACCGATACTGGCTCATACAGACTTTGTCAGTGTGTATAACGAGCATGAAAGAAACCTTACTATGTATACTATTTCTTTTCTTTTTTTAAAAAGATATTTACTTATTTATGTATTTTGACTGTGCGGGGGCTTAGTTGCAGCACATGGAATCTTCACTCGTGGCATGTTAACTCTTAATTCCAGCATGTGGGATCTAGTTCCCTGACCGGGGATTGAACCTGGGTCCTCTGCATTGGGAGTGTGGAGTCTTAGGCACTGAACCACCTGGGAAGTCCCTGTATGCTATTTCATACTATGTCATATTTCTCCAAGCCATTTATAAAGCTGATCTCTTTTCACTGTTTTTAAAGCTGCCTAGTTCTCTGTGGTGTCAAAATACATATTTTATTTAACCAGTTCTCTCATGATGGGCGTGTGGGTTGTTTCCACTGCTAGGAGGATGGATTTGGAGCATGAGTTTCTTACTGAAACTAGCCCCTGGTTTATCTATTGTGTAGGATCAAATGACTGCCTATCGTGTTTTCTTACGGCAGACCTCATTTCGGTTGACTTTTTGTTGTTGTTGTTAATTTATTTCTTCCCTGAATTTTATGTTAATAACATTTCTTAGAAATTGTTTGTTCTGAATTTGCATATAAAATATAACTTAAATTGACTCACAAATAATTTTTTAGCTAATGTGCCTTGAGAAAATTGAGATTCTCACAGACTCTAAATGGATCTACTAAAAACAACCAGGCTTTCTTCCAAAATAATGGTGAATCAGAATCTGCACAGTAAATATTGCTGTTAATTTCCTCTCAGTTGCTCATGACTCACAGGCCTTTCTTCACATTCACAGTTTCATAGAAATTGGTAAATATTGTTTGACACTGATCATAATCAGATTTGCTTGTTCATTTCAGAGTCTAGACAAGGATCAGAAGCCACTTCCTTCTAGAGTTTTGCTATTTCATTTTTAAGATATGCCACTCAGTTGGACAGGGACCATAAACAGATCATCTGGTGTCATCACTGTCTTGCTTTCTCATTCTTGGTTATTTTTGGAGGTATCCACTCTACCATAGTTCACCTGCTTCTTGCTTTTTCTGTTAAGCCTGACAAGGGATTCTGCTTCCGTATCTTTATTTTTCCCCTGTCTGGACAACTTAAGGGTTTTGTTGGCGGGTGGAGTTTTTCAAGTCTCTGTCCTGGCTCACTTGGCACAAATAAGGGAGTGCATAATTTAAAAGGACGTGAACACTGATGTATAAAAGGAGGACATGCCTCAGCTGCTTTCATGGGCCGATGCTCCAGCAAGTTACCAATGGCTGGGCAGAAAAGAAGGTCAGATTGGCAAATCGGAATGAAACAAAGGCCGGAGTGGGAGGCTGGGTAGATACTCAGCCTCTTGAACCACATGCCTGCTGTATTATAATTACATGGCTTAAAAACAGACCAGAAGGAGAAAGGTTTGCCAATAATATGTCAAAAGGCTATTTTGAAAAATGGTTGGTCTGAGTCCCACAGGCTGAACCCTTCTGTCCTTTCCACATGTCTATCAGTTATAGCCTCTGAATGTTGGGGATTGTATTTGTTTTACCTCCCAGAATACCTAGCAAAAGCATCTGTGTAGTATAATGATACAGGCCATGGGTTTGGGAAGAAATCCAAAGCCTGTCTCTGATGTCTGTTTGCTGTGTGACCTTGGGCAAGTTGCTTAACCTATTTTTAAACTCAGTTTCCTGATCTGCACAATGGTGATGCCACCAACCACATAGGGTGGTTGTAAGAGTTAAATGAGATTATATTTAGCATTATGCCTGATTTGCAATCATTACTCCATACCTGGTAATTACTCATTGATGGTGAGGGAGAGAGGCAATAAAGAAGGATATGAGAAATATTCTTGGATTCCTATTTGATTAAGGAAGGATCCAACATTACTATAGACCTAGAGCCTTAGTGTACCACCTGAGAGAACATGCTCACATTTTCTATTTTCAGAAACTGGAAAGCATTCTGCCTCTCTCAGTTCATTCACCGCAATGCCCTAAGGTATGATGCAGATTAAAGAGAAAAGTTTTAAATTCAGAGTTACAATCCACAAAGATTTGAGGTATTAAAAATTCAGATCATAAGCAGTTTTTCTTTTAAATCTGCCCTTTCAACATGAAATGTGTCATTGCAAATTCTTTGGGAATATGAAACATACCAGAACTCAGCTTCAAATTGTAGGACATTCACACTTAAAAACGATGAAACTTGATTTAAAAAAAAAAATGCAAATACATTCCTTCTGCATTTTTATTGTTCACTCAGTATTTCAAGTCTTCACAAAGTAGACAGTGGGTTAGTGACTGAGTAAAGTGTCAGTATCTGTCATGGCTGATTTGTACCCCTCCAGCAAGTTATTTCACTGGGGAAAGCCAGAACCTGTCAGAGGTGGGAGGAATAGAAATGACATGCTAGTCAAGGTGTTACAGTAGACCATAGTAGGATAAAATGCTTTTCAAGATTAATATCTTGCTGCATTATAACACTGTAAGAGAGTCTTAAGATATACTTCATTACCCCAGGACATTTCAGGGTGGGGAAGAAGCCTTTAAACATCAGTTAACTAAACTTTTTCTTTTTTTTTAATTTTGGATTTCCCACTTGCCTAGAGCCAGACAAATTAAGTAACCAGCACAAAAATCTTCCTCTTGCCTTGTCATGAAAGTACAATGTTCATTTGATTTAAACTCAGTGACTTGTTTATTTTTCTAAGCACAGCCATCTTTTGTATGTGTGTGTTTTTTTTTTTTTTTTTTTTAGTTGGAGGATAATTACTTTACAGTGTGTTGGTTTCTATCATACAACATGAGTCAACCATAAGTGTACTTACATCCCCTCCCTCTTGAGCCTCCTTCCTTGTCCCCCTACCCCACCTCCAGGTCATCACAGAGCACCAGGCTGAGCTCCCTGTACTACCCAGCAGCTTCCCACTAGCTATGAGCACAGCCAACTTGATGATTTCTAAATCCTGCTTGCTTCCTCCCCCAGCCCCCATCGCCATGGAACTAGATTCGAATGCTACTTCTAATGCTGCTGAAAGCCTGGATGAGGTTAACAGTAGGAGAGAGAAGATAACGTGTGCTGCCCACTTGTACTTTCTACATCAGTACAAAATGAATTGTGGTGTGCAGGGAGAAAAGCGAATTGCAGAACCCAAAGACTGGTCCATCCTGTTTGTAAAGTCTATAATTAAGCTCCAGCCACACCAATAATCAATGTGATTGTTAAAACCTTCCACAGAGTCAGTGGGAGGAGAACCAAAGCCCTATAGTATGGATTTGAAAGAGAAACCAGTCCTGCACCCTGCTTACCCGCTGGCTGACCTGCAGCTGTCTCTTAGCCTTTTGGGTCTCTATTTTCTCAACTATCAAAATCAAACAATTTTGTCTCTCTACCTCACAGCTCCTTATGTGGACCCAGTGAGTTAGTGAATTCCTTCATTGGCTACTTACCTTTTTTTTCCTTTTTTAAAATTTTTATTGAAGTATAGCTGATTTACAATGTTACTTTCAGATGGACAGCAAAGTGATTCATACAATCAGGAATACAGACATGTACATCTATTTTTTTCAGATTTTTTTCTCTTGTAGGTTATTATAAAATATTGAGTTTAGTTCCCTGTTCTATACAGTTGGTCCTTGTTGCTTATCTGTTTTATATATAGTAGTGTGTATATGTCAGTCCCAAACTCCTAATTGATCCCTCCCCTCCTCCTTTCCCATAGACATTGCACACAAAAGACTTATGGTTACTTATTTTTCCCTTCATACCATGCTCTAATTTATAGAAACTTTACTGGGCAGCATAGGTATTTGTCTTTTCTTCCTATAATTAGCCACTATGCGAATCTGAAGCAGATCTTCTAAGACAGGGAACTCAGATAATTGGATGGGCATTGGTGAGTCTCCATTTCCATCTCATGACCAGTAGGCAGATGGAAAGAAGCCAAGGCAAGCAGCCTTGTTCATGAAAGTCACCAGGTCTAACTGCAAAAGAGGCTGGAAGTAGTGGATGGCCATGGACAAAGCCATCACTCGAGGTGTTTTGTTATGAAAAAGAAGGAGAAAAAATAGATCCTGGGGGTGACAAGTAGTTTCTGTCCTTCTGTGTTTGTTCCCTTTGAAGTCATTGGCGGGGGGGAATGGTTAATGAGAAGCAAACAAGTTAGCAGAGAATGAAGATAGAGATTTTGAATAGTCTCTGCTGAGAACAAAGGAGACCGAGGGATGAAAATGGGACAGGTGGGGATGTTTCCTGTGTTCAGGGAAGGCTTCTCTGAGAAGGGTAACATGAGCTGAGACCTGAAGGGTGAGAAGGAGCCAGGCTTAAAACAATGAATGGGCTGGCATGTTCACGTCAGAGAACAGTGCGTGCTGATGGGAGGGAGACGGGCACGTTATAAAAACTGAGAGACCCCTACAGCTGGAGCTTAAAGAATGAGTTTGTTCCCTGTAGAAACTGAAGGTGATGGTTGAAAAAAACAAAGTGACTGCTGATCAGGCAAAACCATTAGATTTCTTTATTTCATCTGTTACTCCGTGTTGATAGGCACTTACAGAATGGCTGAATTGTTGGCATATACAGAAAAATGAAAGACAGAGCTGTAATAGGCCTGACCAGTCCAAATGCAGAAAAACCAGTTAGTATGTAAAGCATGGTAAGGTTTTTCTCTTTCACGAGGCATAAACAGTATGCTTCATTCTGTACTTATAACTAAAAATCAGTTTGGCTTTAATTCATTCATCCTGCGGAACAAAATTCTAGCAATATACTCTGATATTTTTCCAACAAATTTTCTTGAGCCTGTTCTGTTTGCAAGGGCTCTCTGAACATGTACTTTATATTCTTTGTCCCATTTAAGGAAAAACCCACGTCTTAGTCATCAAGGTCCTGACAATCTACCTGAAAAGACAAAATCCTGATTTTTATTGAAAATATTTAATAAGCAGTGATGGTGGTTTGGCTGCTAAGTTGTGTGTGACTCTTTGTGATCCCATGGACTATAGCCCACCAGGCACCTCTCTCCATGTGATTTCACAGGCAAGAGTACTAGAGTAGGTTGCCATTTTCTTCTCTAGGGGATCTTCCCCTCCCAGGGATTGAACCTGGGTCTCCTGCATGGCATGCAGATTCTTCACCAACTGAACCACCAGGGAAGCCTAGGTACCACTTTGTGAGAAGGAATGCCAGCTGTCAGCATCCAGAAAAGCCAGGCAGGTATCTCTGAATGACAGGTCAGCACCGGCTATACCAGATACATGCAATGAACACTCTAGATACTAACAGGTGTCATGAGATCAGCCCTGAGAGATTTGGCCACAGAAGGACTTTATATGAGATGACATTCTCCTGATCAGATTTTATGTTATGCATTTTCTGATACCCAGGACATCTTCACCTAAACATTTCAAAAAATACTCAGAATGTTTTGTTCCTTGCGTTTAAGAACTAATGTTTTATGTGTGCAAGGTTATAACATCACATCTGATAAAGTAATTGTCACTACCTGAGTATGTACCATTGGGTTGTTGTCGTTGTTCAGTCGCTAAGACATATCCAACTCTTTGCAACCCCATGATCTTTAGCATGCCAGTCTTCTGTGTCCTCCAGTGTCTCCTGAAGTTTGCTCAAACTCATGTCCATTGACTTGGTGATGCCATCCAACCATCTCATCCTCTGTCACCTCCTTCTTCTCCAGCCTTCAATCTTTCCCAGCATCAGAGTCTTTTCCAGTGAGCCAGCTCTTTGCATCAGGTAGCCAAAATATTGGAGCTTCAGCTTCATCATCAGTCCTTCTAATGAATATTCAGTGTTAATTTCCTTTAGAATGGACTGGTTTGATCTCCTTGCAGTCCAAGGGGACTCTTAAGAGTCTTCTCCAGCACCCAGTTCGAGAGCATCAATTCTTTGGCACTCAGCCTTCTTTATAGTCCAACTCTCACATCTGTACATGACTACTGGAAAAACTGTGTCTTTGACTATATGGGCTTTTGTCAGCAAAGTGATATTTTACAAAATTTTAGTTCAGCACACCAGACACTGAGAGCATGGCCTCTTGTTGTCTTATCAGTTGCTCTAAGTCCCTCTAGGAGGTAACATTTGCATTTAGAAAACAATCCGGACAGCTATTTATTTCTAAAGGCATTACCTAGTTGAGAAAAAGAGAACTCCAAAAATCATTATTTTATTGCAAAATTTTTATCATCTTCTTCAACACACACCACCTACCAAAGCGTACTTACATTACTAACAGTGATGAGTTAGCTTTTCTCAGTTTCTGTACTATGGCTGTTGGGGGACAGATCATTCTGTCCTGCACATGGTCTGATATCAGTAGTATCCCTGGCCTCTAACCACAAGATGCTAGAAACAGCCTCCCCTCCAGTGTGAGAACCAAAAGTATCTCCAGACATGGCCAGATGTTCTGGCAGTTGTGGGTGAGGGTGGGAAGTGAAGCAAAATCATCATTGGTTGAATAAGTAAGTAAAATATGAGAAACTCAGAGTCCTTTTCCTACAAATGGCTACTGTAATTGCTGCTCTTTTTTCCTCTGAGGTAGAGCTGGAAATTACTCCTTTTTCCTCCTTTTTTTTGGTTAACATAACAAATCTCCATAGAGTATTCTTCTCAGATGAGAAAGGCAGGATGCTGGGGATTTGGAGCCATCGTTGTGCTTGAGTGTGAATCTCAGATCTGTACCTATTTTGCTTTGTGACCTTGCTCTGTCTACTTAAGTCTCTCTGAGCCTCAGTCTTCTCTTCTGTGAAATGGAGCTAAATGCAGTACCTCCCTGTAAGGTTGTTGGGAACACTCACTCTCAGTCACATAAATATTTCGTTGGTCAAAGATGGCTGGCTGAACAGAAGATAGGTCAAGTTGGCTTTCTCAAAGCTCATTATCCTGCAAAATTCTAATTTTCTGGTACTCCAGAAGGGAAACAACACTNTGTAAGGTTGTTGGGAACACTCACTCTCAGTCACATAAATATTTCGTTGGTCAAAGATGGCTGGCTGAACAGAAGATAGGTCAAGTTGGCTTTCTCAAAGCTCATTATCCTGCAAAATTCTAATTTTCTGGTACTCCAGAAGGCAAACAACACTGTCTTCCAACAGCACAAGAGACAGCTCTACACATGGACATTACCAGATGGTCAATACTGAGATCAAGTTGATTGTTTTCTTTGTAGCTGAAGATGAAAAAAAAAAATCTCTATACAGTCAGCAAAAATAAGACCTGAAGCTTACGGTGGCTCAGATCATAAACTCCTTATTGCAAAATTCAGGCTTAAATTAAAGAAAGTAGGGGAAACCACTAGACCATTCAGGTATGACCTAAATCAAATCTCTTATGATTATACACTAGAGGCGACAAATAGATTCAAGGGATTAGATATGGTAGACAGGGCTCCTGAAGAACTATGGGCAGAGGTTCATAATATTGCACAGGAGGAGGTGACCAAAACCATCCCAAAGAAAAAATGCATGAAGGCAAAGTGGTTGTCTGAGGAGGACTTACAAATAGCTGAAAAAAGAAGAGAAGCAAAAGGCAAAGGAGAAAGGGAACAGTACATCCAACTGAATGCAGAGTTCCAGAGGTTAGCAAGGAGCGATAAGAAAGCCTTCTTAAATGAACAATGCAGAGAAGTAGAGGAAAATAATACAATGGGGAAGACTAGAGATCTCTTCAGGAAAATTGGAGACACCAAGGGAATATTTCATGCAAAGATGGGCACAATAAAGGACAATAAACAGCAAGGACCTAACAGGAGCAGAGGAGATTAAGAAGAGGTTGTAAGAATATACAGAAGAACTGTACAAAAAAGGTCTTAATGACCTGGATAACCATGATGGTGTGGTCACTTCCCTAGAGCCAGACATCCTAGAGTATGAAGTCAAGCGGGCCTTAGAAAGCATTACTATGAACAAAGCTAGTGGAGGTGATGGAATCCAGCTGAGCTCTTTCAAATCCTAAAAGATGATGCTGTGAAAGTGCTACACTCAATATGTCAGCAAATTTGGAAAACTCATCAGTGGCCACAGGACTGGAAAAGATCAGCTTTCATTCTAATCCCAAAGAAAGGCAATGCGAAAGAATGTTCAAACTATCATATAATTATCTCACATGCTANCTCTTTGCATCAGGTAGCCAAAATATTGGAGCTTCAGCTTCATCATCAGTCCTTCTAATGAATATTCAGTGTTAATTTCCTTTAGAATGGACTGGTTTGATCTCCTTGCAGTCCAAGGGGACTCTTAAGAGTCTTCTCCAGCACCCAGTTCGAGAGCATCAATTCTTTGGCACTCAGCCTTCTTTATAGTCCAACTCTCACATCTGTACATGACTACTGGAAAAACTGTGTCTTTGACTATATGGGCTTTTGTCAGCAAAGTGATATTTTACAAAATTTTAGTTCAGCACACCAGACACTGAGAGCATGGCCTCTTGTTGTCTTATCAGTTGCTCTAAGTCCCTCTAGGAGGTAACATTTGCATTTAGAAAACAATCCGGACAGCTATTTATTTCTAAAGGCATTACCTAGTTGAGAAAAAGAGAACTCCAAAAATCATTATTTTATTGCAAAATTTTTATCATCTTCTTCAACACACACCACCTACCAAAGCGTACTTACATTACTAACAGTGATGAGTTAGCTTTTCTCAGTTTCTGTACTATGGCTGTTGGGGGACAGATCATTCTGTCCTGCACATGGTCTGATATCAGTAGTATCCCTGGCCTCTAACCACAAGATGCTAGAAACAGCCTCCCCTCCAGTGTGAGAACCAAAAGTATCTCCAGACATGGCCAGATGTTCTGGCAGTTGTGGGTGAGGGTGGGAAGTGAAGCAAAATCATCATTGGTTGAATAAGTAAGTAAAATATGAGAAACTCAGAGTCCTTTTCCTACAAATGGCTACTGTAATTGCTGCTCTTTTTTCCTCTGAGGTAGAGCTGGAAATTACTCCTTTTTCCTCCTTTTTTTTGGTTAACATAACAAATCTCCATAGAGTATTCTTCTCAGATGAGAAAGGCAGGATGCTGGGGATTTGGAGCCATCGTTGTGCTTGAGTGTGAATCTCAGATCTGTACCTATTTTGCTTTGTGACCTTGCTCTGTCTACTTAAGTCTCTCTGAGCCTCAGTCTTCTCTTCTGTGAAATGGAGCTAAATGCAGTACCTCCCTGTAAGGTTGTTGGGAACACTCACTCTCAGTCACATAAATATTTCGTTGGTCAAAGATGGCTGGCTGAACAGAAGATAGGTCAAGTTGGCTTTCTCAAAGCTCATTATCCTGCAAAATTCTAATTTTCTGGTACTCCAGAAGGGAAACAACACTGTCTTCCAACAGCACAAGAGACAGCTCTACACATGGACATTACCAGATGGTCAATACTGAGATCAAGTGGATTGTTTTCTTTGTAGCTGAAGATGAAAAAAAAAATCTCTATACAGTCAGCACAAATAAGACCTGAAGCTTACGGTGGCTCAGATCATAAACTCCTTATTGCAAAATTCAGGCTTAAAGAAAGTAGGGGAAACCACTAGACCATTCAGGTATGACCTAAATCAAATCTCTTATGATTATACACTAGAGGCGACAAATAGATTCAAGGGATTAGATATGGTAGACAGGGCTCCTGAAGAACTATGGGCAGAGGTTCATAATATTGCACAGGAGGAGGTGACCAAAACCATCCCAAAGAAAAAATGCATGAAGGCAAAGTGGTTGTCTGAGGAGGACTTACAAATAGCTGAAAAAAGAAGAGAAGCAAAAGGCAAAGGAGAAAGGGAACAGTACATCCAACTGAATGCAGAGTTCCAGAGGTTAGCAAGGAGCGATAAGAAAGCCTTCTTAAATGAACAATGCAGAGAAGTAGAGGAAAATAATACAATGGGGAAGACTAGAGATCTCTTCAGGAAAATTGGAGACACCAAGGGAATATTTCATGCAAAGATGGGCACAATAAAGGACAATAAACAGCAAGGACCTAACAGGAGCAGAGGAGATTAAGAAGAGGTTGTAAGAATATACAGAAGAACTGTACAAAAAAGGTCTTAATGACCTGGATAACCATGATGGTGTGGTCACTTCCCTAGAGCCAGACATCCTAGAGTATGAAGTCAAGCGGGCCTTAGAAAGCATTACTATGAACAAAGCTAGTGGAGGTGATGGAATCCAGCTGAGCTCTTTCAAATCCTAAAAGATGATGCTGTGAAAGTGCTACACTCAATATGTCAGCAAATTTGGAAAACTCATCAGTGGCCACAGGACTGGAAAAGATCAGCTTTCATTCTAATCCCAAAGAAAGGCAATGCGAAAGAATGTTCAAACTATCATATAATTATCTCACATGCTAGTAAGATAATGCTCAAAGTCCTTCAAGTGACGTTTTAGCAGTATATGAATCAAAAACTTGCAGGTGTACAAGTTGGATTTAGAAAAGGCAGAGGAACCAGAGATCAAATTGCCAACATCCTTTGGATCATAGAGGAAGCAAGGGAATTCCAGAAAAAAATTTGGTTCTTCTTCATTGACTGAAGTCTTTGACTGTGTGGATCACAACAAACTGGAAAATTCTGAACGAGATAGGAATACCAGAGCACCTTACTTGTCTCCTGAGAAACCTTGTCTCCTGTTATAGGTCAAGAAGCAACAGTTAGAACCAGATATGGAACAACAGACTGGTTCAAAATGGGAAAGGAGTACAATGAGGCTGTATATTGTCACTCTGCTCAGTTAACTTACATGCAGAGTCCACCAAATGAAATGCCAGGCTGGATGAATCACAAGCTGGAATAAGATGGGTGGGAGAAATAGCAACAACATCAGATATGCAGAGGATACCATTTCTGCTTGCTAATGGCAGAAAGAGAAGAGGAACTAAAGAGCCTCCTGGTGGAGGTGAAAGAGGAGAGTGAAAAAGCTGGTTTAAAATTCAGCATTCAAAAAACTAAAACCATGGCATCTATTCCCATCACTTCATGGCAAATAGATGGGGAAAAAGTGGAAACACTGATTTCCACTTTCACTTTCAGTGAAAAAGACACATATTTTATTTTCCTGGGCTCCCAAATCACTGCGGATGGTGTCTTCAGCCACAAAATTAAAAGACACTTGCTCCTTGGAAAAAACGTTATGACAAACTTAGACAGCACATTAAAAAGCAGAGATATCACTTTGCCAGCAAAGGTCCATATAGTCAAAGCTAAGCTATGGTCTTTCCAATAGTCATGTACGAATGTGAGAGCTGGACCATAAAGAAGGCTGAGCACTGAAAAATTGATGCTTTTGAACTGTGGTACTGGAGAAGACTTTTGAGAGTCCCTTGGACTGCAAGGAGATCAAGCCAGTCAATCCTAAAGGAAGTCTACTCTAAATATTCACTGGTAAGACTGATGTTGAAGCTCCAAAAGTTTGGCCACCTGATGCAAAGAGCCAGCTCCTTGGAAAAGACCCTGATTTGGGGAAAGATTGAAGGCAGGAGGAGAAGGGGGTGACACAGAGTGAGATAGTTGGATGACATCACTGACTCAATGAACATGAGTCTGAGCAAACTCCAGGAGATAGTGAAGGACAGGGAAACCTGGCTTGCTGCAGTCCATGGGGTTGCAAAGTGTTAGATAGGATTGAGCAACTAAACGACAGCAGCAAGCTGGCTTGTGGGTACTAAGAGTATACTCATCAAGTGTAACTTTTTTTACATGAAAAAAAATAAGTAATACTATGATCTTCTTTTGCTTCAAGTTATAGCAGGGGAATTACTCTGAGTCATTATTTGATGTACAGTCATACACCAGGGCTGTGACTATCCCAAATTTAGTCATTTCCAGGTGAATCTGCAGGTAAATGATTAACCTGTGTTATAAGTGCTATTAAAAAAAAAAACGTTTCTGATGACATCTTTCCTATCATCACCTAGTGTTAAAACTTTGGACCCTGTCAGCTTTCAGTCCTTCAAGATTCACACAGACAGTTGAATCCATTCTGTCCATGACTTTTCCATGTCTTTCACTACTCCAAAGGTCCCCCTTGCTGGCGCAGACTTCTCGGCATTTTTTATGTGTTAGGGCATGTCCCTTCTTTTTCTAAGTGCTTCAGACCAGAGGGAACTTGCTAGCTTGCTGCCATGAGTCTCCCTGTGGGCGTGCCCTTGACCTGTCCCCATGTCCCTCCTCTGTGACCTTGGCAATACAGAAACCCTGAACAGACTTCCTACCTAGAGGGTGTAGCAGGAAACGACCAATGAAATCAACAGAGATACAGCAGTTTTTACAGAGGCTGACACTCATGGCTTTGGAAAGCTGAGGGACACAGATGTGTCACCAGAATAACTTGACTGTTTCTCATTGGTGGAAAGACAGATGTGGGATCCAGACAGCTGTTTTTAGTTCTAGCTCTGCTATTAAGTGGGGTTCCCTGGTGGCTCAGATGGTAAAGAATCTGTCTGCAATGCAGGAGACCGGGTTCGATCCCTATATTGGGAAGATCCCCTGGAGAAGGAAATGGCAGCCCACTCCAGTATTCTTGCCTGGGAAATCTCATGGATAGAGAAGCCTGGCAGGCTATAGTCCACAGGGTCACAAAGAGTCGGACATGACTGCTATTAAGTGGAGAAGACTCCATTTTCAGAAAAGATGATAAAATAAGGGAATTGGACTGAGAGTCCTTAATGGATACAACCGACTGTATCACTTACTGAATGTTGATTCTGAGCCAGGCACTGTGCTAAATGCTTTGTGAACATAATCTCAACTAAACCCTTCCAACAATCCTCTGAGGCAGGCCCATTTTACAGATGAGGAAACTGAAACTCAGGAAAGTTAAGCAGCTTGCCAAATAAAGCACATGTGTTGAAATCAGCATGTATGCCAAGGCACTCTGATACAGTCCATTTGCTTCAGGTAAGCATCACAAGGGAGGGGACCTGGTCATTATTTTCCAACGAGAACAGGACTTTGCATGTACAGGGTGGACAAGATATATTTGTTAATTGAAGAAGAATGTGTAAAGGACAAGAGCTACTTAAGTATATGACTTTGGTTTCCTAAAAGTCCTTCTGCTTTTCTTTATAGTCTTTTTTTCTAAAGTTTGTGATCTCGGATATTTAAGAATCAGTGTGATTGTAGGATAGGAAGGAGAAAGGTGATTTCTTCCAGTTCTTTGAGTCTATAATGGTGGGGTCTAACAAAATATGGATTATAGGTTTCAACAAAATGTCTTAAATATTCAACCCATGCATCTCATTAAAGCATAATTGTTTAGTTGCTCAGTTATTTCTGACTCTCTGCAACCTCATGGTCTGTAGCCCACCAGGCTCACCTGTCCATGGATTTCCCAGGCAAGAATACTGGAGTGGGTTCCCATTTCCTTCTCCAGGGGATCTCCCTGACCCAGGGATCAAACCCAAGTCTCCTATATTGGCAGGCAGATTCTTTACCACTGAGCCACCAGGGAAGCCCTAAAGTGTAATAATGTGTGACAATTATTCTAAAACTGTCAACCTCCTTTACATCTAAGTATAAAGGGACTAGGTTCTGACTATGCTTCCCTGGTGGCTCAGAGATTAAAACATCTGCCTGCAATGTGGGAGACCTGGGTTCGATCCCTGGGTGGGGAAGGTCCCCTGAAGAAGGAAATGACAACCCACTCCAGTATTCTTGCCTGGAGAATCCCATGCATGGAGGAGCCTGGTGGGCTACAGTCCACAAATTTGCAAAGAGTCGGACACGACTGAGCAAGTGACTTAACTTATGATATTATACACACGTTCACTTTTAAAATGGGATTTGATTCAGCTCTGGTTTTCTGTGTCAGTTATTACATCTTTGACACTTTGTTTTTCTAAGACAAGGTGATTGGTAACCTAAGGAAACATTCTTTTCCTATTGTAGTTTTTCTTTGTTGTTACCTCTTTGCTACTATCACTGTTCTCATTGCTCCTCTTTGACTTTTTCAGTTTCTATTTATTTTGTAATCTCAAAGTTAATCCTAGCTATTATTTCATCTCTTGCTATCTTCTCCCTTGTTTTGATGCTAATCAGTTCAGTTGCTCAGTCGTGTCTGACTCTTTTCGACCTCATGAATTGCATGCAGCACACCAGGCCTCCCTGTCGATCACCAATTCCCAGAGTTCACTCAGACTCTAGTCCATTGAGTCAGTGATGCCATCCAGCCATCACATCCTCGGTCGTCCCTTTCTCCTTCTGCCTCCAATCCCTCCCAGCATCAGAGTCTTTTCCAGTGAGTCAACTCTTTGCATGAGGTGGCCAAAGTACTGGAGTTTCAGCTTTAGCATCATTCCTTCCAAAGAAATCTCAGGGCTGATCTCCTTCAGAATGAACTGGTTGGATCTCCTTGCAGTCCANAAGGATTTCCTTTTGTCACTAACACCATGAATTCTAAACAGAACACAATTTCAAATTCAACCCTATTAGTGAGTGCCACATAAACAACAATAAATACCAGTTAGTGATTGTCGTTAGGCTGGTTTAACGATCGCTTTAGGAAACAGTCCAGTTTCATGCTCTTAACTCAAATAAAACTCTTCTCCCATCCACCCCCCCACCCCCCGCAAATCTCCCAAGAGTGGGAATTTTGTTTTGGCAAAAAAAAAAAAAAAAATTCTTTTTAATATGAAAATTATAGATTTTCTCTATACATATA
This sequence comes from Neotragus moschatus, assembly GCA_006410615.1. Lineage (NCBI taxonomy): Eukaryota > Metazoa > Chordata > Mammalia > Artiodactyla > Bovidae > Neotragus > Neotragus moschatus. The sequence continues at coordinate 191,750 of SJYA01002691.1, forward strand.
CATGCATAAAATATAATATATATAGTGGTGGTCGCAGTTTAGTCGCTAAGTTGTGTCCAACTCTTGTGACCCCATGGATTGTAGCCTGCCAAGCTCCTCTGTTCACAGGCAAGAATATTGGAGTGGGTTACCATTTCCTTCTCCAGGGGATCATCCCAACCCAGGAATTGAATCTAGGTCTGCCTGCATCGCAGGCAGATTTCTTTTCCGACTGAGCTATGAGGAAAGATCCGATTATGTAGTATCCTTGTTCTATCCTGTAAGACATCATACCCTATACTAGTGCTTCTCTGTATGGGGTCCAGTATTCTCCAAACAATGGAGAGTGTAAAGCATACTTAGCTTGTTTGTGCCTTCCTTTGAACCTTGATCTTTTTCCTTTAATGTTTTCTTGCAACTCTTCTTCATCTTTCAGGTGATTTATTTAGAGTTGTTTAGTCACTCAGTCGTGTCCACCTATTTGCAACCCCATGGGCTGTAGCCCACCAGGCTCCTCTGTTCATGGAATTTTCCAGGCAGGATTACTGGAGTGGTTTATTAACATGTCAGGCCATTTCTCTCTCTCTCTCTCTCTTTTTTTCGCTGCACTGTGCAGCTTGACTTGCAGGAATCTTAGTTCCCCCATCAGGGATTGAACCCCAGGGCACAGCAGTAAAAGCACCAAATCCTAACCACTAGACCACCAAAAGAAGCTTCCCTTATGACTCAGAGGTAAAGAATCTGCCTGCAATGCAGAAGACTTGGGTTTGATCCCTGGGTCGGGAAGAACCCCTGGAGAACAGAATGGCAACCTCCAGTATTCTTGCTGGGAAATCTCATGGACAGAAGAGCCTGGTGGGCTACAGTCCATGGAGTCACAGAGAGTCAGACATGACTGAGTGTGCATAGCCTGGAGGCCATCAGGGAATTCAGGCCATTTCTCTTAAATAGAGACCCTAACAAGTCAGGTCAGCCTGGTGGATATCTTTCTCACATTTTCCCCTTATCCTTCCACTGGCCCAAAATCTTGAGTGGTTTTGACCAAAGAGGGACCTTGTATTTACTCTATAAGGAAAACACTGGCCAAAAGGACAGGAATGAAGATTGGGCAGTTGACTGCTTGTGCCGGGTGCGTTCCTAGGCGTGTTGAATGAGTAAAGGAATCCACTTCACCTCAGCTCCACTCCATTTTCAGAGCCTCATCCTGGCTCTCTGAGATCTAGAACACCAAGATAGTTTAAAAGCACGATAGAAGAATGATTTCAGAAATTTGAAAAGACAAGCCAGCTTATTTCAGCTGCCAGCTAGATCAAGTGCCCCTAAGTTAGAAGTGTTTTCCTAGCTACTTCAAACAGTGATAAGAATCCCACAGCTAATACATGTCTAAATTAGATGATTCCCAGTGGTTAGTGGAAATCTCACTCTTGTATGAAATAGACTGACCTTTGTTCATTTTATACAAACTTCTATAATTTTTAGAAATTAGAAAAAAACAGGAATACCAAGAATGTGACAGCACCTGCATAACCACTTAAACTGCTGCTAATGACTATTTTGTTATATTGACTTCATCTTATTTTTATTAATAAACGTGACTGGTAATGTTGAAGTTTGTGGTGCCATGAACCCCTCATACATTCTACTGTCCTGAACCGCTGTCATGAATGAAGTGTGTGCCATTCCTGTTCACTTTTATTCTATTACAGGCACATATATGAAATCACATTTTGCAAAAACTCCAGGGATCGAACTCACAGCAGTCAAAGTGCCAGGTCCTAACTACTGAGCCGCCAGGGAATTCCCCCTACCCTGCTCCCCCATCACAACAACTTTTTTAAGATTTCAGATGGGAAAATGGCTTTGCCTTTCAGACTTAAAAATGCAGTCTCATTCCCATAACTTCATTTGCAAACCCAGTTGCCATCTCATTTTTGTCAAATTCTTTAAAATTAGCTGAAACCTTTCACCTTTTAAGTAGGGTTTTTGCTGCAGGGGGCTGTCTGTTCTCAGTGCTGGGATGTGCCGAATGGAGAGCCTTGTGTTTCACTTTTGTAAGTGATAAGAGGGGGAGGTGGCAGCTTTACAGAGATCAGGTTTCAAGTCCAGCCCTAGTTTTTATGTGTGTGGGAATGGACGCAAAGGAAAACACAGCTGAGCTGCATTGTGGCTCTTCCTGTTGAACCTGTTCACGGCCAGGGTGAGTAAACCGGGAGCAACGTCTCCTTCGCCCAGCCTCCAGTGAAATTTGTGCCTGGATTCAAAGCAACTTACTTCCCAGGAAATACCATCTGCTCCCCCGTACCCCGTGTGGAAAGTGCGTCTCTCTCCCGTGGAAATCTGCTAGAGAGAACTTGGCTGTCCTCTCCCTGATGGAGGAAGGAATGGAACCTGGGTGGTGTCACTTGGAGGAATTGCTGATGTCAGTAGCGTGTCAGCCGTGGGAGGCTCGGTTTGTGAAACTGAGTTACACCTAAGTGTCTTAGGAAACTCCGTGCAGAACTCACCGGAGCTGCCCGGCTGGGACAGGAGGGAGCGGGGGGAGGGAGAGCACCTCGGAGATTCCCTTCCTCTTGCTATCTCATTTTTGGAACCTTGGGATTAAAAGACATGAAAGCCTGGAAACTACAGACATTTTAGGAAATCGGTATGTACCTTTAAGCTCCCACGAATTCCACTTTCTACCTGGGTGAGGGCTGTAGTTAGACGCTAGGTGCTCAGACGACGAAGCTCTGCGTTCTCAGTGGGTGATGGTTTATTTCACTGTTTGAGGTGGGGGATCCAGTTTTAACAGGTCTATCTCCCAGCTGTATGTGCATAGGAACCATCGGCTTGTGCTGTTCCTTTTAGATAAGGTTGGTGAAAAGTCTTGGTTCCTGTACCCCAGGAAATGGTTTTGCTGGTGGTGCATTGCAGAGAAGTTATTTTCTTAATGATTCGAATGTTTTATGAAGATTCTTTGAACGTAAGTTAAAAATCCAGCTAAAGTCTAATAATGGAATGAAATTGCTGTGCTAGTATTTCTCTGACAAACAAGACTGGGATGGAGAAGAGGAATTCCCCACTATGAAGTCAAAGTTCAAAGGACAAGCTGGGTCTCAGGCTAATGTGAAGGGTTGGGAATGAACCCAGAAAATGCAGGAGGGCCCACTCAGTTCTGTGAATGAGCTGCTTTTTACAAGTTAAATTTTCAGATGTCCCTTGCTAGTAAGTTGTATTTCTCCCACCCAACTGGCAGATAACACCTGGTGCAGCATTAGAGTATCAACAGTGGCAATATGTTGATGAATTCTCTTACAAAAACTGGAAGGAACCTCTAGCTCAGAAACCAAGAGGGCAGTGTCAGCATTCACTCCCATCCCACGGAGCCTCCAATTCCTAGCATCCAGTTTCTGTGGCATTTAGGGGAACTCTTGTAGGTGGGGAAATCGTCACTGAGAATCACCCTTGCTTGGGGTTCTGTTTTACTTTCACTTTGCATTCTTCTGAAATTTAATCTGTGGTCTTATTGAAACATCCCTTTGAATCTCTTTCCATTTAAATATGAAGTCAACATCTTCGATCAGAAGGCTTGTGCTTACTGGAATCTACAATTTCCTTACTCTTTTTTTTATTTAGTTGAGTCAAAGGAAAAATAGTATGCCTGTTCCCCACAGTTGCTTGGTTTTATTGTTCAAGAAACAGTGATAAAGTGAAGATTACTGTCGAAAGAATAAAGTGGTTTCATCCTATAGTTGCTTTGTAAAAAGGCACCTGCCTAATCTCAATCTTAATTCTTGATTTTTTTTATTATTAAGCTGATTTCTAGACCTAATGAAAGTTAACGTTAATTAAAGCTGTGTGGCATTTTTGTTTTCTTCATTTCTTAGTTATTCCAATGGAAACAGCTGGAGAACTTATATTTCCGTGAGAAAAAGTTTGCTGTTGAAGTTCACGATCCACGGAGGTGAGAAGAAAAGCCTCTTCTTCTGTATGGGTCCAGTGACTAGTCACATATGCTGCTATAAATATTCATGTGCACGTGTTTTCATTTCTCTTGGGTACATACCTAGGAGTAGAATTGCTTGGTCAAGTCGTAACTCTCTGACCTTCTGAGGAACTGCCAGACTGTTTTCCAAAGCAGCTACACTCTTTTACATCCCTACCCAAACTGCACAGTTTCATTTTCTCCACATCCTCTAATATCTGTTGTTTTTTCTGGTGTTGTGTGTGTGTGTGTAGATAGCCATCCTGATGGTGTGCAGTGATAACTCATACTGGTTTAGATTTGCTTGCTGAGCGTCTTTTCATGGATTCATTGGCCATTTGTCTGCCTTCTTTAGAGAAATGTTTATTCAGATCCTTTGCTCATTTTTAAGTTTGCTATTCTTGGTCACTTAAAAAAGTTCCTAAATTATCAACATGAATTAAAGTCAAGATTGTAGGCTCTCCGAGTTCCTCAGAAGAATTCCTTATCAGCTCTCAGTGGTTGCTTTTCAGATATAAGTTTATGGATATTTGGAGGTCAGAGGGATGGAGGAAACAGCTGTGGCAAAAAGATGACCTGGAGATACAAGGCAGATTCCTACAAGGAGCATTGGCGCTCTTCTCCCCTCAACCCCGCGCCAGCACAGTGTCTGCCTCCCCCGCCCCCATCTTTCTTTCTCTTGCTCTGTCCTCCTCTGACCCTCTCTTTTTTCATCCAGTACCTAACCGGTAATCTGGGCCAGTTTTGGACATGCGTATTATCAGACAATATTACTATGTTCATCCTCTGATAGTGCCAAAGCCAGACAATAGCTAGATCTGAGATGCTCTCTTTCCTTGGAGGAAGGTGCTGATCTCACAGGTCATGATTGCTTGATCTTTAAAGTAAGACGTTTATTCTCACCTTTTTGTGATGGTCGCATGTCCTGTGGTCTTTGATTTGATGTTTTTAGTACAGTCTCCAATGTGGCTAATTCTCATCTTCTTTGAAATAATTTTTAACTTCTATTATTTTCAGTATCATGCTTCTGTGCAGAGTTCAGAATGTTTATATTTATGTACATAAGCCTACTAGACTTAGGTTTTTGTAAAATATTATATGGTTGACATATTAATAATCACTTTCTCTTAATTACTTTAAAAATGTTCATTTTGTATTAGAGCATAATTGTTTAACAGTGTTGTGTTAATTGCATGCATACAGCAAAGTGATTCAGTTATACATATACGTGTGTCTATTTTTTTTCTGATACTCTGTCCATTTTCTCATCTGCTTTTGAAGATGTGTGTTTGTATTGTTTAATATACTGCTTTTACGAGGAGATATTACCCAAGTGTGATTGGCTTTCTCATAAAAAGGAGAAAATCAGAGGCTTGGTCCTTGAAGGCAAGGGTGTAGCAGAGGAAAAGCAATTAAGGAGATGCTTTGTTAAAACTACCCACTGGGTACATTTGAGTTTATGCTGGGCCAGAAACAAATCATGAGTGCTTTCCTTAATCTTTTAGAATTTCAGTATCCAGAAGAACCTTTGGGCAGAGTGGCCTCTTTGTACAAACGTGGTATGCGAACTCCTCTCTCATCAAATCCATCTGGGTAATGGCAATTAGTCAGCATCAGTTTTACTTGGACCGGAAGCAAAGCAAAGTAAGTAACTGAAAGTTATTTCTACAAGGACAAAGTCCCATCCCTCATTTACTTTCCGTTCAGAAGATAAACTTTCTTAGAAAAGATGCGACCTCATGGGTTTTTGTTTCTTGAGTCTTGTGGGGTTTTTTTAACTTTACTATCAGTTGTTTTAATTTTTCTTGCATTTAACAGATGGGCAACATATAGCCTGATCTGAAAGTTGTAAGATTTGCCAACTTTTAGGCATTGTGTGTGTGTGCACTATGACTTTTTAATGTTAATGATTGAACATGAGGAAGAATCATGTGTGATTAATAAAACATTTTAGTGACAAAGCTAAAGTCTGAATTTTTTTTCTGAAAAATATTACCATAGTATATAAAAATTATATATTGTCCTTTGTGTTGACATTTTTATTCCATATTAACTGAATCGTTTTATTAATTCAAAATAGGTGTAACTGAATGTATTCCCTTTCCATGTTGTTAGGCGAAAATCCCTTCAGCCAGGAGTTTAGACGATATCGCAATGGACTTGACGGAGACAGGAGCACCAAGGGTCTCCAAACCGGTGACACTTGAGGCAAAAAGCCAGTTCATTATGGCAAGCAATGGCAGTTTAATTTCCTCAGGTAATATTTTTGGATTAGAGAGTGTGTGAGCTATCTCTATCTTAATGTACTTTTTTTTTTTTGGTTGTGAACCACTTTTAAATGTATCTTTTAACCTATTATTTCCAGAATAAGTAAGCATATGAGAGAACCTGTAGTATATAGCAGTTTTGAATAAAATTTTGAAATTAATTTTTAAAAGAATATGAAGCAAGTTAAGTTATAAACTTCAGGTTGCATAATTAACACTAGATGCTGAGACAGTGAGTGCCTCGGGATAGCTTGCAAGAACATTTTCTCCCCATCAGGTCCAGAAGCTTTTTCTTTCTCCAATGTGTAGTTTTTGATACAGACAGTTGTCTAATTTTCCATTTAACATAAAATCAACCATGATTTCAACCCTTGAACTCCGTCTCACCCCCAAAGTGATTTTTGCTCCTAAACCCTTACTCTGTAGACATTTTTTTTCTGCAGGCATTTATATGAGAATATCATTAAGCATACATAATTCACTAAAAATATTCTCATCTAAATCCCATTGTCAGCTTGTGAATCTGAAACACAGAATATCCCCTTGCCTTGCTTACTTTCCAAAAGAACATTCCAAACAACTATCTCCAGGAACATCTTACCTTCTTTCCTGCTCAGAAAAATGAATTTTTTCATTGAGTGTATCTGAAACATTAAACATTTTATCATTGCTTCCCAAATGACTGAACTGAAATGCAATATTATTACCAGGTTCTTTTAGATGCCCAGAAGCATGAGAAAATGTTCTCCAGTTTCCTTTTATTATGTTCAGAAACAAGGAGAAAAGAAAGAAACTATTATTAAATAGCAAGTTTGGCTTAAAAATCCTTTGTCCTCTGAAAAGGAAGGAAACTTGCCTGTATAAACCCTGTCTCTTATACACATCTCAGAAGATAAACNCATCATCTTTCAGGATTTGAAATAGCTCCGCTGGAATTCCATCACCTCCATTAGCTTTGTTCATAGTGATGCTTGCTAAGTCCCACTTGACTTCACATTCCAGGATGTCTGGCTCTAGATGAGTGATCACACCATCGTGATTATCTGGGTCGTGAAGATCTTTTTTGTGATCACACCATCGTGATTATCTGGGTTGTGAAGATCTTTTTTATCCCCTGGATAAGGAAATGGCAACCCACTCCAGTATTCTTGCTTGGGAAATCCCATGGACAGAGAAGGCTGGTGAGCTACAGTTCATGGGGTTGCAGAGAGTGAGACATGAGTGGGTGACTCAACACTTTTTCACATTACTTTTCACACCTGTATCTATTGTTTTTCAGATTCTTTTCCCATATAGGTTATTGCAGAATACTGAGTTGAGTTCCCTGTGTTATACAGTAGGTCTTTGTTGATTATCTGTTTTATATATAGTGATCTAATATGTTATTACCAAAAACCTAATTTATCTCTCCCCTCCCAGTAAGTTTCTAAGCAGCTTATTACAAATTTGCCAGAAATGATGGCAGGCTCATCATTTTCTGCTTTCTTTCTTCCCATCACNTGAGTTGAGTTCCCTGTGTTATACAGTAGGTCTTTGTTGATTATCTGTTTTATATATAGTGATCTAATATGTTATTACCAAAAACCTAATTTATCTCTCCCCTCCCAGTAAGTTTCTAAGCAGCTTATTACAAATTTGCCAGAAATGATGGCAGGCTCATCATTTTCTGCTTTCTTTCTTCCCATCACAGAGAAATGCTGTCCACACACAGCAGTCCTTACAAAACTCTGGAGAGGCGGCCCCAGGGAGGACGGAGCATGCCCACCACCCCTGTTCTCACCCGGAATGCCTACAGTAGCAGCCATTTGGAGTAAGAGCTTCATTCTAGTGGCTTTGTCTCCATTGACTTTTGGTCTAAGATTTTGCTTCACTTTGCTGTGTTTTTAATCACTTTCTCCAAGAGGACTTTATGACTCTACATTTTCTATGCACTTAACAAGTTCAAATATATCAGCCAAGAAAATGTTCTTGAAAATATATTTTGCTTGGGTAGATATTGGATGTTTTATGCCTTAATTCTTCCAGCCAGACATTACTCTCTGTTATTCAGTGGTGTGGATGAAGATAATGACAACAGAGACATTTTGAAGTGTTTACTTGAAGGCTGTGCTGTTTTATATGTCCTATATTATTTAGTCCCCACAACAAGTCTGATTGGAGATATTAGGTACTATTTTTGTCCTCGTTTTATATTAAAGAGAGGGAGATTAGTTAAATATCTTGTCCATGTTCATACAGCTGGGAAGTGATGGAGCCATGAGTTAACCCAGAGATCTCCAATAGCCTGGCCAGGCTTCGGCCCCCCCACTCTCCATCATCGACTCAATGGACATGGGTTTGGGTGGACTCCGGGAGCTGGTGATGGACAGGGAGGCCTGGTGTGCTGCAGTTCATGGGGTGGCAAAGAGTCGGACACGACTGAGCAGACTGAACTGAACTGAACCCCGTGAATGCTGCCTTCAGTCTATGTATTTATGAATGCTAGTCTATGTATCCTGCTATCCTGTTGGGAAAAAGGACCCTCCAAAGGCACGTGGGTTTTTCTTAGGCTTTGACGCAGGTTGTCCATCATCATCTTTTCAAAGAGGAATATGGACTGCCTAATTGACGGAACCTATTTCTTTTCTCATTTTGACCATGTGAACCCAGTGAATTCTGTTGTGGGTCAGCTTTGGAAACCTAAAAAAATGCTATTGCAGTTCAAGTGCTATCAACTCATTCGACATGATGTCCTTTTCCCTCATGTCAGTCCTGCTTTCCTTCTTTGTCCTTAGCAAGCTTGCCTCTCTCTCCTCTTTCAGACCCGAGCCTTCATCTCAGCACTGCCGCCAGAGGAGTGGAAGCCTTGAGTCTCAGTCTCACCTGCTCTCGGAGATGGACCACGAAAAGCCATTTTTCTCCCTCTCCAAATCCCAAAGAAGCAGCAGCACTGAAATCCTGGATGACGGATCCTCCTATACCAGCCAGTCGAGCACCGAGTATTACTGCACCACGCCCGTGGCTGGCCCCTATTATACCACCCAGACGCTGGACACTCGCTCCCGGGGTCGCAGAAGGTCCAAGAAACAGAACGTCTCGACTTCCAGTTCAGGAAGCATGCCCAACCTAGCACACAAGGATAGTCTGAGGAATGGTGTCTACCCCAAGAGTCAGGAGCAGCCTTCTTCCAGCTGCTACATTGCCGGGTACACGCCCTACACGGAGTGTGACCTCTATTACGCCGGCGGCTACGTCTATGAGAATGACACGGAGGGACAGTACAGTGTGAATCCTTCCTACCGGTCATCTGCCCACTACGGATACGACCGCCCAAGGGACTGCAGCAGGTCCTTTCACGAGGACGAGGTCGACCGGGTGCCCCATAACCCATACGCCACACTCCGGCTGCCGCGGAAGGCTGCTGCCAAGTCAGAGCACATCACCAAAAACATCCACAAGGCCTTAGTGGCAGAACACCTGCGAGGCTGGTACCAGCGGGCCTCTGGGCAGAAGGAGCAGGGCCACAGTGCACAGACTAGCTTTGACTCAGACAGGGGCTCTCAGAGAAGCCTGGGCTTTGCCGGGCTTCAGGTCCCCTGTTCTCCGAGCAGCCGTGCGTCTTCCTACTCCTCAGGTAAGAATGGTACCCAGACTGCATCTTCCTCATGTGCCCCTGTTCCTGCCCCATGCCCACCCCAAATCACCCTCCGCAAGGGTGCATGAGAGCAGGACCCAAGGTCAGACAAGCGGTAGCCGTTGGGTGGAGAGGCAGATTCAAGTCTAACAAACCTTCCCTGGGTTGGGGGCTTTCATGTATTTTTATCTTTTCTGGGTCTTCCGTTGACAGGCACATCTCTTTAAAGTGTTCTGGTCATTGGGATTTATCAAATACATGCTGCTGTGTATAAAATAGATAACCAACAAGGGCCTACTGGATAGCAGAGGGAACACTGCTCCATATTTAATCAATAACCTATAAGGGAAAAGATTCTGAGAAAGAGATAATAACACTAATAAATATATATGAAAAGTGAAAGTGTTAGTCGCTCAGTCATGTCTGACTTTGCCACCCCATGGGCTAGCTTCCCAGGCTCCTCTGTCTATGGAATGCTCCAGGCAAGAATCCTGGAGTGGGTTGCCATTCCCTTCTCCAAGGGATCTGTGCAACCCAGGGACTGAACCTGGGTCTTCTGCGTTTTTTACTGTCTGAGCCACCAGGGAAGCCGTGTGTGTGTGTGTGTGTGTGTACACTAAATTTCTGGGCTGTACACCTGAAACTAACACAACATTGTAAATTAATTTTCCTTCAATAAATATAAAGTGTTTATGGCATAGAGGTTTGATATGTTAAAAGAATAGCTTAAACCCTTCAGGTAAGCAGAAAACCATCAGAATTATACATCCTTCCTTGTTCACCATGAGGAATTGGATCACCTAAAAGGCAGACTTCTAAAGCTCACTGGAGCTGGCATTTACTAAGCACTGTTCCTGGCACTGTTCTNTAAAAGAATAGCTTAAACCCTTCAGGTAAGCAGAAAACCATCAGAATTATACATCCTTCCTTGTTCACCATGAGGAATTGGATCACCTAAAAGGCAGACTTCTAAAGCTCACTGGAGCTGGCATTTACTAAGCACTGTTCCTGGCACTGTTCTAAGTATTGTGCAGGTCTTGACTCAGTTCAGTAATCATATATACTATACTTTATGGCTGATCTAAGGGACTTTCAAAGATCATTTTGATTAGAGGCGTTCTCTCCATGCATTGACTTTGGTCCCTACCTTCATTATTACTGCTGGAGGACTTACCTGCAAACCTCCAGCTGTGCTAGGTACTTTAAGGAAAGAAATGGGGGCCTAAAAGGAGAGTCTGTTGAGTATTTCACTTCTTCAGCAAACAAGCAGGCGTGTCCAAGATGCTGAGGACATGCAGTTTTGAGCCATTTCCTGGCCTGGATGAGTTCATGGTTTAGTTAGCAACCAGAGGAATGTATGAGTGTTAAGCAATATTAAAGCTCTAAGAAACAGGAACTGTGTAAAAAAAATACTGAGGTTGGGCGTCTTGCCCCCCATCAAGCATGACACCTTAGTGAGACATAGCTCAGGGATTCTTGAATCACTGTGTGATCATCAGTGAAAACTGTTCCTTTAAAAGTTTCCTAATGTTGTTGACAAGAGGCACTTCCATGGAGATTTCTGTTTGGGTTCTAGTGTTCTGCTATTTGTGCGAGACTTTGGACTTTCCCACTTACTACCACACCTAACATGAAAAGCCTCCTGTACTTCTTATTTGTGGCTCTGATGTAGAGAAGGCCTTTCTTGCCCTTCAGATTTGGGGTGTGACCTGAGAAACTTTCAGAAACCAAAGAATGAGGGCTGAGACACATGTGGATGGTCATCAGGGCACAGGGCTGGGGTAAATCTACCCCATCATCTCTTTGACCATTGAGGCCAGGGAGAAGCAGGTGTAACTCAGAAATTTCAACATTCCTGGCCGTTGGCTCAGGACTGGGGCAAAGGTGAGAACGGAGATAACACTTCCTGGTGTGAGCCTTTCTGATAAGCAGCTCGATTTGGCCTCATGGGCCAAAAGGCATCGCATTTTTAAGGAATTAGAGGGATGGAATCAGTGCNATTTCAACATTCCTGGCCGTTGGCTCAGGACTGGGGCAAAGGTGAGAACGGAGATAACACTTCCTGGTGTGAGCCTTTCTGATAAGCAGCTCGATTTGGCCTCATGGGCCAAAAGGCATCGCATTTTTAAGGAATTAGAGGGATGGAATCAGTGCTCTCGGAATTGCCTTTTGGAATTTTCCTCATTCCTGCCTACATTTTATAGCTGCGGAAGTATGTTTCCACAAGCACGCATCATTCTCACGGAGAGCGAAGTTTCCGATGAATTGGCTGAATCAGTCAGGGGTTTTGTAATCCCTTCTAGCCACCTAAAGGCTCTCTGGGTTGACTCAGTTTTGGTAGTCAGGACAGCCAGCATTTCTTGGCAACTTGACGCTGTGCCACCCGGCCTGCTCAGCACTTTATGCGTACTCTCCCACTAAGTGTATGCAACAGTTCTGTGCAATGAGTGCTGTTGCTATGTTTATTCTGTTTATTATTATTACCCTAATCTTACAGTTGAGGCACTTCTGGCTTAGAGTACTTAAATGACCCTGCCCATAGGAATTCTATTACTGCTCTGATATCCCAGCCACCACCCCCTCACCGCCTGACTTAAGAGTTATGAAACCTTCCTGGAAGTGGGACTTTTACATCCTTGAGTCAAATCCTTGTGGCATCCCAGACTACAGATGAGTTTTGAAATGTGTTAGTCTCACACTTATCACAAGTGCTTTGTGATTATAAAAGAGAGGAGGAAGTTGGCCGCCAGGAACAGGAATCAGAGGAGAGCTGGAAGGCTCCAGGAGCCGGGTGGGACTTTTGAGTCCTGGATGACGCGCATGGCATTGTGCACAGAGGCCTGGAGCAGGGTTCATTTTAGAGTTGTTGTTCAGTCGCCAAGTCGTGTCCAGCTCTTTGCAAACCCCATGGACTGCAGCACACCAGGCTTCCCTGTGCCTCACGATATCCTGGAGTCTGCCCAAGTTCATGTCCATTGAATCGCTGGTACCATCCAACCTTCTCATACTCTATCGCCCTCTTCTCCTTCTGCCTTTAATATCTTACCCAGCATCAGGGTCTTTTCCAATGAGCCTGCTGTTTGCATCAGTTGGCCAAAATATTGAGACAGGACAGCAAATGCCCAGCAACAGGGCATTCGCTGGGTTTTGCTCCCATATTATGCTCTTGCCTTTTTATTTTGTTTTTTACCATTTTTAAAGAAAAAATTGTAAATTGAAGTATAGTTGATTTACAGTGTTGTGTTAGTTTTAGGCATATAGCAATGTTAGTTATATATGCATATGTGTATTTATGCTTAAGTATATGTGTATATATATTCAGATGCTTTTCCTATATAGGTTAGTATCAAATATGGAATATAGTCCCCTGTGCTATATATATATATATATATATATATATATATATATATATAAAATAAATCTTTGTTGTTTATCTGTCTTATACACAGTGATATATATATATGTTACTCCCAGATTCCTGTTTTATCCCTCACCCCCACCATTCGCCCTTGGTAACCATAAGTTTGTCTTCTCTGTCTGTGAGTCTGTTTATTTTATAAGTAAGTTCATTTGTATTATTTTTTTAGATTCCACCTATAAGTGATATCATATGATATTTGTCTTTGTGATTTCACTTAGTATGATAATCTCTGGTTGCATCCATGTTGCTGCAAATGGCATTATTTCATTCCTTTTTATTTAGATCCTTGTTCTAGATTAGTCCCTCAGAAGAACTAAATCTCTTCTTCCTGAAATCTTTCCTATACTATTACCTTCCCCCTACCTCCATCCCAAACTTTTTTTAAAAGGCAAAACGTGCCTTGATCCTCCTGGTGGTCGATACCATCTTTGGGTGAAGAACCCGCAAGTTTCAACAAGTCAATGTATAGAATGCATTTCCTGTAAAAGTCTCCAAGAAACTCAGACTTGTCATCTTACCTTTACAACTGAAGCCTATCAAGCTATCTAGCCACCATAGCCTTACTGGGAGACTGGGAAGATTCTTCTAGTATATGAAAATTGTTTTTTCTGGCTTGTCTTTTGAGTTATTTTTTATAGCGTATCTTTCAATTAACTTTACTCACATTTATAATAATAATAGCTATCATTTATTGCTAGGCACACTGCTAAATATTTACACTAACTAGCTTGTTTAATCCTGATATTGTCCCTGTACGGAATATATTTATATTGTCCCTACTTTACAGATGAAGAAACTGAGGCTTAAAGAGGATAAACTGTTTGCCCAAGGTCACATGGCCAGTAAGTGACCAAATTGGAATAGCAACTCTCTTGATTCCAAACACTGGTTTTTAAGATTGACTTTGCACGCAGCTGATTATAACATGCATCTGAATGACCCAAACAGTTCTCACTTTGAATAATCCCACTAATTTTGTCTCTTTTCATTTTTATTTCCAGTGTCTTCCACAAATGCTTCTGGGAACTGGAGGACTCAGATAACCTTAGGGCTATCCGAATACGAGATCCCGGCACATTCTTCCTACACCAGCTGCTATAGCAACATCTATAATCCTTTACCTTCTCCAGGCAGGTAAGAGAGCAATGCTCAAAAATTTTACTACCCTGTTCCTGATCTAAAGAATTCAGGAATCCAGTTGTATTTTATGAACGCTAAGTAATCTAGCTCAAGGGTTGGCAAACTATAGTCTAAAATCAGCTGCCACCTACATTTATAAGTAAAGTTTTATTGGAAAACCAAACATGCTCATTCATTCACTTTTTTCCTGTGGCTGTTTCTGTACTTATAAGGGCAGAGGGGAGTAGTTGCAGCAGAGATCTTATGGCCAACAAAGCTAAAAATACCTAGCCCTTTAAGAAGAAGTTTGTTAATATTTAATCCCGCTCATTCAAATTTGACCCTCTTAGAATTCTATACTTTAAGTTCTGTGTCTGAAGGGTTCTTTTTAATTGCTGTACTTGAAACTGTATTATTGATATACCCGTTTAAGACTCTCTTGGAACGTGGCAGGGAAAAATATCTCTATGCCAGAAAACGCTGTTCATTCCTCCTAGACAGTTGGTGGGCTTGATTTCAAACATTTGCTGCCTTTTTGTGTCTGACCCTGTGTTCATTAAGAAGCAACAGACGCAGCCAGCTGTCCTGTGTGTCTGTAATGGTACTCCTTTGTAAACATTTAGAGGAAATAGACAAGGAGAGTTTGTTAAAATGTGATTTTTAAAAAAGATTGCAAACTCTGGATTATGCTTTTCAGTTCTTTGCATACATGGGAGGAGTTAAAATTGAAGCTTTTGTTTTTCTCAATCACTTTCTCACAGAATATAATCTGTACCCCTGGTGCTAAGAAGTAAAGCACGTTCTGGTTTTGTTTTAAGAAAAGTTTAATTTTGCTTTCTTTAAGTCAGATTACTTCAGGCATAGGAGGTTTCCATAGACTGTAATGAGGTTACTTTCTTATTAGAGCACTCAGTGTTATAAGCAAATTGGAGATATTTAACCTCCAAAGCCTTGTTTTTATTCTCCATATTTAGCTAAAGTTTTTCTTGGCTTAAAATATCAGGCCAATTGTCTCAACTCAACAAAGGCTGTGCTCAAAATAGAATTTTAATGAAAATATACTTCAGAGGATATCAGATAGCTTGGAGTTCTGTAAATAATGCTTGTAAATGATTTAGGAGCAGGAAGACTTTGGCCCAAAATTTGACCTGGATTTTTTTAATTCAGTTCTAATCACTTTGTATAATACATTTGCAAGTAATTTTCCTCTTTGCATACTTTCACTTTTTGTTAACTGAATTAGAAACTATATAAAACAAACCATTCAGGGCATAAGATGGTTCTAATATCCTAAACACCACTTTCACTGGACTCAATAAAATAGATATTTAGAGAATATCTATTTTTACAAAGTTCATCCACCTACTTCAGCCAGCCCAAGAGGGCCTGATAACAGCGTCTGGTGTTAGAAGGGGCAGGATATACAGGAAATTAGAAACTATTTAAAGATCCCTGTTGTGTGTGTGTGCATGTGCACATAATATGAGCTCATTGTAGAAACTAGGAAAATAATAAAGGAATAAATAAGTAGGAAATAATTTACCCATAATTCCACCACCTAGAGATATTAGCTAGTAACATTTCTGGCACATGTCCCCCATTTTTCTGTATTCACTTTTAACATGGTCATAATGATATCATATATACAATTTTATATTCTTCACTATNAAATATACTTCAGAGGATATCAGATAGCTTGGAGTTCTGTAAATAATGCTTGTAAATGATTTAGGAGCAGGAAGACTTTGGCCCAAAATTTGACCTGGATTTTTTTAATTCAGTTCTAATCACTTTGTATAATACATTTGCAAGTAATTTTCCTCTTTGCATACTTTCACTTTTTGTTAACTGAATTAGAAACTATATAAAACAAACCATTCAGGGCATAAGATGGTTCTAATATCCTAAACACCACTTTCACTGGACTCAATAAAATAGATATTTAGAGAATATCTATTTTTACAAAGTTCATCCACCTACTTCAGCCAGCCCAAGAGGGCCTGATAACAGCGTCTGGTGTTAGAAGGGGCAGGATATACAGGAAATTAGAAACTATTTAAAGATCCCTGTTGTGTGTGTGTGCATGTGCACATAATATGAGCTCATTGTAGAAACTAGGAAAATAATAAAGGAATAAATAAGTAGGAAATAATTTACCCATAATTCCACCACCTAGAGATATTAGCTAGTAACATTTCTGGCACATGTCCCCCATTTTTCTGTATTCACTTTTAACATGGTCATAATGATATCATATATACAATTTTATATTCTTCACTATACATGAAATTCTACACCCCAGTTTTTTACTTAGTATCTCAACATGTATATTCCTTTAAAAAAAAAAAAATCTCTTAAAGCATTGTTTCATGTGACCAATATGGTATTTCACTCAGTAAATATTTTATGTATTTATTTAACAATTCTCCATAGTTTGATTTTAAATGACTTCTAAATTTCCTTTCTTTTTTTTAATTGTAAGTAATGCCTTGAGAATCTTTGAGCCAAATATTTGTCTGAATTCCAGATTATTTCCTTAGGATATATTCCAGAAAGTTGGTTTAATGGATCAAATTGAAAAGCATATTTTTTAAACCCCTGCTTTCTAAAAGATTTGCCAACTTACCCTCTTATCACAGAGAGTTATGGAAATGCTTATTTCTACCCATTTGTCAGTTTAGGATTTTATTTTTATTATGAAACAGTCTGATCAATATAACTCGACCTATTAATAAGCCCAGTATAATAACAATCC
Source organism: Neotragus moschatus (assembly GCA_006410615.1). Lineage (NCBI taxonomy): Eukaryota > Metazoa > Chordata > Mammalia > Artiodactyla > Bovidae > Neotragus > Neotragus moschatus. The sequence continues at coordinate 208,868 of SJYA01002691.1, forward strand.
TCCATAAAGCTTTAGAAATTTGCTCTAAAATCACATGCTATTTTTTATGACAATATAATTTTTAAATAACAGAAAAGTTGGGTTTCAAGATAAAGATAAAAGCTTTAGATCTGCCCTTAAAGATAAATTTTTTTCCTTATATGATGTAGTACAACTGTCAGCAGCATAAACTTTCGAAAGTTAGAAATGTTGAAGTCTCTTATGCTACTAGTATGTGTCAAATTCTTGGCTCTGCTGCTCCAAACTGTTTTAAAATTATTTTTTTCCTTTCACTTCCTGTTTTCCATTTCCCATCCCCTTCCTTATCAAACTCTATTACTAGGCAAAACCAAGGGCTTCTGTCCCGGAGAATGGTTGTGTCTCCAGAAATGAGATCAGTTATAAATTCCCTTTTAAGTGTAGCCAGCTGTAGTAAGTACAGTGCATCCAGTCTGTGTGTTGCTTCTTGCATAGCAGGAGCTTTGCCTGTTCTGACTGATGTGTGACGTTATAGAAATCTGCATTTGTTTTTGTATTACAAAAAAAAAAGAAAGAGAAAAACCCACTAAATACCTGGCTTTGCATAGTGTTTCTTTCCAAAGCGCTTTTTATTCACCTGTACTAAAGGACATTGAAATTTAAAATACAAAGAAAACTACTAACTATCTAACCTATTCTAACCTCCTATTACAGGAATGAGGTTTTGCTTATTGGAACAGTGTGTATAGCAGGATACCTTCATTTGGATATATTTCATACCTTCCAAATGGGCCCGTGATCTTATGTGATGCTGTCTTAATTTACACCTGACCCATACACCCTAGGGATATAAAATGTCCCAAGGTACCCTTGCCTGCCTTTAAATATATTCCTTTGTTGCCAAGAAAAACATCTAGTATGTCTCTTACTTTGAAGAATGCTTAAAGGGTGACTGTCAAAAACACTTCAAAAATCGAAAAGACTACTCTCACACAAACAGAAAATGAGCGTATGTGAAAGATTTATTTAACTCCTTCATGAGAGAACTAACAGAATGGTAAAGCAATTCCCAGAGAATTCAAAAGACTGAATTCCACACACCAAAAGAGGCAGTACTGAGACAAGATTCCTGCAGTTGACACAAAAGCAGTTAATATCCTACTGGGCAATAAAACTATGACCATAATCTTTTTAATAGACAGAGGGTTACTGTGTACTTCTTCCATACAGAACCCCCCCCAAGTTAACATGTAACTTAATCTTGGTACTCATCCATGGTAAATGAAAGTTAGACAAGTCTGTCTCTTGGGGAGTTTCCTGGTGGTCCAGTGGTTTAGAGTCCACTCTGCAATGCAGTGGATATGGGTTAAGGTCCCACATGCCGTGGAGCAGCTAAGCCCACCTGCCACAAATCCGGAAGCCCGCGCGCTCTAGAGCCGGTATGCCACGCTAGAGAGCCCATGCCCACAGTGAAGGATCCTGCCTGCTGCACCTAAGACCCGAGGTCGCCAAACGAATAAATAAATATATATTTTTTAAAGTCTGTCTCTCAAGAAAAATATATACTCCTTGCGTGGGCCTGTTAGACCATGTTCTAGTATGACACTGAAAAAAGCACACAGTCATCATCCCTTACCTTATTTTGGAGTTTGAAGTTTTCTTATCTGTATTTTCTACTAACTTCTTTGAGTGTAATAACCTTTGTACTCTGGGGACAGAAATAACCCCAAGGTGTAACTTTTCTGGTTTCCTTTCATAGACCGTACACAGAGACTGGTCAACTGGACGGTACAGACGGAAGCCGGCTGGAAGACAGCCTGGGCAGTAGTGAGCAGAGGCTCTTCTGGCACGAAGACTCCAAGCCCGGAACATTAGTCTGAACTGCGGGTGGCCCCTTGACCAAGCACTGCGTTCTCACACTAGCGTGCCTTGCAAAATGTGTTGTCTTCCTGGGAGGCCGTAGGCTTTAGAAACCTGAAGGCATCCGAGGTGGAAAGGAGGACTCCGTTGGCCCCAGAAGTGAATCACACACTAAGCCGCACAAAGCCCTTGAATGACACCCCGCCTTTCCAAGTCCAGATGCTCACCTAACAGAGCAAGGTCAAGACCACGTGTGAACCTTTGCCGAGGAGGACTTGGCCCTTACTAAGAGCCAGCACTTTGTAAGAGAATAAAAGTGGTTGAAGGCAGACCTCCAAACTGTGAAAAGTGCATTCAGGGTCTCCCAAAGGAAAGAAGGACAGGGAAATCTCAGAGCACAATTCAGGATGATGAGAGAAGGAAGCTGGAAGCTCTTCAGTCACTTCTCACCATCAGAAAGTTTGAATATTTGAGCTGACGAAGAATTACATACTGTGTCTACCCAGACATCAGACAGTATTGGAAAATTACTTGAAGAGAAGCTAGATTTTCATGAAGTTCTGAATGAGTGTAAATGTTTTTAGGCTGTTATCAAGAGTGATGGTTTTCATAAGCACCACAAAATGGGTTCTGGAAAGACTTACGGCCGTATTGTCCTGTAATATAACTATGGTAGCAGACTGGGGAAAATGAAGCAGCCCACTGAGTAACTGACAAACTCTGCCTGGAGAATTTTCTAAGGTACAATATCACTGAGTTCCTTTTTTCCTTTCTATGCCAACGGCATGAGCTATACTCTTCAGGCTGGTAACTCTCCAGCATGGCTGTCATTGCAATGGCAGGCTTGATATGGAAAGTTTTTATAACCAAGAGTTTGGAAAAGTATTTTAAGGTGATACCGAAAGAACCTAACACAAGATAAAGAAAAAACAGCAACAACAAAAAGAAAGACACAAAACCCCCATCATTTTCTATGAATCATGTGCCTTAAAATTGTGAACATTTGAAAAATAAGCATATTGTCTGGATTCCCCAGGTAGTTCTAGGTCACCAAGTGACAAAGGCAAGATTACTCATTAAAATCGAAAACGAAACCCTCCAAGCTGCAGTAGATTTAATTATGAGGCTAAAACTACCTCATACTTTCCTTGGAAGAACTAATTCGCTATGGTTTATTGTAGGATATTTTGGAGTTTTCGTTTTTTGTTTGTTTTTTATTTTTTAAGCAAATATTTCCATATTCTAGATGGCTCTTTTTCGTCATCTTTACTCTGCTTCAGAATTCCACAGAAGGTGCTCCTTCTCTCTCTTTTATACAAGTTTCTTGTTCATATTGTGAATAGAGAAGTTTCTGAACAAACTTTTTGGGGACATTTTCTATCTATATTCCAAAGCATGTAATATATACATAAAGGTGATTTGTTAAACTGGTCCTTAGTCATTTGTATCATTAAAAATGAAGTTTTGGGGGGGATATCTGGAAAACAAAAAGACATGCAAACAAATAACTTATTCCTTTTTCCATATTTGTATAGCCTTCTAGAAACAGAAATACCCTTTTGCATATTCTTTTACTGTTCTGACTTTTTTAGACCTATTATTTTTTTTACATGGGTCAATAAATTGAAGGTGTGCTACTGAAAATGTTTATGTATCTTTCCATTTATGTTCAGGGCTCACACAAAGCAATTGAAATTGTTCTACTTCAAGTAATCAGGCTGGTGAAGATTGCAGATTTTTAGTGATATTATTTCTGTATTTTATGAGTTCCACGATGGCCATCTTTTCATACTTAAATTTTCAAAATCAGGGTGCATCTTTTGACTACTAACATGTTATAGTTGAATTAGCAATGTTTTTTCTTTCTTTCTTAGTGAGAGATAAAAATAGTGCTGTGTCTTAGAATGGGTGAAATACAGCAGTTTATTGCCTCATGGAGGATAACCATTGCAAATTTTTAGGCTTCCTAATCTTATGAATGTTGTTTATTTGTAACAAGTCATTCTTTCTAGTTTTGCAGACTGGCAAACAGGTCTTTTACATTCAGGAATATATTTCTGTTATCTTTTAATCCCATGCAATGGGGCAAGGGGCGTGGGAACTGAAATATAGGGAGATTAGTATTTCTATACAAGTACTTTACGTGGAAATAAGGTATCATTTATTTTCCTGTTAAAGAAATGATAGGCTCAGATTTGCAGGTATACCTTGAAAAAAATCAAACTTGGCTCTCAACTAGGAAAAGGAGTTACAGAAATTGAAGACACAGTGGGTCTGCTGTATGATTTTCCTCTCATCTTTTTTTGAAAACCACTTCCTAACCATATTATTGATATGCTTGTTAATAACCAAAAAGTGACAGAGGTAACTTTTTCAACACTAAAATTGATACATTTTTTATTGCAAAATATCATACCTTCATCTTAAAAATGTTAAATTCAAACATGAAGCAAATATATAACATAAAAGCACCATCATGCCCTATAACCTAACATTACCAGATATATTTGTTAATTTATTGTATATCAGTTCAGATTTTTTTCTGTGCCAACAGTAGTTTCTTTACAAACAGCATCATATAACAGGTACACTTTTACAACTTACTTTTTTCATCAAAATATGTCGGGCCTCACTTTTTGTCAGTATATATTGATCTACTTCATAAAGATGTATGTTTTACAAGGTGGATTGAAAAAAATTGCCTCACCTTCCTGGATGTTTAATTTTTTTCTCTATTTGAGGAAAGTATCCAAAGTCCTTCTTTATATTCATGAAAGCTTAATGTTAAGCAATAAAGATTCCAGAATTGTTTTGAACTATTAGTTTAAAGCCTGTTCTTAGGAACAAAGGTTCAAATGTCAGTCCTTAAGAACTTTCAGAATTGAAATAATGCCTTTCTTTGGTACAGTAGAAAAGTTGATGTGAAAATACAATGTCTTCCTGAAGCCTTACAGTGCAATGAGGGAGAAACAAAAGTGATCGGCAGCAGTAGCTTAAAATAATCATTAGTCCTATGGGGGCCAAGAGTGGTGAGAAGAAAAGGGGACGTGAATAATACCTTAGTTTTGTGGGACATGAGACCTTTCTAGCAGTGATGCTGAAGCCTGATTTTAGGGATTGGTAAGAAAAGATCCAGTTAAGCAAAAAGGAAAAGAAGCTCTCCTAGGGCTTGGGAGTGGCATTATGGCGTTTGCCATGGCCCCCAAAGCTAGGAGAAGCTTTGCCAGTTTTAGAAACTGAAAGANGCAGTGATGCTGAAGCCTGATTTTAGGGATTGGTAAGAAAAGATCCAGTTAAGCAAAAAGGAAAAGAAGCTCTCCTAGGGCTTGGGAGTGGCATTATGGCGTTTGCCATGGCCCCCAAAGCTAGGAGAAGCTTTGCCAGTTTTAGAAACTGAAAGAATAGGAAGGCAGATTCTTTTTTTCTAGGATTAAAGAAATATAGGAAATAAAGCTGTCATTTTTGAGCTGTTGCCGTTGTTGCAACGATGGACTAAGTGTAATAACACATTACCTCGTTTAATCCTTTCTTCAATTGTGTGACAGAGGTCGTCCTATCCCAGAAAAGGGATTTAAAGGAGTTTCCTGGTGGTCTAGCAGTTATGTCACAGGAAGGGGGACCCCCTTCCAGGCCCCGAGAGTGGGCTCTTGTCTGACAGTTGGAAACGAATTGTCGCAGGAGACACACATGCCCAGAAAGCAAGAGACTTAATGGGGGTGGGGTGGGGGCACCCGGAGAAGAGAGCAGCATGGTAAGGGGGTCCCCGAGAACAGCTCTGCCACATGGCTTGCAGCTTCCAGTTTTAAGGTAACCAGGTTAGTTTCAGTTGTCTCTGGCCAATGACCGTGACTCGGGGGGTCCTTCCTAGTGGCGCATGCGTGCGTGCATCTGTGTGTGCGTGCATGCATGTCTCAGCCAAGATGGATTCCAATGAGAGTAATTCTGGGAGGTTGGTAGGACTTTGGGAGGTTTCCCGAATTCTTCTAGTTGTCGCTACCTTGTTCTGCATTCCTTACCAGGACCGCCTATCTAAGCTAACTCATACAAGTGGTTAGTATGGTGCCTGGCCAGGGTGGGCAGTTTCAGTTAATGGTTTCCCTAACAGGACTCTGAGCTTTCACTACTGAGGGCGCAAGTTTAATCACTAGTCCAGGAGCTAATCACATGCTGCAAACCACACAGCAGGGCCAAAAAAAGAAGACAAGAAAAGGATATAAAGAGATTCAGGAAGATTACCGTGGCCTTGGTGGCTTGACCACGCAGAAAGTAAGTTGTAAAGCCAAAATTCAAACCTACGTCTGACTCCAAAACTTCTGCTATCTATTGCCTTGATACTATAAATAGGGACTGCTCACCAAGCACCTTCATTTAGTGGAAGCCAAAATAAATGAAAAAGTAAGAGAAGGAGCGAACAGGAGTCAGCCTGGGGAGGAGAAAGAGGGAGGGCCAGTGGGAGGGATGCAAATCGGAATAGCATGGTGAAAATAACAGCGCAAAGGACAGTCCAGGGCAGTCTGCAGTTTGTGAGTTTTCAGGATGTGCAATTCAGACACTTCTTTCTGATCAGGGTGTGGCTTGAGGATATGCCTAATTGAAGGACTAGTTAACAACCAACTGGGCAAGAATTACGTTTGCACGAAGGGTGGAGGAGGAAAGCAAAGGCATTTAAGGAATGCCCTGGAAAGTCCTAGGCTTCCCTAGTGGCTCAGTGGTTTAAAAAAAAAAAAAAAAAAAAAATCCACCTGCCAGTGTAGGAGACGCAGGTTCAATCCCTGGATCAGAAAGATTCCCTGGATAAGGAAATGACAACCCACACCAGTATTTTTGCCTGGGAAATCCCACAGAGAAAGGAGCCTGGTGGGCTGCAAGGAGTCAGACACAACTGAGCTGCAGGCACGACATGGCTGGAAAGTCCTATGAATTAGACTAGCTTTATAACCTAACCGCACTGCTCCATCTTAGCACAAACACAGAACTTGCCCTGGAAAACCATTCTTTATATTGTCCTCTCCTCAATTTCGTGAGAAAATAAGGAGATCAAAGATTGGAAAGCCAGAGTGAGAAAGATCTCTTTAGGGAGACTGACAGCCCCAAAAGTGGGAAGGGCATTCTCAGCAGCCCTTCAATTACCATGAAAGAAGCCTTCCTGGGAGTTGATAGTGGGTGTCTGGGCAGACATCACCATCTCTATAAAGCAGTGCTTATGCAGGCTTTGAAGTCAGGCAGATCTGGAGACACGCTGCTGGGCTGGGAATCAATCCCAACCCGACGGCTCTGATTGTATGATCAAGATCATTTTCCTAACCTCCCTGGGCCTCAGTTTCCTGTCTAGGCCACATCACGCAAGGGTATTTTGTGGGCTGAACAAGATAACGCGCATACCAACGAGGACCTACTGTACAGAAAATGCGACTCTGTTCAGTGTTGTTTGGCAGCCTGGATGGGAGGAGAGTTTGGGGGAGAAGGGAAACATGTATACATATGGCTGAGTCCCTTCACTGTTCAACTATCACAACATTGTTAATCGCCTGTATTCCAGTAGAAAATGAAAAAAAAATTAAAAAAAGACTCAAAGAAGTGACCAATCCAGGCAGTTTTTATACCTTTTAACACAAAAGAAACAAGTAGCAAGAAAAAAATAGATAATGCACCTAAAGAGCTCAGCACAAAATCTAGTCCCCAGCAGATGCTTCTTAATATAAATTATCCCCTGAAAGAAAGGTGGTGATGTTGAGGATTAGAGTGTCTAGAAAGTTGGGGTTCAGAGGATCTGCACTGCCTTAGTTTAACCACTGAAATGACAACACTGTTGAAACAATTCATCATAGGTCTCAAGTACTGTTGGGAGCTTATGGAATTTTTTTTTT
>SJYA01002692.1:0-58080 GCA_006410615.1 Neotragus moschatus
AGAATAAAAGCCAAACTGTACAGGGCTCTGGAGGGAGTTGTTGAGAGAATGTATGTGGGGAATAAGAGGAAAGGAAACTGGCTCTAAGGCTGTCAGCCTAAGGAAAAGGAAAACAGAGTTACCACTTACTGGCATAAGACATACTGTGGAAGAAGCAAATATGTCGATAAGGACAATAAATATAAATGGATTAAACTCTGTTGTTAAAAGAAAGAGTTAATGGATTTATTGATTTTATATGTATGATATTCTGACCTATATGAATGGGTATATATTTCTGAGATAATATATGTAAATGTATTTCTCTCCTTTAAATGTCAAGTTTCTTGCAATTTTCTAGGAGAGTCTCTTGAGGCAAACAGACATTTTGTAACACTGTAATATACACAAACAATGCAGGGTATCTAATTAGATAACAAGAGCAGTTTAAAGAAACTTTTGGGAGTAAATTTATCTTTGAACCCCTTTTGTTATGGTTTTTATAAGCTCATAATGCAATGTAATTCAGAACTGTAAAGTTAGTAAATCCTTAATATTAATACATGCTTGGTAATAGTAATATTATTGTTGTTTATTTTATTATTGTTCATTCTCCATATACACACTAAAATCATAACTTTCTGCCCTTATTATTATACTGAAATCTAGCAATAACAATGAAATAATCACCCTCAGCTACTTTGTATAGCAAGAGTAAACATAAATACTTTTGATCTACTTTACAGTATAGAAAGGAGATTTTGAAACAATGGAACTAAAATTTTTAGTATTTTTTTCCTTTGGGGTTTAAAAGAGGATGGTTGTAAGCTGAGAAATAAGCTTCACAATATCAATCTTAAGAACAATTTCTCTTATTCTCGTTCCCCACTCTAATTCCCCTTTCTGTTCCCTGGTAACCATTTTGTTTCAGATTTGTTCCCATATTTATATGTGTTCTTAAGAAGTTCATATTAATGTTTTTTTCCTCTGCAGGTATACTCAATTTACATTAATGGAATTGTGCTATAGATCATATTGTTTTGTATTTTCCCACTCATCACTCTTTTCAAGGTCTTTCTATGTTACTCTAGGCATGTACTTCACTGCATTTAACTACTGCTTAGGATTTATTGCAGACACAGTGCCCTACTCATATCCTCTCTTCTTATTCTATCAGTGTACATCTGTGAACTTCTGAATATCTGCACTGCAACTGTATTCCATTACCTATGAGCTTTCTCTGGCCACCAGAGACCATTCTTGAAAACAACTCTCAATCAGTGACCAGAGTTGGTGTATAAATTCTCCATCAACCTCTTCTCTTAGTTGTATGGTATTCTAGGCCAATCTCCAGGGTTTCCCTAAATGGTTAAGCTTCAGTGGCTAGTCCTTAAACTAATGATTCATTTCTTTATTGGCTGCTGTCTTCCCATTCATTTGGCACTTCTCTGCTCTCCTACTTGTTTCTTACACATCCCCAGAAAGTGTCTCCATCCTGGGGTCTGCATCTAGGTGATCCCAAACTAAGAGAGTATTTCATTCACTTCATTATATTGTACTATCATCCTAGTGATGGCCTTTAGTTATGAACTTCAGATAACTTCCTACTCAACACAATATAATGTTAAAGAACATTTCAGAGAAGTTCCCTTACTGACATATGAGATAATCTCTCCAGGTAACATACTGTGTTAAGTTTATTGGGTAGTGCGGCTCCTATGTAAATAGACTAGAAACTTCTAGATTTCTCTCCGAAGTGATGCGCATGATTTTCTAGATAGCCTTATTGTTGGCCAGCCCTACTTTACACAATTGATAAGTGTTTGAAACTTACTGATAGTTTAGTCTGAATTTTTCTAATACTTTTTCATAAGCTTTGGGTCTGCTGTGAATTGTCTGATCAGATCCTTTTCTTATTTTTCTAATTCCATTCAGGACTTTCTTACATTCTTGAAATCAGTTTATCAAATTGAGAAATTATAGATATCATCTCCTGGTCTATCATTTGTTAAGTTTTTGGATAGTATCAAGTTTCGAATAGAAATCCTTAATTTTGGCCAATTATTACATTAATCTATCATTTTCGCTGTAATAAGTCTTTGTTGGTGTTAAGTAACCACTTCTCACTCCTAGGTCATAAAGATACTCTCCTAAATTATCATCTATTACCTTTAGAATATATTTCACATGTATGTGTTTAGTTCTTTGAGTCATCCTTTAAAAATCCCTAAAAATTTTAATATAGCTATACAGGTTAACTACACATTATTAAAGAAAAATGCAAAATAAGTGAGAATTAACAGCAGCACAAATTGTTCTCAATGCTTCCATGAGCACAACATTTGAACCACTCTTGTTCCTCTCCGAAGGCCACAGTTCTAAGCTTAAGTTATGCCAGACTGCTAGAGGACATTCTTGTTTCCCTAGTTCTGATCCCTGCTGCTAGGTGAATCTCTCTTAAAAAGGACAGTTTTTTCTTTCACAAATTTGGAGATACTGCATTACACATTTTGACTATTTTTTTCCTCTGTTGCCTCAAGTGGAGCAACTGGCTGTCTTTCTGATATTCCTCTGAAGTGCAAACTGTTTCCAAACAAAGAAAATGAGCTTTGTCTGCTTGGTCTCCTTGGGTGAGCCCATCAGACAAGCTTGGCTCTGGGGGTGGCCGATAGAGCACAGGATTCCCACCTATGCCTACCCTGCTGATTCTGTGGGACCATCAAATCTCCACCATTTCCAAATCTATACTTTCAACCGTAGGGGGGGTAAAAAAAAGATATAGCCTCCTGAGCAATCTGTTATCTTTGCTTTCACGGAGTTTACCTCAGCCTGTTTCTTTCTGTTAAGAGAAATAAACACTTTTCAAAGCTTGATTATAAAGAGCTATAAACTTTTTTCAAACATCCTACTAGATTTCAACATTTCAAGATGTTATATCCAACCAGGATACAACAATAAATAGTGCACAATACCATTCTACAAGCTAGAAATTGTAGGGTAGCCTAGGTTGTTTAATATGGATATTTTTATTCTTTAATAACACAATATGTATAAAACAAAGCAGCAGATAGTTAGTTAGTAAATTGGAATTCAGAATTACACTTAAGTACTGGATGGGAGGGTTTCACTGGTCGCTCAGCTGATAAAGAGTCTACCTGCAGTGCAGTAGTTCCTAGGTTGGGAAGATCCCTGAAATAGGGATAGGCTACCCACTCCAGTATTTTTGGGCTTCGCTGGTGGTTCAGAATCCACCTACAATGCAGGAGACCTGGATTTGATCCCTGGGCTGGGAAGATCTTCTGGAGTTGGGCATGGCAACCCACTCCAGTATTCTTGCCTGGAAAATCCCCATGCACACAAGAGCCTGGTAGGCCATGGGGTTGCAAAGGGTCGAACAGGACTAAGCAAAGCACAGTGCAGCCCTGGATGGGAATTTAATCCTCACCTACTTAAATCCTTCAAATCGGGGTTAGAGTGAGAATCACTGGGCACGCTAAGTTGCTCAGTTATGTCCGAATCTTTGCGACCCTGTGGACTGTAGCCCACCAGACTCCTCTGTACATGGGGTTCTGCAGGCCCTGGAGTGGGTTGCCATGTCCTCTGACAGTGGATTTTCCCAACCCAGGTATTGAACCCACATCTCTTTTGTCTTTTGCATTGGCAGGCAGGTTCTTTACCACTAGCACCACCTGGGAAGCCCAAGAATCACTGTGGGAGTGATTAAATAATTTAAAAAATTAATATATGTTTATCTATTCATATTTAATAAATGTGTATTTATTAAAATACATATTTTGACCACCAGTACTACAGATTCTGATTCAGTCGAGGATTTTGTTGGAGACTAGCCAGTGCAAACCACCCATGTTATAAGTGAGAAAACACTAGTTAATAAAATATACCCTATAAAGCACTGATCACTGCCTATTCAACACTCTTTCTAGCTTTCTTCCTCACTTGCAGTCACAATACTTTTATTTCTCATTTTCTCACATGTAAGGTTAATGATGTGACCCAGTCCTAGTCAATGAGAAGTAACAGAAATTTCTGATACAGTGTCTGAGAAGAAAAAAACAAAACCTTGAAATATGACCAATTTTGGCTTGTTAATCTGATTTTCTTTCCCCTTATTTCATTTCTTATCCTTTTTACCATGGACCCTTCTCGCTTTTCTTGCTTAGAACATAACTGTGATGGTTACAGATCCAGCATCCATTAAATGAGAATGAGAATAAGCTCTAAACTGCAAGCTGAACAGAAGGACAGGTGTCTTGATGCCTGATGACTAATGATGCTAACAGCCACGGACACAATGCTCCTCAAATTTTTGTATGAGAGTCACAGGTGAACGCAGTTTCTCTTAGTTATAGACATTTATTGTGAAATTATACATGTGCCTGTATAGGCATCTGTGCATATGTTGTGTATGGACACATAGGTCAACAAGTAAGTAATACAGTAAGTGGAACAGAGCTGAAATCAATTGTACCAAAAGAAACCAAAACATAAACTTCCATAAAGATTCAGGGACTATCAGACAGAGGTGAATGAGGGACACTGTATCCGTGAAACTTTTGGTAATTGCAAATAATAGAAAGGCAATTAAAATTTGCCTTTCAAGGATGAGCTTTTTAAATCATGATTTGATTCAAGATCTTATATGATGTCATCAGTTACTGTCTTCCCCTCTCACTTTTTCAGGCTGCTTTCCTCTATACTTTGGCACACAACCTTTCAAAGGATCAAAGATGGAAAACAACAACTTCTTACATACATCCACTAAGTTAAAAATCTGAGGAAAATAAAACATGCCTCTATTTTTCCTAATAGTTCCAGGCAAATGCTTGTGACTAAGCTACATCATGACTAAGCTCAATAAGGTCATGTTCACATGTCTGAACAAATAACCATAGCCATCATAATAAGGTATTCTGACTGGGTAGGTATGGGATCAATTGACCCTACCCAAGCAAAATGGGTACCCTCAGTATACCTTTCTATACTGAGAGTATAGAAGGAGTTGTATAAAAAGAAAAGTACAGTATTGTTATCATGAAGAGCTTGTGAGGGGAAATAGGATGGANAGTGTCTGAGAAGAAAAAAACAAAACCTTGAAATATGACCAATTTTGGCTTGTTAATCTGATTTTCTTTCCCCTTATTTCATTTCTTATCCTTTTTACCATGGACCCTTCTCACTTTTCTTGCTTAGAACATAATTGTGATGGTTACAGATCCAGCATCCATTAAATGAGGATGAGAATAAGCTCTAAACTGCAAGCTGAACAGAAGGACAGGTGTCTTGATGCCTGATGACTAATGATGCTAACAGCCACGGACACAATGCTCCTCAAATTCTTGTATCAGAGTCACAGGTGAACGCAGTTTCTCTTAGTTATAGACTTTTATTGTGAAATTATACATGTGCCTGTATAGGCATCTGTGCATATGTTGTGTATGGACACACAGGTCAACAAGTAAGTAATACAATAAGTGGACCAGAGCTGAAATCAACTGTACCAAAAGAAACCAAAACATAAACTTCCATAAAGATCCAGGGACAATCAGACAAAGGTGAATGAGGGACACTGTATCAGTGAAACTTTTGGTAATTGCAAATAATAGAAAGGCAATTAAAATTTGCCTTTCAACGATGAGCTTTTTAAATCATGGTTTGATTCAAGATCTTATATGATGTCATCAGTTACTGTCTTCCCCTCTCACTTTTTCAGGCTGCTTTCCTCTATACTTTGGCACACAACCTTTCAAAGGATCAAAGATGGAAAACAACAACTTCTTACATACATCCACTAAGTTAAAAATCTAAGGAAAATAGAACATGCCTCTATTTTTCCTAATAGTTCCAGGCAAATGCTTGTGACTAAGCTACATCATGACTAAGCTCAATAAGGTCATGTTCACATGTCTGAACAAATAACCATAGCCATCATAATAAGGTATTCTGACTGGGTAGGTATGGGATCAATTGACCTTACCCAAGCAAAATGGGTACCCTCAGTATACCTTTCTATACTGAGAGTATAGAAGGAGTTGTATAAAAAGAAAAGTACAGTATTGTTATCATGAAGAGCTTGTGAGGGGAAATAGGGTGGAGATTGACACTGGGCATATTTCTTTCAAAAAAGCAGATGTCCCCCACATCACATGATCATTCTGTCATAAGCCCAAGGTAAATAAGATAATTTAGTCCACCAAGGTTCCACCCAGTACCTTTCTCAAATGGTACTAGTTCTTATAATTCTGGAATTCTAGTTGTAGTTTACCATTGTAAAATATGAATTTCCAACCTTTGAAGATAATCATTGGAAGATGCATCAGAGATACCAGACCTTAAATAAGCTCTAGAAGGGAAACGCTCGGACTTATCTTTCTTAACATATTCTTTAACATAATGATCTTGTCGACTTGCAAGGTGGTGCAGGATAAAAGACAAGAATCTAAGATACAAGGATAAAATTACTAATGTATCTGTGATTGTGTGTGTCCAAATAAAATAAAACTATGCTAATTGTTATATAAAATCTGTGAGCATAAAATATCAGTAATTTATCTACCACGCTATCTCTAGCAACTAGCACAGGGCCTGAAAAACAGTAAAAGCTGAATAAATATGTGACGGGTGAATGAACAAGTCCATGAAAGAAACTGAGGCCATTTGTCTTTATCTGATCTCTCCAGATTATGTAGGTGATACAAGCACGCAGGAAAACAACTTATAAAGTTTACTTTGGCAAGTGAGAGCTCTGTATGCCTCACTCAAACCCTGACTCAGCTGACAAGATACTGTAAATAAATCAACTTAAAGGTTTTGCCTTTTTTAAACTTGGGGGATACAGGGGTAAACAAAAACATTTATCAAATACAAAGTCATAAATATCTAGGTAGCTATATTTTGCATTAATGGCTCAATCCAACCTTACCATTATAGTACTTGAATAAGTTCAATAGGAACATGGAATCTATAAAAAGACAGAAAAGAAATAGTAAAACAAGATATTGTAAATATAAACGGATAGTGCTTCCTTTAAAATTATATTTCTCACCAGGGTCACATGAAAGACAATAATATATACAGGAAAATATACATTTGTCCAACATTCCAAAGGACAATACATTACCATCACTTCCAACTCATCCTTCCAAGTAAGAATTACAGTTGTACACATAACTGCTCTGCTTCCTCTGGAGTGCTTCGTTGCATAATTTTAACATTATTTTCCATGAATTACTATTTATTTTCCTTTTTTAAAAATAGATTAATGTCTAGTTTCCATTAATTTGAATTTAGAGTTAATTAGGTAGACATAGGGCTTCCCTGGATGGCTCAGCGATAAACAATCCACCAGCAATGCAGAAGATGCAGGAGATGCGGGTTCAATCCCTGGGTCAGAAAGATCTCTGGGAGGAGGGCATGGCAACCCCCTCCAGTAGTCTTGCCTGAAGAATCACATAGACAGAGGAAGCCTGGCAGGCTACTGTCCATAGGGTCACAAAGAGTCGGCCCTGACTGAGCACGCATACACCCACGCAGGTAGATCTAAGTATTAATATGGTAGTCTAATAGCATAAGGAAATCTGATTCTTTTCTATCTCTGTCATTACATTGTGATAATTAAGTCAGACTTTTATTTTCAGTTATTTCATTTACTAAACCACTGCCTCATGTAAAATGTTTTAAACGTGGAGATTTAGAGGATGATGAAATCCAAAAGAATAGAATACTCTTTAAAAAGTGAATATATATACATACATGTCAACAAGGCAAAATTCCAAATGTATGAAAAAGAGAAGAAAATAAATGTTTGTTTGTATATGCATGTAAGAAAGATAGAAACAATCCAAATGTGTTTTCTAGACAAAAGACAGATGATCACCTTTAGGTGATGAAATTATGACTAAGAAGCATATAGCTTTTCTATTAAGCTTTTTTTTGTTGTTGTTTTGTTTTCCTCCCTTTTTTGGTAAAAAGTAAAATGTTTACCATGAAATGAGACAATATTAATACTGTTATATAATATGGCGAACTGAAAGTTGCTTACTTATGTCCAACTCTTTGCAGTCCCATGGACTATAGCCTGCCTCTGTCCATGGAATTCTCCAGGCAAGGGTACTAGAGTGTTTGCTATGCCCTCTTCCAGGAGATTTTCCCCACCCAGGGATTGAACCCAGGTCTCCTGCATTGCAGGCAGATTCTTTACCATCTGACCTACCAGGGAAGTGGCAAAGATCAAACTGAATGACATTAGAGACCAACAAACTGTGAAAAATTCTTAAAGAGATGGGAAAACCAGACCCCCATATCTGTCTCCTGAGAAATCTATCTGCATGCATGTCAAGAAGTAACAGGACAAACATGCAACAACTGACTGGTTCAAAACTGTGAAAGGAATACAACAAGGCTATATTGTCACTTAGACAATGGATATTGTCACTCTGCTTATTTAACTTATATGCAGAGTACATCATGCAAAATGCTAGGCTGGCTAAATTACAAGCTGGAATCAAGATTTCCAGGAGAAATATAAACAACCTCAGATATACAGATGATAACACTCTAATGACAGACAGTGAACAGGAACTAAAGAGTCTCTTTATAAGGGTCAACGAGGAGAGTGAAAAAGCTCATTTGAATCTCAACATTAAAAAAATGAAGATCCTGGCAACTGAACCCATTATTTCATGGCAAATAAAAGGTGAGAAAGTAGAAACAGTAAAAGACTTTTATTTTCTTAGACTCTAAAATCACTGCAGATGGTGACTGAAGCCATGAAATTAAAAGACATGCTCCTTGGAAGGAAAGCTATAACAAATTGAGACAGCATATTAAAAAGCAGACATTACTTTGCCAACAAAGGTCTATCTAGTCAAAGCTGTGATTTTTCCAGTAGTCATGTACAGATGTGAGAGTTGGACCATAAAGAAGGCAGAACACAGAAGAATTTATGCTTTTGAATTGTGTTGGAGAAGACTTGAGAAGCCTTTGCAAGATGAAACCAGTCAATCCTAAGGGCACTCAACCCTGAATATTCGTTGGAAGGACTGATGCTGAAGATGAAGCTCCAATATTTTGGACACCTGAGTCAAAGAGCCAACTCATTGCAAGAGACCCTGATGCTGGGAAAGATTGAGAGCAAGAGGCAAAGAGGCCACAGAGGTTGATATTGTTGGATGGTATCACTGACTCAGTGGACATGAGTTTAGCAAACTCCAAGAGGTAGTGAAGTACAAGAAAGCCTGATGTCTTGCAGTCCATGCAGTTGTAAAGAGGAGGACATGTTTTAGTGATGAACAACCACAATAGGAAACCAGTTCTGGTGCCAAAAATTTTGGGGACTGCTGGTATAAGGGCCTCTTTGATCTCCTGAATGATGAGTGGCAATTCTAGACAGCAGGTCTTGAACTCTCGAGACCTAGGGACCAGAGGAGTGACCTGAAACACCAGTTTGAAGGATTATATAACATCATCATGTAAAGTGTTAACATATAATCATTTCAGCAAATCCTCCTAGGGTTCTAACCAATAATTCTAGACTTGGCGATTTTAGAGAGAAAGGAAGCATGTCATCTCTAAGCTCAGTAGCCTACAGAATCAGTTACAATAAAAACCATGTACCAGGTACCACATTAGATGGTGTACATGAATTGTATTATATAATGCTCACAACAACTATGAAGGTGAAGTGTAATCTGTCTCATTATTTAAATGAAGAAGTCACAGCTCAGGGGGCATGCCCCAGATCATAGAGATAGAGAGGGAATATAAGTATGTCTCACTCCAAGACTAATGCTTGTAACTACCGTTCTTCATGGCAGTAGATATGTTTAGAGGCCTATAGGTATCACTTTACCCTGAGTGCTGGATTACAGGAAAATTTTCCTTTGCAAAGTCCACTTCACCCTCAGGAGACATTTTACCAGGGTTGATCCCCCAAGTCTATTTCAACTCTAAGGGTTTATCAACTCAGCCTATTAACAGCTGTTGGATTTTTATATTATTGTAGTAATGTTATTTCTAAGACACAATCAGTTTCTGGCTTCAAATTCAAGAAAAGGGGAAAGATCAGTGAAACAAAGCTATAGAATATCAGAGGAAAGAAAAGAAGAAGAAGAAGAAAAGAGAATACCAGAGGAAAGACATGAGCCAAAAACTGGATTTATAGAAAAAGAAATCTTAAAAGGAAACTTCATGGAGACTATGAGTCTACGACCTAGTCTGACAGTTTAATGTTGTGCCATAATTCAACATAATGAAGAAATGGAGGGACTAAGGTGTTCATGTTAAACCATTCATGAATAATAAAATCATCTTAATTTTAGCTGGTTACATATTCTATTTAAATTATTTTATGTCATTCCAAATGGTGAGAGTGGCAAGGATTCGATGATGTTAATTTAAAAGCAACTGCTTAAGTTGCTTAAGATTTAAATAATTCCTGTTTTGAGAGAATGAAAAACCACTGCTGACTAAATCAAGGAAGGAAGACATTTATAAAGGCATGAAACATCACAGAAATGATTGTATTCTACTTAATACTTCATGTAACAATTCATATTTTAAGGGACTTGGCTCTGTGTTTAGAGCACTATTTTGTTTATTTTATATAGAAAGTAGTATATTTAGCTGCTAAGATACTAGTGCTGTCTAAATGTCCTAGCATCCCCATCATTGAAGTACATATCCACAAATCTTCCAAAAAATATGTTTACATTAATTTGCCACTGAATAAATGATAAAGCTCTATAAAAGTCAAAACTTCCCTTTCTGAGTTTTCTTTTTCAGATAGAGTAATATTGTGCCATATATTCTAGTATTATTACTTACATACAATTTTCTTTTAGCATGACAATACAAGGTGAATAATGTTTTCTTGTGAGCTGGCATCCTCACCACTGAAGATAAACATAATACACTGTAAAATCACATGCTGCCTAATATAATAGACTTATTTTCCTGATAGCATTATGTTTCACCTACTTATTTCTTCCATCTTTCACCCATAGAGTTTTACATTATTTTCACTTTGTATACCGTGAGCCAGTCACACTTTATAACTAAACAATCTCTGCCATTGACAAATCCTTTAACCAAAAAATGTAAGACCCTGCTTTAAGCTGATCATCATTGATTCTCTCGGATATACTGTATATGTGAGTTGTGGCTCAGACTGTAAGGAATCTGCCTGCAACGCAGGAGATCTGGGTTTGATCCCTGGGTCAGGAAGATCCCTGGAGAAGGGAATGGCAACCCACTCCAGTGTTCTTGCCTGGAGAATCCCATAGACAGAGGAGCCTGGGAGGCAACATAAAGAGTCAGACATGACTGAGCAAATAACATGGACCAATACATGCATCCTACCTAATTACACCTAATCTGGATTTATTTTACTTTGTATCTTTTGCCCACTTTGTTTTACATTCTATTGCTTTTAGACAGAAAGAATATAAGAAAAACTCACAAACTCTTTTCAGTTTGCCTAACTTTTCTGTGAAAATATCCCCCGCCCAGTATCCCCAAATACAAGTTTAAATCTTCATTTGCCCTCAATAGCTCCCTATATTGTTCATCAAAAACTCTTCCCTTTAAATCATCCAACAACATATACTTCCAGCTATCAAAGTATATAAGTATATACATAAATACACACCTACACATATACATATTGCAGTCATCAAACTCACCTCATTTCCTAATGCAACTCATTCCAAATTTATTTCCAGTTTAGATCAATAAAGCTCGTTCCTTTACCTAAAGTCAATAAAATGCAATAAATTTAAAGTTTCCTGCTTATCGTCCAAAAAATTATCCCGTGAAAGATGACAAAGGAGTTTTACTTCACTAGAGAAAGAAAACAATCTCCAAAATAATGTCCTAGGAAATGGTTTTTCCCTGAGTTTCTTCTTTATTTTGATAAAAGAAAAGTAATATAAACAGAGGAGACATTTCAGCAAATCAAACGGTAAGAAGTTTCACATTAGGCACACTTTTCTTTCTATTTAAAAAAGGAAAGTAGTTTTATCTTATGCTGTAAATATTCCAGAATATTTTAAAAGGCATTTATTTGCCCTTATTTTTTCCTGACATTGTTAGTGTCTTTTCTAGGTTCAGTTATCACTTAAATGATGATAATAATCATTACTACTCCCAAAGATATTTTAGTAGACATGAAAGAGGAAAAAAATCTTTAAACGGATCTTGAAATAACTGAATCTTGAAACAAATGTTCTTGAAATGATCCTTAAAATAACTAGACTTATGTGTTTAAAGGGAAATTCAAACCCCCAACAACTTCCTCTAATATTAATTACTTTATACAGGGAAGGTCAGTCAATGAATCTCAACTGAAAATGCAAACATCTGCTGGAGACGATGTATCCATTGTTTGTGAATAGGTAATATAATATAGACTTTGCAGCAAATAATGATACATTTAAATCTTTTCTAAAAACATGAGAGAAATAAAGATCAGCTTTCATTCTATTATCACAAAATCCAGAAATTTTTCAGAAATATTCAACCCTTTTACTCATTGTGTACTAGAATGAACCTTGTTTTTTATTAACTCCAGTATTAACAAGTTCTAGGATTTGGAGTTGAGCAACCTGAGAAGGAAATGGCAACCCACTCCAGTGTTCTTGCCTGGAGAATCCCAGGAGTGGGGGAGCCTGGCGGGCTGCCATCTATGGGGTCGAGCAGAGTCGGACACGACTGAAGGGACTTAGCAGCAGTAGCAACCTGAGTTCAAGACCCACTTCTTGGCTGACTGACAAATACCAAATTATTTAATATTTTAGGCCCACTTCAGCTTCCTGTAAAATGGATGTGATAGGGTTTTATGAACAGTAAATATTACCATACTTGTAAAACACTTAGCACCACCCATTCCTGGCTCCTGATGTGTGCTCAATAAATAAAATTTGCTACTGTTGTACACGCTGAGGCTCTGGAACATTTGTTCTTTCTGTCAGATATACAGCGATCCCACTGGACGTAGTCCAAAAGATGTGTTCTCCTGATCAACCAAACCAGAGCATTAACCACAATGACAAAAGAAACCTGGTTCTCCCAGTCATCATGTTCAACCAGTGATCCTTCTTATCTTTCACTCCAACTATGCAAGGTAGATATGATTTAGCCTTATCGTAGACAAAGAAATATACATAAACATGGTCACACAGCTTGATAAAGGGCAGAATTTTGACTCCCATGAACTTTCCTTTGCACCATGCTACAGACACACACATTAAGTTGAGAGGAAGGAGGAAGGAACTATCAAACCCTCCCTTTCAACTGAGTCATAGACAGAAAAGAGGATGGTTTGTGTTCTATATGGTTTCACTCCATAATGTTTTTGATGTCAGTGGAACTTGACAAGACTCTGTCAAATTCACAGATGCCTGAGTATCTTGAAGTTTCTCTTAAGCTCTTGTTAAATGAAGATACTCTTTGGAGAGAATTTATCACGTGATCCTTGAGAAAGAGTTAGTTGACTAATACTTGAGTTTGCATGGCTGACAGACTGGAATACAGAACTGGGAAGTGGAAGGGTTGAAAGAGGAAAAAGATGGAAGAGAGGTCCAAGATAGAGTCCAACACATCAAATGAGAACTTAATCCCAACGTACTCAAGACTTATTAGGCAGAAAGAAACATGAACTTTATAATAATTCATCTTTAGTTTGGCTATAGTAGCCTAATGATTAACTACTCTTACTGTTACTAAAATCATCTTATGTCGGAAAAATCATGAACAAATTACACTGGCTTAGAGGAAAATTATTCTGCCTTTTAGTCACAGTTCTCCCATTTAGTCCATATGTTGCATGGGGCAAGTTACAACGTAGCTCTGATTGAGTTTTCACACCTGTAATAATTGCCTTTCCTCCTCACAGTGTTGTTATGAAAGTTAGAGCATATGCTAAAGCTCACGGGAAAGAAAATAATCTTGGTAAATACAAATGATCATCATGCAATGACTGCTTAAACAAATATATAACAGGCAAGTTTTTAATGCAAGGAACTGTTTTACTACAGAGTAACCAAAGTAAGACAAATGTTCCTCTTGGCAGGAATGTCATGTAACAAAATTATTACTAATTACCACTTATCCTTAATCCTCATATAAAAGCAAAAAAAGTGCTACTAAGATGGGATTCTAAGATTGTTTTATTTGAACAAAGGCACACATCAGTCAATTCCTAAGCCTAGTGCAGTTATCTGGAGAAGGCAATGGCACCCCACTCCAATACTCTTGCCTGGAAAATCCCATGGATGGAGGAGCCTGGTAGGCTGCAGTCCATGGGGTCGTGAATTCGGACACGACGGAGTGACTTCACTTTCACTTTTCACTTTCATGCATTGGAGAAGGAAATGGCAACTCACTCCAGTGTTCTTGCCTGGAGAATCCCAGGGAGGGGTCAGACAGAGTCAGACACAACTGAAGTGACTTAGCAGCAGCAGCAACAGCGCACTTATCAAGGCATGTGTGCCCCTGATTTCCACTTCATATCATGCTGCCATCTATGCGGAGATTCACATTCACCACATTTCATCTCTAAATTGATCTAAGTTGCACTCTGGCCTCAGGTTAATGTAAACTGGGATGGATCCAGTGGGCAAGCTCAGTGTTTGTAAACCCTTTCATATTTACAAAGGTTTTATCATTCCTACTTGAGTTTTAGCCTAAAAGAATAATTGAGGAGAAAAACCTATTTTTAAAATTCTAAGGAAAATATAATTCATTGCTGTCAAATTGTAATTCTTCTTGTAGTCTGCAGGGCAGATATTTTACTGAGAAAGAGTCTCAGGTGAGTTCCTTGGCTGACACCAGTATATTGCATTTATCAAGGAAGTGAATTCTTTCAAAGTATCTTAATTATGAAATCATAAAGCAGGTCCATTCTAGTCTTCCCTCTAGGCTGTCATCATTTCTTCTATCAGTTATATTACCTTACTATGAGGCATAACTTCATTTCTAAAGTGCTGTTATTCAACTGCCAAAAAGAAATCTAAATTTTAAATATTGGACCTATTTCTATTTATTTTCTTCTAATAATTTATTTCATTTTAAACACCACAGTCTTTGTCCTTTGCAATCACTTACATTTGTTTAATCTGTCACCTTTCTTGGACTCTGCTTACTTACTTCCATAAACGACATTGAAAAAAAAAAAAAGGAAAGTTGAATTTGATGTTGGGTCAATGAGGATTTGAATCTTTTATTTACTACCATAATCACAAAACAGAATTGCTTCCTTCAAATTGCACTCATAAATTACCAGCTATTATGCCTTAGTGTATTGGTGCAAAGGTTGATGCTGACTAAAGTTTTAGAGGAGCAGGAGAACTTGTAATTTATGTGTCACATGTGGTCACAACATAACTACTTGTCACTTGCTTGAGTAGCTACAGAGAGATAGAGAAAAAGAAGGCTAATATACCCATATGGATGCCAAAACTTCCCCTTGCAAATCTTGTGATGTGTCCGAAAACCTAGCATGTGAGATCTGAGACCTATTTGCTTCTTTGGAGAGCTACTCGGTTTTCAATTTTCAGCTCCAGAGAACCCAGTTATTTCCCTTTAAGAAACAGAAAATATGAGGCCAAATAATGAAGCATACTCATTTTTAGGCACAGGAGATTATTGTCCTCCTAAAGCAAATCAGAAAAACAAAGCCTAAAGGCACATGAACAACCATTCATTTAATCCATATGCGATAGCCTATTTATTCCTTTCCAGAGGAGGAAGGTGAAATTAACTCATGGAATATGGACAAGGGATTATTTAAATCTACTTTTCTCACTAAGCCCATCATTCAGGGTTTATAAAGACTTTTAGGCCATGGACTGATTATTTACCCTGCAGGTAACTGATCCTTAGTTGTGCAACTCTTTTAAAATAAGGATAACTTATCTGCATTGTAAGTGAGACTATATAGCCATTTATGCTAGCCAGGTATGACCTAAATCAAATTCATTATGATTATATATTTAAAGTTAGAAATAGATTTAAGGGACTAGATTTGATAGATAGAGTGCCTGAACAACTATGGACGGAGGTTAGTGACATTGTACAGGAGACAGGGATCAAAACCATCCCCATGGAAAAGAAATGCAAAAAAGCAAAATGGCTGTCTGGTGAGGCCTTGCAAATAGGTGTGAAAAGAAGAGAAGCGAAAAGCAAAGTAGAAAAGGAAAAATGCAAGCATCTGAATGCAGAGTTCTAAAGAATAGCAAGGAGAGATAAGAAAGCCTTCCTCAGCAATCAATGCAAAGAAATAGAGGAAAACAACAGAATGGGAAAGACTAGAGATCTCTTCAAGAAAATTAGAGATATCAAAGGGAACATTTCATGCAAAGATGGACTCGATAAAGGACAGAAATGGTATGGACCCAACAGAAGCAGAAGATATTAAGAAGAGGTGGCAAGAATACAGAGAAGAACTGTACAAAAAAGATCTTCAGGACCAAGATAATCATGATGGTGGGTTCACTCACCTAGAGCCGGACATCCTGAAATGTGAAGTCAAGTGGGCCTTAGAAAGCATCACTACGAACAAAGCTAGTGGAGATGATGGAATCCTGGTGGAGCTATTTGAAATCCTGGAAGATGATGCTGTGAAAGTGCTACACTCAATATGCCAGCAAATTTGGAAAACTCAGCAGAGGCCACAGGACTGAAAAGGTCAGTTTTCATTCCAATCCCAAAGAAAAGCAATGCCAAAGAATGCTCAAACTACCACACAATTGCACTCATCTCACACGCTAGTAAAGTAATGCTCAAAATTCTGCAAGCCAGGCTTCAGAAATATGTGAACCATGAATTTCCAGAAGTTAAAGCTGGTTTTAGAAAAGGCAGAGGAACCAGAGATCAAATTGCCAACATCCACTGGATCATGGAAAAAGCAAGAGAGTTCCAGAAAAACACTTCTTTCTGGTTTATTGACTATGCCGAAGCCTTTGACTGTGTGGATCACAAGATGTGTATAAGAGACAGGGGAACATTTCATGCAAAGATGGACTCGATAAAGGACAGAAATGGTATGGACCNTGGGAATACCAGACTACCTGACCTGCCTCTTGAGAAACCTATATGCAGGTCAGGAAG
Source organism: Neotragus moschatus (assembly GCA_006410615.1). Classification (NCBI taxonomy): domain Eukaryota; kingdom Metazoa; phylum Chordata; class Mammalia; order Artiodactyla; family Bovidae; genus Neotragus; species Neotragus moschatus. The sequence continues at coordinate 17,104 of SJYA01002692.1, forward strand.
CAACAGTTAGAACTGGACATAGAACAATAGACTGGTTCCAAATAGGAAAAGGAGTGCGTCAAGGCTTTATATTGTCACCCTACTTGTTTAACTTGTATGCAGAGTACATCATGAGAAACACTGGGCTGGAAGAAGCACAAGCTGGAATCAAGATTGCCAGGAGAAATATCAGTGACCTCAGATATGCAGATGACACCACCCTTATGGCAGAAAGTGAAGAGGAACTAAAAAGCCTCTTGATGAAAGTGAAAGAGGAGAGTGAAAAAGTTGGCTTAAAGCTCAACATTCAGAAAACGCAGATCATGGTGTCTGGCCCCATCACTTCATGGGAAATAGATGGGGAAACAGTGGAAACAATGGCTGACTTTATTTTTTGGGGCTCCAAAATCACTGCAGATGGTGACTGCAGCCATGAAATTAAAAGATGCTTACTCCTTGGAAGGAAAGTTTTGACCATCCTAGATAGCATATTGAAAAGCAGAGGCATTACTTTGCCAACAAAGGTCCGTCTAGTCAAGGCTATTGTTTTTCCAGTGGTCATATATGGATATGAGAGTTGGATTGTGAAGAAAGCTGAGTGCCGAAGAATTGATGCCTTTGAACTACAGTGTTGGAGAAGACTCTTGAGAGTCTCTTGGATTGCAAGGAAATCCAACCAGTCCATTCTAAAGGAGATTGAATTCAGCTGAAACTCCAATACTTTGGCCGCCTCATGTGAAGAGTTGACTCATTGGAAAAGACTCTGATGTTGGGAGGGATTGGGGGCAGGAGAAGAAGGGGACAACAGAGGATGAGATGGCTGGATGGCATCACTGACTCGATGGACATGATTTTCAGTGAACTCTGGGAGTTGGTGATGGACAGGGAGGCCTGGCATGTTGCGATTTTTGGGTTCGCAAAGAGTCGGACACGACTGAGCGACTGAACTGAACTGAACTGAACCAATATACACCCCTCAATTGGGCAAAAATTTAAAATGTCTGAAAACAGCAAATGTTTGTGAACACATGAAACATCTGTAAACTCTCATATATTGTATATACAGCATATTAAATTGAGCAAGTAAATTGTACTTTCAAAATAACATTATCTGTTAAGGTTGATGATATATATACCTTGAGTCACAGTACTAGTTATACACTCTAGAAATATACCTTTACATTTGTACCAGGATCTGATAAGGTCAGTAGCAGCATTAGACATGATATTACCAAACAAGAATAACCCAAATGTTCATCACAATAGGGAGAACCTACAAATTGTAGCATACTCATACAAAAGAAAGATATATAACACTGAAAATAAATAAGCAACAGTTACACAAAACTGCAGGGACATCATGTCCAGGAGTTATGTTGCAAATATTTATTAATAATAATTGATATGACATTAGTTTTGAACAAATAGGAAACATGCCAGATATTAATGAGTAATACATATCTGCTGGAAGAATATCAACGAGCACTGGATAAATCTAAAGGAACATATTTTTCAAGAGAAAAAATAAATACTTATATAATATTTATGCTATTGTTGTTTAGTTGCTAAGTCATATCTGACTTTTTTCAACTACATGGACTATCGTCCACCAGGCTCCTATGTCCATGGGATTTGCCAAGCAAGAATATTGGAGTGGGTTGTCCTTTCCTTCTGCAGGGGAACTTCCCGACCCAGGAATCAAACCCACGCCTCCTGCGGCTCCTACATTGGCAGACAGATTCTTTACTTCTGAGCCATCAGGAAAGCCCATATTCTATTTATACTTATTTATAAATTTGTATGTGTCTATATAAGTGTGTGCTGGGCTGTGCTGTGCTTAGTTGCTCAGTCATGTCCCACTCTTCGCGACCCCATGGACTGTAGCCTGCCAGGCTCCTCTGTCCATGGGATTTTCCAGGCAAGAATACTGGAGAGGATTGCCATGCCCTCCTCCAGGGGTTCTTCCTAACCCAGGAATTGAACCCAGGTCTCCTGCATTGCATGTGGATTCTTTATCAGCTGAGCTACCAGGGAAACCCCTATGTAAGTATACTTATATAGAATATATGCATATATATTCTATAAAGTTCAGGAACAAAGTTAATTTCATTCTTTAGGGCAGTATCATGATTCATAAAATTAAAAATAAAAGAAAGTGATTTCCACAGAAATCAGGGTAGTAGTTACTAAGAAGGAAGAGAGTGGGTTAAAAGGTCATAAGACAGTACTATATTATATTACATTATATTATGTTATATTATGTTAGTAGTCAGGGGCCTTTTAGGGAGCTGTTATTATTCTGTTTATTTAATAAGTGATGAGAATCATTCACTATATATCTATTTTCATACTTGATATATACATTTTGATGCTGTATATTTATCAGGTATGAAAAAATATATGTGTATATATATATGTATACATGCATATATATATGTATATGTATGTGTATATATATATATGTATGTGTATATATATATATATATATATATGGCTTCTCAGGTGGCTCACTGGTAAAAATTCACCTGTCAATGCAAGAGACACAGGTTCAATCCCTAGACTGGGAAGATTTCCTGGAGAATGAAATGGCAACCCACTCCAGTGTTCTTGCCTGGAAAATCCCATGGACAGAGGAGCTTGGGCTTCACAGAATTTAGTCCATGGAGTCACAAAAGACTCAGACACCACTTAATGACTAAAAGAACAAAAACATATGTGTATGTACACACACACATGCACACACTTGTAATAAACACACACACAAGCAACCAAAATTGAAAATAAAATCATATATATCATTTGTTGGCATTTTCTTCTAGCATTTGGTGGAAACTATTGAATTATGATGCTAAGCTATCATTTGTTTTTTCAAGATTTCCAAAACTGTTGCCCAATTCATACAATTATGGCTGTCTTCACAACATTCAGTTGTCACATCTACTTCAGGACTTGAGGCTGCTTCTTATTCCCTCACCTCTTCCAGGCAAGAGCATCTTAGTAACCATTATACTGGCACAGGCCAGGAGTAGTTCCTTCACTTCTCACAACCATACTTTCCATCTGCCCAGTGAGTGATCCAGTTGCCAAATCCATTTGAAAGGTCTTCTTTCTGGGACCAATTCTGGTACCACTTATAAAGGCTGCAATTCTCCAAACAAGTTCTGAGGCAATCTGTAGGGAGAATGATTCAGATAACAGGAGTGAGAAATGGGAGGGAAGGTCAATACAAGAATCCAAAACTAAGGGTGACTAATCATCAGTTGTACAGGATGCGGGGGGATCAAAAGCATTATGTTAGCTTCTGTCCCTCACTGATCAAGAATTGCCCAAGGAGGGTTAAGTCCTTTGCATCTCTGGGTTGCACATGCTTGATTGCTGAGGAGCTTATTTCAAGAATATGAAATAAGTGCATAGACAGGTTCTCTTAGGTTGCACCTTCATAAACGTTATTGAAGTTTGCAAGGGAACTGGTCACCACAAAAGTGACTGGAGTAATTGGTAGTGGCATACAAGTGGTATCTGTACACTTGGATAAATCTGTTTAGGGATTTTTCAGAATCTATGCACCTTCTTTTAATAATAGAAGCCACATTACTTGGAGGAAATCCTCAAACTTCACTTTCAACTTCTGTGATTCATCTAGGGTTGAAGACAGAGCAAACTCTAGAAGTGAGTTTGTGAATCAGACCTGGCTATTCATTGTCAGTCTCCACTTTCAGACTTTTGTTGATAGCGTCAAGAAAACAGAGATTTTCTGTTATTAAAGCTAGGAACATGTATATTTTAGCTGCTGAGGATTACCACATGAAACTAGCTGCCTAAGACTGAAGACAACACAAAGGAAAGGAGGGTACAGAGAGTGAAATGGAAAATTTTCTATTAATGTCATTTGAACATTTATATACAACAATGCAATACTGGAGAGGATAACCATTCCCATCTTCAAGGGATCTACCTGACCCAGGGATCGACTCAGGTCTCCTGCATTGCAGGCAGATTCTTTACTGTCTGAGCCACCAGGGAAGCCCCTATACAACCATACATGAAATCAATATACTACAATATATTTAAGACACAAGCCAATAAATTCAAGTTCCTCTCTTTTTCTTACCAGTTCTTAGGCACCTCAAAAAAGCTATTGCATCTAGGATATCCAAAAATTTATTTTCAAATAAGAATGAGATTTGAATTAGCTCAAAATGGATTGAAGAGTTAAATGTAAAACTGAAATCATAAAAGTCTTGGAATAAAATAGAAGTTGCAAGCCCCTTGCCATAGCATTGGCAATGATTTTCTGAATTTAATACCAAAAGCAAAGACAACAAAAGAAAAATAAGCAAATAGGAATACATAAAATTAAAAAGCTTTTGCAGAGCAAAAAAAAAAAAGGTGACCTATTGAATAGGAGAAAACATGTAAATATGTAAATCACATATTCAATAAGTGGTTAATATCCACAATATATAAAGATCTCTATACCTGCATACCAAAAAAAAAAAAAAAACTCTATTAAAACCAGAGGATCAGAATAGACACTTATTCCAAATAAGACATGGCTTGATAATGGTTATTATCAAAAAGTCAAGAAATACAGAGTACTGGCAAAGAGGTGGAGAGAAAGGAACACGTGCCCTTTGTTAATGGGACTGTAAATTGGTGCAGCCACTATGAAACACTATGGAAGTTCTTTAAAAAATTAAAACTGGAACTATCCACGTGCTCTAACAATTCTGGGTAGTTCATTGCAGAAATTGAAAATGCTAACTTTGACCTCCATGTTCACTGCAACATTATTTACATTAGCAAAGGTATAGAAACAGCCTAAGTGTCCATAGATCGATGAATGAATAAAGAAGCTGTGGTATATATACACAATGGAATAGTAGGCAGCCATAAAAAGAAGAATATCTTGGGAATTCCCTGACAGTCCAGTAGTTAGAATTTGGTACTTTCCACGCCAGGCCAAGTTTGATCCCTGATTCAGGGACTAAGATCCCGCAAGCCATCTAGCAGGGCCAACAATAGGATATCTTGCCATTTAAGACAACATGGATTGATGCTGAGGGCATTATACTACATGAAATAAATCAGACAGAGAAAAACAAATACTATATGATTTCTCTTTTATGTGGAATCTAAGAAACAACAAACTCATAGATACAGAGACAGATTGGTGGTTGCCAGAGGCAGAAGATGGGCATTAGGTGAAATGGGTGAAGGGACTCAAAGGTACACACTTTCAGTTATAAAGTAAATAAGTCATGGGGATGTAACACACATCATGACAGCTATAATTATAATATTATAAAGTATTAGTGTTACAGAGAATAATAATACAGAATAGACCTTAACATTTCTCATCATACACACACAAATTCTGTAACTCTGTTCTTGATGGATGTTAACTAGACATGGGATCATTTTGTGATACAGTTGACCCTTGAACAACATAGATTTAAACTGCACAGGTCCACTTCCACTCAGATTTTTAAAATAAACACTGTCTGAATCCATAGCTGTCTTAATCCAAGGATGTGAAACTGAGAATACAGAGGATCAGTTATAAAGCTATTTGCAGATTTTTGACCTAATGGGAGGCCACACCCAAACACCCATATTGTTCTGGGTCAACTGCATATAAAATACCAAATAATTATGTTGTATCCCTGAAACTAATACAATGTTGTATATCAATTATACCTCAATTTTTTGAAAAGAGGAATGAGATTTGAATTTAATACGTTGTGGATGAATTTGTGATGTTTTTACACAATTATTGTAGACACGTAGTTCATATGTGTCAATACCTGGCGCTTCTTAGCAAACCTGTCAGATTCATCATAGAAGAGAACGTATCTAATAGACAGTTCTGTCACCTTATAAAAAGAGAAATGTAAATAACATACATTCTAAGGATTTGGATAATTGAAAGTGTAACAGGGCTTCAAGGGCTCTTCATAAGTATTTCTTTGACCAGTCTTTACTGTCTTGCATTAGAGTTAGTAACTGCTTTTCAAACATTCCCCCAGACTTCAAGAATGCACAAGGCAAGGCAAGGACAAGTATATAATTACCGTGGAGTGCTTTCTTATTTTCTTTAAAGGCACCATAATGCAGCTCAAGCACGTTCCTTGTCTGTGGAACGTGGAGCTGTTAATATACCATTTGATGCAGTAGTTCTCTCTGGCTGAAAAGACACTTTGTTTTTATTCTCTCTTAACAGTTTTGATTTTCTGAAAATTATGATGGAATTGACTGCAGGCAGGCTGTGAATTCATTATGTGGCATTAACTAACCAGAAGATATTGTAAAAATAGATGTGGCATTACCTTGATACCAACTAAATATTCTGGGGAGAGAGAAAGATGAATATATGGACATAGGGATAGATGTGATCTATCCACGTTGACTGGAGAAGGAACAGTGGATCCTGGTGGGCTACAGTCCATGGGGTCACAGAGTCAGACATGACTGAGCAACTAACACACACATCCACATTGATAAATATAATATACACAAAGAAAATTTGTGTGCACAATTTGCTTTTATATGATTATATCATTTAATTTTCATAATCTACTCAGGAGGTAAGAGTTCTCATCTAGGCTTCAGAGATGGTTGAGTGACTTTAACCACTGATACAGACTTAGAAATAGAGTTGAGTAAGAAAATATGTTTCTTCTTTTTTTCTTTTTCTAATGTTCTTTCATCCTACTGGAATTGAGTTTTTTGTTAATAAAGGAATGGTGTTTTGATAAAAGCTTGCTAGGATTTTAGATTTTTTCAGCCTTCTGTAAATTCCTATTGTGCTTATTGTCAAAATTAACTTAGCAAACAAAAAAAATTTTTAAGGTTTTACCTTCTCAGATTTTTCTACAAAATTTCTGAGGATCTTATATGTACATTTACTAAAGCGTTAATCATCTTGAATTACAATTATCTCCATGTACTATACTTCCTATTGACTATAAAAGTCCATTCTCTACCATTGTTTTTTTAAATTAATTTATTTTGTACTGAAGGATAGTTGCTTTACAGAATTTTGCTGTTTTCTGTCAAATCTCAACATGAATCAGCCGTAGGTATATATATATATCCCTTCCCTTTTGAACCTCCCTCCCATCTCCCTCGCCCAAGGCTGACACAGAGCCCCTTTTCAGTTTCCTGAGCCAATCTGCAAATTCCCACTGGCTATCTATTTACCATATGTTACTCTTTCCATACATCTCACCCTCTCCTCCCCTCACCCCATGTCCATAAGTCTATTCTCTATGTCTGTTTCTCCGCTATTGCCCTGTAAATAAATTCTTCAATACCATTTTTCTAGATTCTGTATATATGTGTTAGAATATGGTATTTATCTTTCTCTTTCTGACTCACTTCACTCTGTGTAATAGGTTCTAGGTTCATCCACCTCATTAAAACTGACTCAACTGTGTTCCTTTTATGGCTAAGNCCATAAGTCTATTCTCTATGTCTGTTTCTCCATTGCTGCCCTGTAAATAAATTCTTCAATACCATTTTTCTAGATTCTGTATATATGTGTTAGAATATGGTATTTATCTTTCTCTTTCTGACTCACTTCACTCTGTGTAATAGGTTCTAGGTTCATCCACCTCATTAAAACTGACTCAACTGTGTTCCTTTTATGGCTAAGTAATATTCCATTGTGTAGATATACCACAACTTCTTTATCCATTCATCTGTCGATGGACATCTAGGTTGCTTCCATTTTTTTTTAAGACTTGCTCAAAAATCAAGTAGTCATGAGCTTCAGTTGATATTGAGTCCCATCACCATAGCAAACTCATAGCATAAATTTTTAGTATTGAAATTTTGGCTCTTGGAAACCAGTTATTATTTCTATTAACCCTGTTGAGGAGTTTGGAAATGGTCATAGGATACAATTCTGATTGATGANAGCACCTAGTTTCAGGCTCACTGGAAGCCATACCCTTAGGCAGTAGTTTTTAAAGTATGAAAATACATATAATCCTAAGGGACCAGCATTGTAATCCCTGCTAGCCTTGTAAACTAGGTGATTTGGCTATGTTTCCTTAATGAAAGTTGCAAAAAATAGTGTTCCAGTGCAGGGAGATACTGCTGAGCTCTAGCAAAATCAAAAGAAAGGGGAAAGATGACATCCCCTGGCCAATATTCCCCCAGAGTTCCTTTGTAGCCTCTACATGTGTGGTTAACATGAAACCTGATCTTTAGACTGAAGCTCTAGGACAAGGAAAAATGTCTTTTTTATAGGAAAAGTGGAATTGTTTCAGTCTGGTATGGAGTTTCCTGGGATTGGTAGTTTACTAGGTAGTCTCAGTGATTGTTTTGGCCCCAGAAACACAGGCACTCAAACCACCAGAGACAGGCACTTAAGGGACATGGAGTGTGGGGACTCCAAGTGTCTGCCACCTTCAGCTTGGGGTTGGGGGAAGTTCTTAGGCTACAGTGGGGTGGGTTATGCCCAACTGTGCTACCAAGGTGGAAGGAGTGCAAAAATGATGTTCACTCATGCCAGTGCTAGCAAAGAGGAGTGAGAGAGCAAAAACGGTGCCTGCTAGCACTTTTAAGCTAAGCTAAGTCACTTCAGTCGTGTCCAACTCTGTGCGAACCCATAGACGGCAGCCCACCAGGCTCCCCCATCCCTGAGATTCTCCAGGCAAGAACACTGGAGTGGGTTGTCATTTCCTTCTCCAATGCATGAAAGTGAAAAGTGAAAGTGAAGTCACTCAGTTGTGTCTGACTCTTAGCGACCCCATGGACTGTAGCCCACCAGGCTCCTGCATCCATGGGATTTTCCAGGCAAGAGTACTGGAGTGGGANAACCCATAGACGGCAGCCCACCAGGCTCCCCCATCCCTGAGATTCTCCAGGCAAGAACACTGGAGTGGGTTGTCATTTCCTTCTCCAATGCATGAAAGTGAAAAGTGAAAGTGAAGTCACTCAGTTGTGTCTGACTCTTAGCGACCCCATGGACTGTAGCCCACCAGGCTCCTGCATCCATGGGATTTTCCAGGCAAGAGTACTGGAGTGGGATGCCATAGCACTTCTATCCCTGGAGACAATCTGAACAGACACCTGTGCCCACAGCAGATGCTTTAAGATTAGCTAATTTTGTGCTGAATCCTGGGTGAACTTCTCAGGTAGTTCAGTGGTAAAGAATTCGCCTCCCACTGCGGGAGACACAAGTTTGATCCCTGAGTTGTGAAGATCCCCTGGAGTAAGAAATGTCAACCCACTCCAGTATTCTTGCCTGGGAAATCCCACGGACAAAGAAGTCTGGCAGGCTGCACTTTACAGGGTTGCAAAAGAGTTGGACATGACTTAGGAACTAAACAATAGTTTAGTGCTGGATTCTGGGGTGAGTGAGTCTGCAAATAAGTTGTTTAAAAGTGAACTTTCTGTTACCCAGTCTTTTGGGTGTCCTGAAAGTAAGCCCCTTTTGTTTTCAAATCTGGACATTTTAGGGGCTCATCTCCCTGGAGCAGCTTCCAGGGGTGCCTGATGGGGTGCCTGATGGGAGGCAGAAACACCTTGCTCCTCAGGGAGTAGGTTCATATTTGTGAGATCCCTCCATCTTGGGGTTATCTCAAGTGGAGGAGATGTTTTTGCCAAGAGTGGGTCTCTCTTTTATTTACCTCTATGTAGTCATTTTATCCTTTGTTCTTAAGATGTTTGGCTAACTTTCAGGTCTGTTTCAAATTTAATTGGTACATACATGCTGTAGATTTGGTGTTTACATGAGAGAAGTTGAGTTCAGGATCTTCCTACACTGCTATTCCAAGATCTTAACTTTCTTCTGATGTTTGCTTCCTGCAGGGTTGTGACACACACTCTTTCTAATGTATGACACTTACTACTCTCTATGAATCTTTTGTCACTCATTTCCCAACAACAGATGCCCTCCATACCAGTCAATTAGTCTAGATATCCCCCACTCAGTGAAAAAGGCCCCTTTTCAAATACTTTTTATATGATTCTTATCATCAAATGTGATAGATGCCAGGTTAGGTGGTATGGCGGGAGGGGAGGGGCACAAAGGTAAGCTAAGGAAAAGAAATATTTCTTTCATGGAGATTACATTTGGAAGATGGAGACAAACATTAAATAATGACTCACACAAATGAATGAAAGTTATAACTGTGAGTAATGCTACAAAATAGAAAATCCCTCGTGACTCAGATAGTAAAGAATCTGTCTGCGATGCAGGAGACCCAGGTACAGATTTGTAAAGGGAGCACTTAACAATGTCTGCAAGGCTGAGAAAAACTTCCTTAAAGAAAAAAGAATTACAGAAGGAAACGTGGAAATAATAGATATCAAACAGGTAAAGGGTCAGTGAAGTTGTGGCAAAGGAGAATGCACCAAGTCAAAGATCAGATTTTTAAAAATCTCTAAGGTCAAATGGAAACGGACCTATTCAAGGAAAAGAAGAAAGCCAAAGAGGCTGAAGATCAGTAACTATTGTGGGGACAAGGACTGAGAATTTTGAATTGGTATGATATGATGGTAGAAAATTGAGCAGATGCCAAACAAATCCGAGTTTTACAAGTTATGTTAAGGATTTGATCTTTATCCAAAGAATAATAAAAAAAACTAATGAAGTATTTTAAGCATGATCAAATTTGCATTTAGAAAAATCCTCCAGCTTCAGAGTGAAAAAATTGTTAGAGAAAGGCCAAAATGGGTGCTGGTGTTCCAATGATGAAGCTGTGGCAGGGGTCCAACAATGATGATGATTGTTTGGGGTCAGTTCAGTTCAGTTGCTCAGTCGTGTCCGACTCTTGCGACCCCATGAACCGCAGCACGCCAGGTGTCCCTGTCCATCGCCAACTCCTGGAGTTCACTCAGACACGTCCATCGAGTCAGTGATGCCATTGAGCCATCTCATCGTCTGTCGTCCCCTTCTCCTCCTGCCCCCAATCCCTCCCAGCATCAGAGTCTTTGCAAATGAGTCAATTCTTCGCATGAGGTGGCCAAAGTACTGGAGTTTCAGCTTCAGCATCATTCCTTCCAAAGAAATCCCAGGGCTGATCTCCTTCAGAATGGACTGGTTGGATCTCCTTGCAGTCCAAGGGACTCTCAAGAGTCTTCTCCAACACCACAGTTCAAAACTGTCAATTCTTCGGCGCTCAGCCTTCTTCACAGTCCAACTCTCACATCCATACATGACCACTGGAAAAACCATAGCTTTGACTAGACGGACCTTTGTTGGCAAAGTAATGTCTGTGCTTTTGAATATGCTATCTAGGTTGGTCATAACTTTTCTTCCAAGGAGTAAGCATCTTTTAATTTCATGGCTGCAGTCACCATCTGCAGTGATTTGGGGGCCCCCAAAAATAAAGTCTGACACTGTTTCCACTGTTTCCCCATCTATTTCCCATGAAGTGATGGGACCGGATGCCATGATCTTCGTTTTCTGAATGTTGAGCTTTAAGCCAACTTTTTTCACCCTCCTCTTTCACTTTCATCAAGAGGTCTTTTAGTTCCTCTTCACTTTCTGCCATAAGGGTGATATTGTCTGCATATCTGAGGTTATTGATATTTCTCTCGGCAATCTTGATTCCAGCTTGTGATTCTTCCAGCCCAGTGTTTGGGTTAGGCTCATAGAAATAAGGGTATGCAGCATATATGCTTGAACAAACGTATGTTTAAGAAATAGAATTATCAAGATTTTCATTAAATGCCAGGGCAGGGAGGAGAGTGAGGGAGAAGAAGGTGTCAGTGACTGCTTCCTTTCTGTGTTCTCACCAGAATGGGTGGTGATGCTATTCATGTAGAAAGCACTGGGAGGATGTAGTATTTGGTGCGAGTTGGACTTGGGTTGAAGGATTTTGGGTATGTTAACTTTGAGATGCCTTTGAGATATATAAAAAAATATGTCCAACAGGTGATTGGGTATACAGTTATGTAATTCAAAAGAGAGAATTGAACAGTGGATGTAAATGTGTGGATAACCTGAAGACTCAGTTATAATTTGATAGACTCTAATCCATTTTTACATGTCAATCCCATTTGAAGAGGTTTAAAAATCAAATGCAGAGTACATCATGAGAAATGCTAGGCTGGAAGAAGCACAAGCTGGAATCAAAACTGCCGGGAGAAATATAAGTAACCTCAGATATGTATATGACACCACCCTTCTGGGAGAAAGTAAAGAGGAACTAAAAAGCCTCTTGATGAAAGTGAAAGAGGAGAGTTAAAAAGTTTACTTAAAGCTCAACATTTAGAAAATGAAGATCATGACATCCGGTCCCAATACTTCATGGGAAATAGATGGGGAAACAGTGGAAACAGTGTCAGACTTTATTTTTCTGGCCTCCAAAATCACTGCAGATGGTGACTGCAGCCATGAAATTAAAAGATGCTTACTCCTTGGAAGGAAAGTTATGACCAATATAGATAGCATCTTCAAAAGCAGAGACATTACTTTGCTAACAAAGGTCCATCTAGTCAAAGCTATGGTTTTTCCAGTGGTCATGTATGGATGTGAGAGTTAGACTGTGAAGAAAGCTGAGCTTTGAAAAATTGATGCTTTTGAACTGTGGTGTTGTAGAAGACTCTTGAGAGTCTCTTGGACTGCAAGTAGATCTAACCACTCCATTTTGAAGGAGATCAGTCCTGAATATTCATTTGAAGGAGTGATGCTGAAGCTGAAACTCCAGTACGTTGGCCACCTCATGAGAAGAGCTGACTCATTTGAAAAGACCCTGATGCTGGGAGGGATTGGGGGCAGGAAGAGAAGGGGACAACAGAGGATGAGATGGCTGGATGGTATCACCAACTCAATGGACATGAGTTTGGGTAAACTCCAAGAGTTGGTGATGGACAGGGAGGCCTGGTGTGCTGCGATTCATGGGGTCACAAAGAATCAAATAGGACTGAGCGACTGAACTGAACTGAACTGAAATCAAAATGATCTTCAGAGGTCTAGGTTGAAATTTGACAGGGAGCTACATTAAGAGGTAAGGTAGTATGATGGAAAAATGGCAGCAATTTGTGTTAGAAGACCTGGGTTCAAATCCCAGTGATGCTTCTTATGTCATTTTATCATCTTCAGCAAATCACCTTCTCAATCAGAAATTCAGTTTCCTTCTCTGGTTTATAGCAATAATGATACCTCCTTCTGATTGCTGTTTTAAGGAATAATGTGATGGTGTTCACGATGAGGCTATATGAAAGTGCTTTGGTGGTGGCTACAAACACCAGTCTTATTTTATTGTGCGAATCCTACTTATGAGTATGTATATATAGTCTACTCAGTGCCTAACCCATAGCATGAAATAAGCACAGGCCTTTGAAGAGTCTCAGACAAAGCTGGCATGCTAGAGTATTGGTTCACTGGTTTTCTTTGGGTTATGTTAAAAAAATTTTTTTAAAATCCAACCTCAGTTCCCTTTAATCACCTAGACTTTTACATCATGATACAATGTTCTCTCAATCATCATTTTTAAGAATACAGAAAAGACTGTGCCAACATGGGAATTTAGTGCCTATAACAAAGTGTTTTCCAATTCCAATTACTATTTTCACATATCGAAAGGCCAAGCACTTCTATTTCTCCTTCTTCTACATAGGTGAACTTCTGTTTTACTCTCTTCCTGTCTGGATGTGAATAGATACAAACTTCCCTGGTGGCTCAGATAGTAAAGCATCTGCCTGCAATCTGGGAGACCCAGGTTTGATCCCTGGGTCGGAAATATCCCATGGAGAAGGAAATGGCAACCCACTCCAGTACTCTTGCCTAGAAAATCGCATGGATGGAGGAGCCTGGTGGGCTACAGTCCATGGGGTTGCAAAGAGTTGGACATGACTGAGTGACTTTCTTTTCTTTCCTAGTGCAGGATGAAGAGATACAACCCCTGGGGGAACTAGACATAGCCCTAACAAGTCTATGGAATAGTCACAAATTAAAACTATAGAAAACAGCTTCAGAGTGCACTATGTCAATGTCCTAGAAAAGTTTCTGAGGGTCTATTGTATGACTTGGAGGAAAATCATCAGAGATGCTAGGAGGATCAAAGAAAATGAAGAAAATGACACTTAACAGATTAATTACAACATCTAAATAATTATTGGTCATAAGTGGTATGTCTTAGAAAAGATATTCCAGCTCAGAAAACACCTTAATAAGTAGCATTATAGAAAGTTTATGAACAATTATTACTCATTTGTCACTGAAATTTTAGAGAATTTTGGTTGTTTTATTGTTTTAAAATGCGTGTAACATAAAATATGTCCTTGTACCTATTTTAACATGTGCAATTAAGCTTCACTAAGTACATTTGCAGAGCTGTGCAGTCCTCGTGCAAGGGTGCTCAGTTGTTCAGTTGTGTCTGATTCATTGTAACCCTGTAGACTGTAACTCACCAGGCTTCTCTGTCCATGAAATTTTTCAGGCAAGAATACTGGAGTGGGTTGCCATTTCCTTCTCCAGGGGATCTTCCCAATCCTGGGATAGAACCCATGTCTTCTGCATCTCCTGAATTGGCAGGAGAGTTCTTTACCACTGAGTCACCTGGGAATCCCATACAATCATCACCACTACCCTGTTCCAGAATAGATCTCAAAAGGAAACCCTAAAACCAGGAAGAAATAATTTCTTATCCCTTCTCCCCCAGTCCCTGGCAAACACCAAATTGTTCTGTCCCTATGGATTTGCCTACTCTGAACATTTCATATAAATGGCATGCAGCTTTTGGGGTTGGGCTTCCTTTAATTTAATTTCTTTTCTTTCTTTTTTTTTTTGAGAATAAGATATTTCACACACTCCTTTTTTTAACTGAAGTATAGTTGATTTACAGTATTGTGTTAGTTTCTGGTATAAACCTAAGTGAGTCAGTTTCATATGTATATATAATTTACAACTGTGTAACAGTTGTATCTGTTAATAGCATACTCCTAATTCATCCCTCCCCCATTGTAATTTTTAGATTCCACATTCCATGTATACATATCATTTGTCTTTTTCTGTGACTTACTTCACTAATATAATATTCTTTAAGTCCACCCATGTTGCTGCAAATGACAAAATAGCATTTTTTCATGGCTGAGTAATATTCCACAGTATGTAAGTGTCCAGTTTAGTCACTGAGTTGTGTCTTTGCGACTCCATGGACTGCAGCATGCCAGGCCTCCCTGTCCATCACCAACTCCCAGGGTTTATCCAAACTCATGTCCATTGAGTCAGTGATACCATCCAACCATCTCATCCTCTGTCATCCCCTTCTCCTCCTGCCCTCAATCTTTCCCAGCATCAGGGTCTTTTCCAATGAGTCAGCTCTTCACATCAGGTGTCAAAGTATTGGAGTTTCAGCTTCAACATCAGTCCTTCCAATGAACACTCAGGACTGATTTCCTTTATGATGGACTGGTTGGATCTCCTTGCAGTCCAAGGGACTCTCAAGAGTCTTCTACAACACCACAGTTCAAAAGCATCAATTCTTCAGCACTCAGCTTTCTTCACAGTCCAACTCTCATATCCATACATGACCACTGGAAAAACCATAGCCCTGACTAGACGGACCTTTGTTGGCAAAGTAATGCCTCTGCTTTTTAATATGCTGTCTAGGTTGGTTATAACTTTCCTTCCAAGGAGTAAGCATCTTTTAATTTCATGGCTGCAGTCACCATCTGTAGTGATTTTGGAGCCCCCCAAAATAAAATCAGCCATTGTTTCTACTGTTTCCCCATCTATCGGCCTTGAAATGATGGGACCAGAGGCCATGATCTTCGTTTTCTGAATGTTGAGTTTCAAGCCAAGTGTTTCACTCTCTTTCACTTTCATCAAGAGGCTCTTTAGTTCTTCATCCAAGTACTGCATTTTGGACTCTTTTGTTGACTATGATGGCTACTTCATTTCTTCTAAGGGATTCCTGCCCACAGTAGTAGATATAATAGTCATCTGAGCTAAATTCACCCATTCCAGTCCATTTTAGTTTGCTGATTCCTAAAATGTCGCCGTTCACTCTTGCCATCTCCTGTTTGACCACTTCCAATTTGCCTTGATTTATGGACCTAACCTTCCAGGTTCCTATGCAATATTGTTCTTTACAGCATCAGACTTTACTACCATCACGAGTCACATCCACAGCTGGGTGTTGTCTCTGCTTTGGCTCTGTCTCTTCATTCTTTCTGGAGTTATTTCTCCATTGATTAAAACGTTTGGGTAAGGTGTTACAGAAAAACCCAAATGAACTTTTTGTCTAACCCAATGTTAAATACATCTTCTTAATCCAGTCATCTGTTGATCAGAACATAGGTTGCTTCTATGTTTTGGCAATTGTAAATAGTGCTGCTATGACCATCGGGGTGTATGTATCTTTTTCAATCAATGTTTTCATTTTTTTCAGGCTATATACCCAGTAGTGGAATTGGGGGGTAATATGGTAGTTTTTTTTTTTTTTTTACTTTTTAAGGAACCTCCATAGTGTTTTCTATAGTAGCTACACCAATTTACATTCCTGCCAACAGTGTATGAGGATTCCCTTTTCTTCACATTCTCACCAACATTCTCACCAACGTTTATTTGTGTTCTTTTTGTCAGTAACAATGTTGAGAGTTGTGAGGTGATACTTCACTCACAAGTGAAGTGAAGTGATAATCACTTGTGAGGTGATTATCATTTCTCTAATAATTATCAGTGTTGAGCCTCTTTTTATGTTCTTTTTAGCTACCTGTATGTCTTCTTTGAGAAAATGTCTATTCCAGTCTTCAGCCAGTTTTTTCTTTTATTGGATTTGTTGTTGTTGTTGTTGTTGTTTGGGGGGGGGGGTTAGCTACATGAACTGCTTGTATATTTTGACTATTAACCCCTTATTGGTCACATTATTTGCAAATATTTTTCCCATTCTGTAAGTTGTCTTTGTTTTGTGGACGATTTCCTTTGCTGTGCAAAATCTTTCACATTTAATTAGGTCCCATTTTTTTTTGTTTAATTTTGGCTTTTGTATATTTTGCCTTGGAGACTGATCCAAGAAATCTTTGCTACAGTTTATATCAGAGTGTTTCACTTCTGTTGTCTTCTAGGAGTTTTATGGTTTTATGTCTTACATTTAGGTCATCAAACCAAACAGCTACCCTATATACTTTGATCAGAGCAGTTAGTCCACTGACATTTAAAATTACTGATAAATGTGTACTTATTGCCATTGTATTCCTGTTTTTGAATTGTTTTTGTAGTTTCTCTTTGTTAAGTTCTTCTTTTTGCTTTTCCATTTGTAGTTTGATGATTTTCTTTTGTAGTACGCTTGAGTTCCTTTCTTCAATCTTCATTATACATTTGCCTTTCCTGTTGGGATTTTTCCCTTTCCTCTGAATTCTTTCCTCATTTTCATTTAGATAGGACCCTCAACATTCCTTTTAGGATAGGTGTAGGATTGCTTGTACCTGGATATCTGTTTACAACTTTGATTTGGGAAATTTTTAGTGATAATTTCTTCATAAATATTTTTGATCCCTTTCTCTGTCTCTTCTCCCTCTGTAACCCTTATTACTCATATGTTTGCACAGTTTGTATTATCTTATAGATCTTATATGTTGCTCTAGGTTTGTTTTCTTTTTGTCTATTCTGATTGTGTGATTTTCATTATTCTTTCCTTCAGATCAGTCATATGTTCTGTGTTGTTTAGTTAGCTTTCTTACTTAGTTGCTTAGTTTAATCCAACTCTTTGAAACTCCAGGGACTGTAGCCTGCCAGGCTCCTCTGTGCACGGGATTTTTCAGGCAGAATACTGGAGTGGGTTGCCATTTCCTTTCTCCAGGGGTTCTTTCTGACCCAAAGATTGAACCCATGTCTCTGTGTCTCCTGCATTGCAGACAGATTCTCATTGCTTTTAGATTGCCTTTTATGTTAGAAATTGAATTATCTGTTTTTTGATTGGGCCATCTTCATAGTTTAGAGTTCCTTGTTAAAATGATCTGTGTTTATATCAATGCTCTTGCCTAATTCAGTTAGCATTCTTATTATCATTTTCTAAAAATTGAATATCTGGTAGACCAAGTAATTATCTCTGTTTCATTATTTCTTTTTTTCCAGATTAACTCTTGCTCTTTCAATTGGGAGTAGTTCCTCTGCATTTTTATAAACTTTCTCTGTCTCTGTCAATTTAGGTGAAACTGTTACTCTTTTGGTTTTGAAGAGGCTTTCTATGTTTTATCGGGATCATCCCAAGGTAGACTGCGTGTGCCAGTATCTTTGGTTCAAGGGCTGGATTTGATGTGGATGCAGCCATGTCTTCTTTCCACAGGGTGTGCTGGCCACTATCGTCTTGAGAGGGAGTATGGTTTGTGTTGGAGTAGATAAAGCCTACTCAGGGTGTGAGGCAGGACTTCCTCTCTACTCCATGGCTTTCTCCACCCTGTCAAAGGAAGATCTGATCCCCAGTTCCTAGAGCAGAAACCCTGAGGAGCAGATTTATACAGGTTCTGTCGCATTTAAGTGTGTGTTTTTCATTCTCTTCCCACTGGGGCCTTTGCAGGGAAGTGCTAAAGGACGTGAGGCTCACCTGCTTACAGAATAGTGTCTGTGTANCTCCATGGCTTTCTCCACCCTGTCAAAGGAAGATCTGATCCCCAGTTCCTAGAGCAGAAACCCTGAGGAGCAGATTTATACAGGTTCTGTCGCATTTAAGTGTGTGTTTTTCATTCTCTTCCCACTGGGGCCTTTGCAGGGAAGTGCTAAAGGACGTGAGGCTCACCTGCTTACAGAATAGTGTCTGTGTAGGCATCTGGGCTTCACTTCAGTGCAGAGCAATGTTGTGACCTTTCTCTGTTGTTTGTCATTCCAGATTTAGTGCATGGGCAGGGGTAGAGTGTTTGCCAGGCTTGAGTGAGGAGTGTGGCTTATTGGTCACAGGGGCTTAAGTAACTGCTGCCACGTGGGGTTTGAGCTGCCTCTGTGGCGCTGTCTGAGAATGTGCCAGTAAAGGCTGCTNTGTTTTCCAATAGATATTGAATGTTTCAGTTCAGTTCAGTTCAGTCACTCAGTTGTGTCTGACTCTTTGGAACCCCATGGACTGCAGCACACCAGGCCTCCCTGCCCATCACCGACTCCCTGAGAATCTCAAACTCATCTCCATTGAGTTGGTGATGCTATCCAACCATCTCATCCTTTGTCAACCCCTTCTCCTCCCACCTTCAACTTTCCCAGCATCCAGGTCTTTCCTAATGGGTCAGCTCTTCACATCAGGTGGCCAAAGTACTGGAGTTTTAACTTCAGCATCAGTCCTTCCAGTGAACATTCAGGACTGATTTCCTTTAGGATGGACTAGTTTGGTCTCCTTGCAGTCCAAGGGACTCTTAAGTGTCTTCTCCAATACAACAGTTCAAAACAAGTGTGTAAGTAATTTTGTAGGCAGCAAATATTACTGAGTGCATGACTGTTGAAATGTCATGCCTCCTTGTACCTATTTTACCAAGGGCTGACATAAGCACTGAGTAGTAGAGAATATGATCGTGTTTGCTAACAAGGTAACCCAATGTCAGATTTTAGTTAACATATCATTTTTCAGGTCATAATATTCTTTTTCTGAATGGTTGGTTGATTGCTATAGGTAACTATTTTGATACAAAGCTCACCCTTGATCTAACAGATTTTCCCCCTTGAAAGACTAGAATTCCCACCTTTCACTTGAAGACTATGATTTTTCAAAGGGGGCAAACATTTACATTTGTTCAGTTAGTCTGTTTTAGATAGAGCTATATGGATTTCCAAAGCCTTNTCAAACTCATCTCCATTGAGTTGGTGATGCCATCCAACCATCTCATCCTTTGTCATCCCCTTCTCCTCCCGCCTTCAACTTTCCCAGCATCAAGGTCTTTCCTAATGGGTCAGCTCTTCGCATCAGGTGGCTGAAGTACTGGAGTTTTAACTTCAGCATCAGTCCTTCCAGTGAACATTCAGGACTGATTTCCTTTAGGATGAACTGGTTTGGTCTCCTTGCAGTCCAAGGGACTCTTAAGAGTCTTCTCCAATACCACAGTTCAAAACAAGTGTGTAAGTAATTTTGTAGGCAGCAAATATTACTGAGTACATGACTGTTGTGAAATGTCATGCCTCCTTGTACCTATTTTACCAAGGGCTGACATAAGCACCGGGTAGTAGAGAATATGATCGTGTTTGCTAACAAGGTAACCTAATGTCAGATTTTAGTTAGCATATCATTTTTCAGGTCATAATATTCTTTCTCTGAATGGCTGGTTGATTTGCTATAGGTGTAACTATTTTGATACAAAGCTCACCCTTGATCTAACAGATTTTCCCCTTGAAAGACTAGAATTCCCACCTTTCACTTGAAGACTATGATTTTTCTAAGGGGGCAAACATTTACATTTGTTCAGTTAGTCTGTTTTAGATAGAGCTATATGGATTTCCAAAGCCTTCAAGAGTTGAAAAATTGTATTAATCTGTGCCCTAAATCTTTGAGCTGACTTTATGTAGAGCCATATGAATCATATCAAGTATATTTTTGCTTGAAATTTTTAAATTGTTATTGTGTGTTTCAAAAATTCTATGCTGTGTTTCATTCAACTGTACATCCTTAAGTTAGATATGGCCACTCCCAAAGCAATCGCCTTGCATTACTATTTGTCTGAAACTATTAACATGATCATCATCTTCCTGGTTTTGGGTGGATTGGAGAAAAGCATGCCCAAAGAGTTTGGGACACATATCCATCTTTTCATGATAAAGCAAAAACAGAAAATGAAATATTTACTCTTTTTTTTTTTTTTTTTNTTGCATTACTATTTGTCTGAAACTATTAACATGATCATCATCTTCCTGGTTTTGGGTGGATTGGAGAAAAGCATGCCCAAAGAGTTTGGGACACATATCCATCTTTTCATGATAAAGCAAAAACAGAAAATGAAATATTTACTTTTTTTTTTTTTTTTTTTGGTCAGAGAGAATGCTAGTTTTTTGTTTCACTTCTGTATCAAAGTTTCAGAAATTTTTTTTCAATGTCAAATATTTTTATTCAAATTAATGAGAAATAAATTACAATAAAGTGTGTATATGAGATAGCTATTCACCTAAATTACATAGACTTTTTAAAGTGTTTTCATTTATGCTCTTCAGTTAGTAAATAGGACCTGATTTGATAGTACTCATTTATAATTCCTGAATGATATTTGATACATAATTGCTTCACTGATTCATATACAGGGAAAATTGTCTTCCACTGAGGAAAATTTTATTTTTAAGATTTTTTTACAGAAATATATTTCCTAAAATCTTTGTGCCTAATCAGAAAGTTCAGACCACATCTCTCACTCATCACCTCTCCCTTCCCCTCCCCTTTCTCTTGCTCATGTACTCCTATTACTTCGCCATAGTCTTTAGAAAAGCTATAAAGTGAAACACTATGTTCCTTATTGAGGAAGCACAAATAATCTATGGTTTTAAATACAGTGGGGGTCTTATGACTATATCTTTATAAGAAGTTGACTAAATCAAGTACTGTGACATAAACTGACCTTCTCTTTCAATCTGCAACCCAACGTTATTAAGAAGGTTTTTTCCTAATAATTATTGCAAATGGAGTCACTTGTAGTAGTTAATTAACAGGTGTGTAAAAGGCTGTGTGGTGTTAAAAAAAATACTAAACTGAATTTTAAATCTTCAAATACTAATGTCAGATTTCTGATAAATAGGATTAAAATCAGTTCAATCTAAAGTCATCTAGATTACTAAGATTGATAACAGATGGATGAATATTTGAAAATAATACACTCTGAAGTTTAAAAACAGAAGTGATTTGCTTACTTTTTTTTTTTTTGAGAAATTACTATTATAGAGGGTGTGTTTAAATTCAACTTTTTTTCCCATGTCTAATTTTTCTTTTTTTTTTTAACATCGATAACTCACAAATTAATTTACTTATTTCAAACTTTGTATTTATAAAAGAAACCCTTGATTTTATGCAGTANACTGTCAGATTTCTGATAAGTAGGATTAAAATCAGTTTAAGTCATCTGGATTACTAAGATTGATAACGGATGGATATTTGAAAATAATACACTCTGAAGTTTAAAAAGAGAAGTGATTTGCTTACTTTTTTTTTTTTTGAGAAATTACTATTTAGAGGGTGTGTTTAAATTCAACTTTTTTTCCCATGCCTAATTTTTCTTTTTTTTTTTAACATCAATAACTCACAAATTAATTTACTTATTTCAAACTTTGTATTTATAAAAGAAACCCTTGATTTTATGCAGTAATTCTTTTCTTTATTGTACTTTTATCATCGCGAATTTTTTGCATCAATTGGTTCAAACATTTTCATTAACACTCAACGTTTCAAAAGATCACAATGGAAAAAAAAAAAAAAGCCTTTGAATGGTAACAATATGGACAGATGAGAAAACCTGCAGACAGTTATCCAAATATACCACTTTCCAGCTGTACAATGGCAATGTATGCCAAAAAGTTCGGTATTTGAATAGAAACAACTTGGTGATCACCTTCTTTATAGAAGATCTTATAAGACATTTTGCTCCACATAGACAGTTACGTAAAACATTGACCTGAAGTATAACTTAAGCACACATAACCAGCAGCTGGTAGTTTTTCCTTAAAGGAAAACAAGAGAATGACGGAATCTAAAACTTTCAAAAGTAACTGTTAACGCATTAACTGCATTTTTCATCCTTCATAAAATTTTATCCATTTAAAACTGAACATTTACTTTTGAAAACATTTATTTTAAGGAATTCAAAGAATTAATCAAAGTTTATCTAGGGTTAGAAAAAATACCACAGAATGCATGTGATTACTATTTCTGAGGCAGATGAATGGCTACAATTTCAGAATATTAACAGTCCCTGAACTTGAACCTCAAGTAATTCCAGAAGGGATAAGTGCGTAGTGTTGGGAGTATATCTTCCTTAGATCCTTTTGAGTAGAGCTCAGTTTCTCAGTCTTATCCCTGCTAATATTTGGGACCTTCCTGTGCACTACAGGATGTTTAGTAGCACCCCTGCCATCTGTCCACTGGCACCTGCCATCCATATTTGTGACAACCAGCAATGTCTCCAGATATTGTCAATGTCCTCTGGTAGAGAAGAGCAAATCTGCCCCAGTTGAGAACCGCTAAGCTAAAAGGGGAAAAAGTAACAGCCATTAAAAAATAAAACACAAAAACCTAGAAATTTTAGTGATAATATTGCCTTACTTTAGGTTCTCTTCAAAGGCAACTCTGATGTAAGGATTTGATAAAATGCAAATCATTCCCCATGTTTTGGGGAAGTAGTCCCAGGAAGTACCAGAAGAGGAAGAAAGTGAGATAGTGAAGGTAAGACAGAAGAGGTTAATGAACAGATTACTGCTGCATGCCACTGGTGCTTAGTCCTGCCAGAATCCCTGAGACATGGGGAAGAACATGCCTCAGTTTTGTTCCTCTGAAAGTGTGGGACATGATGGTTAGAGTCATCAACTTCCCTCTCTAGTTGCTTAAAACCACTCCTGATATTGTTGATTCTCTGACATTTAATGGACTCAACTTCCCTTCCTAGTTCCTTAAAACCACTCCTGATATTGTTGATTCTCTGACATTTAATGCCTGCCTTGTGGGAGAAGCTGGGCATTACCTGTGGACAGAGAAGGCCCCCAGGGAGAGTGACAGGTGTTTATAGAAGGAAGCTTTTGGTATTTATAGCATTCGTTCTCAAAGTATGGTCCCTGCACCACGAATATCATAATTATCTGAAAACTTATTGTGTGGATGCATGTTAAGTTGCTTCAGTCATGTTTGACTCTTGGCTGTAGCCTACTAGGCTCCTCTGTCCATGGAATTCTCTAGGCAAGTGTGTTGCCATGTCCTCCTCCAGGGATCTTCCTGACCTAGGGATGGAACTGCATCTCTTCCGTCTCCTGCAAGTGGGTTCTTTACCACTAGCACCACCTGGCATGCAGATTTTCAAGCAGCACCCAAGACCTACAGCAAGGATGCTAAGGTTGTGGTCCAGTATTCTGTATTTTACTAAGTACTCCAGATAATTCCAGTGTCACTCAATGTGTTAGACACTGGTCTAGGGAGAAGTTCTCAACCAAGGGAAATTTTATTCACCAGGGGTCATTTGTCAATGTCTGCAGACATTGCTGGTTGTCATAACTTGGAGAGGGAGGGTAGTACTAACTAGGGGATAAGGTCTGGAATTCTGTGAAACACTGTACAATGAAGAAGACAGCTCCACATAAAGGTTAAATTGCATAAAATGTCAAATAGCTCCAAAGCTTTGAAAACTTGGTTTAGGTGAACTAGGAATGATGAAAAAATAAGGGCAGGGCATCAATAGTAGCTCCCATATTATGAGCGTTGCTTTTTTGTGTGTTTGTCTAATTCTCTTCCAAGTGCTGTTGTGTTTTCAACATTGCCAGCATCAGAAACAACCAGTTAATCCATCCAGATTACATTCATATACTGTTGTTTGCTCTATGTCTTTTCACTCTGATAAGACAGTTGCACTCAGTAAGCTTCCTTTTCACTGCTCTTAGACTACTCTCCTTGGAATGTCCTTTTCTCTTGAGGGAGACAACATGCTCTTGCAGAAATCCCTTATCTTTCTTTGCTGTATATAGCTAAAATTGCTGTCACCATCCTGGTGCCTCCTGTCATGTTTTATCTAGTGATTTCTAACCTAAGGGCTCCCTTCAGGAACACAAGTTCCCTTCCCTGTGAGCAGAATGTTGTCTAATCATCAGTCCTCACAGTTTCCACCTCTTCTAAACCTCAGAAAAGGTATAAGCATTAATATTTCCTCTCTGATTTTAGTTCCTCATTTTCAGGCAAATGAAGCTGCTACTGAGATACTCTGATATCGTCCACCTTTATAACAAGGCACCTTAAATACAATCATAGTTTCTAATGTCCCTTGGAAATTATTTCAGGGTAGCATGTTCGTTTAGAATGCATAGATTCCCACACGGTAATGTAGTGTCCTCACTGTTGCTGTGAACACCAGTAGTCAACATTCATTCTGTTTCAAGCAGGGTGTGCTAAGAATGTTACAAACTGTGGTAGACAGATTTTTAGCCCCGACAACTTTGCCTCTGGTGTTACCTCCATGAATGTGTACCTGGCACAGTATAGTTGGCAGATGTGATGAACACTTCTGATCAGTTGACCTTAAAACAGCTATGGTAGCCTGCATTATCCAGGGAACACCAATATAAGCACATAAGCACTAACTAGTAGAACTGAAAGAGGAAGTCAAGGAGAGTCTGCAGAAGGGAAGTCAGAGAGATGTTAAGCACAGGAAAGGTTCCATGTGCTGCTTCTAGCTTTTAAGATAAATGGGGCACAATCCAGGGATTGAAGGTGTCCTTGCTCCTGTTAAAAAATTCATTTCACTTAGTACAAGATAACAGTATTGGTACAATAGTAGGTTTTATGGATATGGGTCTTCTTTCATTCTTTCTCTAGATTCTTTCACATAGAACACTAGATTAATTCTTTTGAAGCGACTGATTCTCTAAAGTCAACATTAAAGACCTACCCACAAAGATACTTTAAAAAGTGAAGCATTTGCCTTGATGTTATGCAATGTTGAAGGATCTTTTTCTTCATTTCTCAGGTTCTTATTTAAATTGTCAGTTTGCACAGTGGATATCCTAAGGCCTTTTGTATAAATACAAATGTACTTAATTCAGCAGGAGAAATGTGAGAGTGAACACATTAAGTGCTACACATTTTTATTTCACATGTAATGCCTAGAGAAAAGGAAAGGCTACCAAAAGAGGATGAAAAATGAAGATGAATAAAGAAAATATGTTCAAGACAGAATAAGAGTCCGGGACCAGCTGTTGCTGAACAAACATTTATTGTTTCCATCCATCTGAGGTTTTGTAGAAAATAGAAAGACACCAAATAGGAAATGCATATCCGATAATCAAATATGCAAAGCTTCTGACTCCTGAGGATAATTCTTTCCTAGGGAAACACTTGAACCTATTTAAGTAACATAAATAACTCAAAGCTTATATTGGGATAAAAGGAACAGAGCTCAGATCTCTACACAAGCAGACCAAGAAATAAACTCCATGTTATTTTGGCAAGGACACCCACTAGTAACTTCAGGATTTTTCTAGTTTGTCTTAAGCTTGAGGGATTGAATTATTTTGCTGGTAAGTTGAGTGGTTTGGAGAGCTGACCCTTTTTAAGAGTCAATCCTGCCACCTCCTTGACCTACACTATCTTCATCTCCCACCTGGATCACTTCAGAGCCTACACATATATCTCCTGCTTCCACACTTGACTCTGTAAACTGGCTGCAACATACTAGCCAGAACAGTCCATTTAAAATGAAAGCATATTGGGCCATTCCTCTCCCCATTTCATTCAAAAGCAATATCTAGGTCTTCAAACACACCAGTCTGCCCCACCTCCTATACCTGTTGCCTCCTTGACCTCAGTCCTTACTGTTCTCTCTTTAGTTTCACTCTACTCCAGACCCCTGGCCCTTAGGTGTTCTTCAAACAAGTCAGGGAAGCTTCTACTTAAGGTTTTCTTACTTTCTGTGCAACTCTTCCTCTACTTGCCTGATTCTTTGTTCAAATGTTCAAATTTCTTAAAGCAACCTGACCTCACACACTGACAAACACAACCTACCATATTACACCTGATTCCTCTTATGCTGCTTTAGTTCTTATTTTGCCTCATACTATTTATCAACTTCTACCATACCATATAATTCACTTAGATTTTTTGTTAGTTGTCTCATTTCTTCCTCTAGAATTGAAAGTCTAAGAGGAGAAGGTCTTTGCAAATACATAGAACAGTGCTCTCCAATATAAATATGGGAGCCACATATGTAATTTAAAGTTTTTTGGAAGCTTCATTTAGAAAGTATAAGGCAACAGGTAAACTAAATGTAAAATATATTTATTATGTGTAAAAACATAATGTAGCTCTCAAATATGATTTCCACATGTGGCACTGGCCACATTTCAAGTGCTCAACAGCTGCACATGGCTGTTGACATGGGCACTGGATAGTCCGAATTGGGAACAGTCCTGACACATAGTTACTTCTAATATGTTGATTCAGTCTGTTGGCGCAGGGGCGGGGTGCGGGGGGCAGAGCGGGGCGATGACTACATGAGATTCTGAGTGTCCTGTGTCATGTTATCTGTACTGTGACAATTGACCCCTGTTCTATCCTTGTCTTGGTCCACCTCTCAGTATGACAGACTCAGTACTCTCTTCTATAGTCCATCACTGATCACACTGTGCTTGTAAGTTACTGTAGGAGGTTTCCCTTCTAAGTCCCCCAAAATGACTAAATTCTCTAACTTTATTTTCTAAGATATATCAGCAACAGTTGCTATCTGTGCCCTACCCATATTCTTGACCCTTAGTACCTGTAAGAACCTATTTTCTCCTAACTGTAAAATCCTACACTTCTTTCTCTGAGGATATTTTCTTTCCATTGGAGGGCATTTTGCTACAATAAACCATATGCTAAAAGTGTTGCAGATCTGATCCCCCACTGAAAGCCTCTTCAACCAATGACTCATGAGATCTGGTGTACATACTTAAGAGTATTTGTGGATAAATCCTTGCCCATTGGGTGGTATATCTTTAGCTGTGTGTTTCATCCTGTATCAGAATTTCCACAAAAGTATCAAGTTTCAATTACTCATGTGATAGATGATTTGAAATGCAACCTTTATTGGTTGTCTTTCCTTCCCTTTCATACTTCTCCACTTTTTCAGCAGTTTCTAAAATCATCTCCCAGGAGTTCAGATTCTTGTCTTGCATTCAAATCCTTGTCTTACAATCTGCTATGAAGAAATCCCATCTAAGATATATCCTCTGAAAAAGGTCTCCATGAAACAGTGATACAAATGAAAATTATTCTAGTACCCTAGAAATAAACATTGAATTCAAGGAATAAACTTAAGAATGGGGTAAAATCTATGTCTGATACACTGATCATGTCTTCTGATTAACAATAGCAAGTACAGGTGGAAGAACAAGATGGTGGAGGAGTAGGTGGATGTGGAGTACATCTCTCTGCATGGATACATCAGGAATACACCTTGAGACACAGAAGTGCATGCAGAACACCAGACTGAGCGTGGACAGGAGGACCTGACCAGTGGAAAAGATATATAGAACCATGAAAAACTCAGAAGGACAAAGAAACTAGGGGGAAAAATAGGAGTATTAGTAGGACTGGACCTACCTTTGGCGGGTGGGGGAAATGAAGCAGGGGTCTGATCCCCACAGCGGGACAATTGTCTGAGTCAGAGGAGGAAGATTTAAGGCTGAGAGTGAAACAGTTGATGTGTAGCAGCTTAATGGAATGAGAATCAGACAGTCCTTGCAACAACCATACATATGCCGGACAGGAACACTGGTCTCCTGCAAGGGGCAATAACTGGGAGCTGGAGTTCAGGGATTGTGAAGCAATCCCAGTGCAAGGACTGCTGTTGACTGCAGAGAGATGGATTGAGGGGATGTGAGGGAGGAGATCATGGTGGCAAATGCCTGTGGAGGAAAGTCAAGCAGCCATGGAAGCAAGGTGATAGTGCTGAGTCACACGTAGGGGGTAGAGCCATCACCATAGACTCACTCTCTCCACAAGACAGCATTGGTAGCTGAACAATAGAGAGGCTGGCCCATCAAATGCCTGACACACTGAACTACAGAGTAGGACCCCACCCAGTGTGCCCCTTTAAGTGCCTGATACACCAATCTACAGAGTAGGACCCCAGGCAAGGGATCCCTCTGAGTGCCTGAACAGGCAGAGCTACAGAGAAAGACTGGCCAGAGGCCTTCTGATTGCCAGCTAAGGGAGGCTCAAAAAAAGACTCTGGTAGGGCCACAACTCCTGCTGTGGAGCCAGTTTGTGTCCCTGAACACTTGGTGCCACCAGGGTCCCTGCAAGCCAAGCAGCTTCATCACTTTCATGCTCAACTCTCACTGGGGCAGAACTGCCACAGGCAAAAAAAAAAAAAAAGTCTTGTGTTTATGCACACAGGGTCGCTTCGGTCCTGTCCGACTCTGTGCCACCCTGTAGACTGTGGCCTGCCAGGCTTCTCTGTCAGAGAAGGGGTTCTCCAGGCAAGAATACTGGAGCCTATTGGTCAATACCGGTTGCCATACCCTTCTGGAGCACTATATTTCCTGCTGCCCTAGCCGCTAACCCCCCTGAGTACCTGGTGCTGCCAGAACCCTTGAAACCCATGCAGCTGCACCACTTCCACACCTGACCCTCAAAGGGTCAAACCCAAGCCCCCCAGGGCAGCCTCAGGAGCTTAACCCCATTGGACGACCCACATGTCGAGGTGGAAATAAAACCACAATTGAAATCCAGGGACAGTGTGACTAAGGAAGAAGACCCCAAATCTTCCCGCAAGCTGTACAACCTGCAGATTAAATCCACATGATCAACTAAGCAGACTCTGTGTCTATGGAATACATAAAAGGCCATTGAGAGCTCCCACAAAAGAAAACGTGAAAACGCACTGGCTCTGATAGCTGTGGAAATTGGAGGCAAGAACATGCAGGAGTAGGATCAGATTAGAATCTGAGCTGCTCCCAGAGCAGGTCCAGAGATCAGCACAGTGTTGGAGGGCATGCTGGGAGATAAGGTAGACTGTGATTCCCAGCACAGGAAAGGATACTGACAACAGTAACTCAAGAAAAACGTTTATTATTCCCATTTTTTTACTTGTTTTGTAGATTATTTTGGATTTTCTTTCTTTCTTTTTTTTCCTTTTCCCCCCTCTCTGTTGCAGTTGTTGATTTTATTGGAACTAAGAAATCCAATTAAGCTTTTGAGCTTTTTTTTCTTCTAATTTTTTTGCTCAGTCACATTTTTTATTGTTGTCATAAACCTCTGCCTCTGCATTGGGCTTCTGCAGTTCTGTGGAGTTTTCTTCTTCTTTTTTTTTTTTTTCTTTCTTTTTCTCTTTTTTTAAATTTTAATTTTTAAACCTATTATTACTTTTTCTACATTTATTCCTTTGTTTGCTTTTGCTACTGTTCTTTTCCCTTTGCAGGTAATCTTTAACATATATAAATCTTCTTTATCTATCTCTATTTAACTTTGCATATCTATTCTTTCTTTTCTTTCTCTCCTTTCCTCTCAACATATTTGTTAGTTTTGTTTTCATTGCTTTATTCCCCACTTGGCACCTTTCTTTAGTTTTGTTTTCCAGTTTGTGCTTAACTTAGTTTTGTTCTTAACTGGTAAATAAATTTTTGATTTCTTTTGTTCGCCAGCTTAATCTACTATACTTTATTTTTGTTGGACTGTTTTCACTTTGCTCATGGGTGTAAATGTATATGTGTATATTCCATTTTTTAATTATTATTTGCCTAATTTTGTAACTGCCATTTGTCTGAGGTTTGTCTTTGGTTTCTCATTTTTGGATATTTGTTTTATTCTCTCTTAATGTCATAAAAAATCACTTGTGGAATCTTTGTTCCTGACCATAGATCAAACCCTGAGCCTTTGGAGTGGGAGCACTGACTCCAAGACTCTATACTACTAGAGAACTAACCCTACGGAGTATCAAACAGTGAGAACTCACACAAAGGAAACCACTTGAATACAAGACCTGGCATCACCCAACCAACAGTAGCACCCTGTGCAGGATGCCTCATCTAAACAACAAACAAAACTGAAATACAAACCCAATCATCAGCAAACAGGAGTACCATCTCTCCCAGCCTTGCCCATCAGAGGAAAAACAAACAAAAACTCAGCCCAATTCTAACACTATACAAAGCTCATAAAAACCACTGGACCAAGCTTAGGAGGGTAGAAATGACAAGGAAGAAAGAATTCAACATTCTTCAAGCAAAGAATTCAGTTTTCATTGAAGCCTGGGAAAAGGAGACTTCAAACAAAATAACTTAAAAAAAAAAAGGAAAGAGAAATATTGCACAAATGAAGGGACGAACTAGAAACACAGAAGTTCAAATAAATTAAGAGGAAATAGGAAAATTACCTGAAAAAGAACTCAGAATAATGATAGTAAAGATGATCAAAACCTTGAAAACAAAATAGAGAAAAAACAAGAATCAACTAACAAAGACGTAGAAGAATTAAAGAATAAGCATACAGATACAAACAATACAATTACTGAAATTAAAAATACTCTAGAAGGAATCAACAGAATATCTACTCAGAATATATGAGTAGAAGGACAAATCAGTGAACTGGAAGATAAAATGGTGGAAATAACTTCTAAAGAGCAGAATAAAGTAAAAATGAAAAGAGCCGAGGACAGTGTGAGAGACCTCTGGGACCATACCAAATTATAGGGGTCCCAGAAGAAGAAGAGAAAAAGAAAGGGTATGAGAAAATTTTTGAAGAGATTATAGTTGAGAATTTTCCCACCATGGAAAAGGAAATATCCAATTAAGCCCAAGGGGCACAAAGAATCCCACACAGGATAAAACCAAGGAGAAACATGCCAAGACACAGACTAATCAAACTAACAAAGACTAAACACCAAGAAAGAATATTAAGAGCAGCAAGAGAGAAGCAACCAGTAACATACAAGAGAAACACCATATGCTTCACATTGATCTTTCACAGAAACCCTGCTGGCCAGAAGGGAATGGCAGGATATATTTAAAGTACTGAAAGGGGAAAACTTAAAACCAAGATTAGTGTACCTAGCAAGGATCCCATTCAATACTGATGGAGAAATAAAAAGATTTCTGACAAGCAAAAGTTAAAAGAATTCAGTACTCCCAAACCAGTTCAGTTCAGTTGCTCAATTGTGTCTGACTCTTTGTGACAACATGAGTCGCAGCACACCAGGCCTCCCTGTCCATTACCAACTCAAAGAGTCTACCCAAACCCATGTCTATCAAGTTGGTGACACCATCCCTCCATCTCATCCTCTGATTTCCCCTTCTCTCTTGCCCCCAATCCTTCCTAGCATTAGGATATTTTCCAATGAGTCAACTTCTCATGAGTTGGCCAAAGNTTCTAAATAACCAACAGGTTACTGAAGAAATCAAAAGGGAAATCAAAAAATTTCTAGAAACAAATGACATTGAAAACATGACAACTCAAAACCAATGAGATGAAGCAAAATCAGTCCTAAAAGGGAAGTTTATATCAATACAATGCTACCTCAAGAAACAAGAAAAACATTGAATAAACAATCTAACTTTACACCTAAAGCAACTGGACAAAGAAGAAGAAAAAACCCACAAAATTAGTAGAAGGAAAGATCTGAGCAGAAATAAATGAAATAAAAAATGGTAAAGATTAATAAAACTAAAAGCTGATTCTTTGAGAAGATAAACAAAATTGACAAACTGTTAGCCAGACTCATCAAGAAAAAAAGAGAGAAGAATCAAATCAACAAAATTAGAAATGAAAAAGGAGAGATTACAACAGACAATGCAGAAATGCAAAGGATTATCAGAGACTATTATGAACAACTATATGACAATAAAATAGATAACCTGGAAGAAATGGACAGATTCTTAGAAAAGTTCAATCTTCCAAGACTGAACCAGGAAGAAATAGAAATTATGAAGAACCCAATTACAAGCACTGAAATTGAAGCTGTGATTAAAAGTTTCCCAAAAAAAAAAAACAACAGCCCAGGACCATATGGCTTCACAGGAGAATTCTATCAAACATTTAGAGAAGAGCTAATGCCTATCCTTCTAAAACTCTTTCCAAAAATTTCAGAGGAAGGAACACTTCCAAACTCATTCTATGAGACCACCGTCACCCTGATACCAAAACCAGACAAAGACAACACACAAAAAGAAAAGTACAGGCTAATATCACTGATGAACATAGATGCAAAATTCCTCAACAAAATTTTAGCAAACAGAATTCAGCAACACATCAAAAAGCTCATACACCATGATCAAGTTGGGTTTATTCTAAGGATGCAAGGATTCTTCAATATATGGAAATCAATCAGTGTGATACACCATATTAACAAAATTAAAGATAAAACCATATGATCATCTCATTTGATGCAGAAAAAGCCTTTGACAAATTTCAGCAACTATTTATGATTAAAACTCTTCAAAAAATAGGCATAGAAGGAACCTACCTGAACATAGTAAAGGCCGTATATGATAAGGCTACAGCAAACATTATTCTCAATGATGAAAAACTGAAAGCATTGCCCCTAAGATCAGAAACAAGACAAGGGTGTCCACTTTCACCACTGTTATTCAGTATAATTCTGGAAGTCCTGGCTACAGCAATGAGAGAAGAAAAAGAAATAAAAAGAATCCAGATCGGGAAAGAAGAAGTAAACTCTCAGTTTGCAGACGACATGAAACTGTACATAGAAAACCCTAAAGATAGTATCAGAAAATTACTAGAGCTAATCAGTGAATTTAGCAAAGTTGTAGGATACAAAATCAACACACAGAAATCACTTGCATTTCTATATACTAACAATAAAAAATCAGAAATAGAAATTAAGGAATCAATCCCATTCACCATTGCCACAAAAATAATTAAATATCTAGGAGTAAACTTACCTAAAGAGACAAAGAACTGTACACAGAAAATTATAAGACATTAATGAAAGAAATCAAAGATGACATAAACAGATGGAGATAGTCCATGTTCCTATGTAGGAAGAATCGGTATTGTGAAAATGAGTATACCACCAAAGGTAATCTACAGATTTAATGCAATCCCTATCAAATTACCAGTGGCATTTTTCACAGAACTAGAAAATTTCACAAAGCTAAAACATTTCACAATTCATATGGAAACACAAAAGACCTCGAATAGCCAAAGCAGTCCTGAGAAAGAAGAATGGAGCTGGAGGAATCAAGCTTCCCGACTTCAGGTTATACTACGAAGCTACAGTCATCAAGACGGTATGGTAATGGCACAAAAACAGAAATATAAACCAAGGGAACAAGATAGAAAGCCCAGAAATAAACCCATGCACCTATGGGTACCTTATTTTTGACAAAGGAGGCAAGAATATACAGTGGGGCAAAGACAGCCTCGTCAATAAATGGTGCTACATGTAAAAGAATGAAATTAGACTACTTTCTAACACCATACACAAAGATAAACTCAAAACTGATTAAAGGCCTAATGTAAGACCAGGAACTATAAAAAACTCATAGAGGAAAACATAGGCAGAGCACTCGATTTCATAAATCAAAGCAAGATCCTCTATGGCCCACCTCCTAGAGTAATGGAAATAAAAACTAAACTAAACAAGTAGGACCTGATTAAACTTAAAAGCTTTTGCACAGCAAAGGAAACTATAAGCAAGGTGAAAAGACAACTCTCAGAATGTGAGAAAATAATAGCAAATGAAACAACTGATAAAGAATTAATTTCCAAAATATACAAGCAGTTCATACAACTCAATGCCAGAAAAACAAACAACCCAATCAAAAAGTGGGAAAAAGACCTAAACAGAGATTTTTCCAAAGAAGACATACAGATGGCTAACAAACACACAGAAAGATGCTCAACATCGCTCATTATTAGAGAAATGCAAATCAAAACTACAATGAGATATCATCTCACACCGGTCAGAATGGCCCTCATCAAAAAGTCTATAAACAATAAATACTCGAAAGGGTGTGGAGAAAAGGGAACATGCTCGCACTGTTGGTGGAAATGTAAACTGATACAACCACTATGGAAGATGGTATGGAGATTCCTTAAAAAACTAGGAATAAAACCACCGCATGACCCAGCAATCCCACTCCTAGGCATAGACCCTGAGGAAAACAAAATTGAAAGAGATACATGTATCCCATTGTTCATTGCAACACTACTTACAATAGCTAGAACATGGAAGGAACCTAGATATCCACTGACAGATAAATAGATAGACAAGTTGTGGTATATCTACACAATGTAATATTACTCAGCCATAAAAAGAAATGCATTTGAGACAGTTCTAATGAGGCAGATGAACCTAGAACCTGTTATATAGAGTGAAATGAGTCAGAAAAAGAAAGGTAAATACCATATTCTAACACATATATACAGAATCTAGAAAAATGGTACTGAAGAATTTATTTACAGGGAAACAATGAAAAACCAGACATAGAGAATAGATTTATGGAGATGGAGAGAAGAGAGGAAAGAGTGAGATATATGGAAAGAGTAACATGGAAACTTACATTACCATATATAAAAAAGCCAACAGGAATTTGCTGTATGACTCAGGAAACTCAAACAGGTACTCTGTATCAACCTAGAGGGGTGGGATGGGGAAGGAGATGGGAGGGAGTTCCAAAAGGGAGGGAATGTAAGTACAATCTATGGCTGATTCATGCTGAGGTTTGACAGAAAACAGCAAAATTCTGTAAAGCAATTATCCTTCAATAAAAAATAAATTAATTTAAAAAATAGCAAGTACAATAGAAGAGATTATTGTACTTGTAGAGACAGGAATTGGAACTCCATTCAATGAATATATATAACAAATTCATTGTCAAGGTCGGTTAGAATAAGCAAAGATGGCAAATCATTGGTACAGCACTATGCAATTTCCTCAAAAAATTAAAAATAGAGCTACCATAAAGTAATCCCACTTCTAAGAATATATATCCAAAGGAACCAAAAATAATAATTGAAAGGACATCTGACCCCCATGTCTGTAGCAGTATTATTGACAATAGCCAAGACATGGAAATAACCTAAGTGTCCACCAATGAATGGGTAGATAAAGAACCTATGGGGTGTGTGTGTGTGTGTGTGTGTGTGTGTGTGTGTTTATAATTTAACCATAAAAAAGAATGAGGAAATCCTACCACTTTCAACAACATGGATGGATGGTCTTAAAGATATTATGATAAGTTGAATAAGTCAGAAAGAGAAAGGCAAATGCTATATAATCTTACTTATATGAGTAATCTAAAAAAACCTAAAAACAAAAAACCCACCAATATCAAAAAAAGAGACTACATTTTTGGTTATCAGAAGTAATGTGTGAGGTCAGGGGAAATGGAGAAAGACTGTCAAAAGGTACAGACTCCAAGTTTTCAGATAAATAAGTACTAGGGATATAAGGTAAATCATGATGACTATAATTAACACTACTTTATGATATTTAGGAAAGTTGTTAAGAGAGTAGATTCTAAGATTTCTCATCACAAGTAAAATGTTTTGTATCTATATGAGAAGATATATAAACCTATTTTGGTAATCGTTTCCCAATATACATAAATGAAGCCATCATGCTGTGCACCTTAATATTATAAAGATGTATATCAATTATTTCTCAATAAAAGTGGAAAAAACAAAAAGCAAAGACAGACAATTTCCAA
Organism: Neotragus moschatus; assembly: GCA_006410615.1. Classification (NCBI taxonomy): domain Eukaryota; kingdom Metazoa; phylum Chordata; class Mammalia; order Artiodactyla; family Bovidae; genus Neotragus; species Neotragus moschatus. Next base: position 53,342 of record SJYA01002692.1, read on the forward strand.
TTTAACGGTACCTTCTCAGTATAGATTATGGGCACAGCACAAAGATAACTGAAGAAATGTAAAATATTAAGTATGCTACTCAATTTAATTATGGTTATAACCATTGTTATAAAAATAAAAGCAGATAACATTTGTTCAGTTCCTAAGATATATAAAACATTTTACATATTTTATCTCATTTCAGCTTTTTAGTAAACATATGGGCAGATAATTCCATCTCCAGTTATTTAAAAAGGACATTGAGACTCAGAAGTATTAACACATCCAAACTTAGAGAACAGATATCTAGTAGAGTCAGGAAATATATCCAGATATATTTGACTTTACTGTATTATGGTAATTTAGCATCCATCCTGCCTTCTGCTCAGTCACTTGGCAATCCGCCTCTCCTGCATTTATCATCTGTGTAGCAGATGTGAGCTCTTCATGGGGAGAGCCTGTGATACAGTCTCAGTGTATGAGATTGGTTCATGATCGACTGGCGTCAATAAGGTGCCATGAAGGCACATATGCTAGGACACCTGGGAAGAGAATTCACATCTTTCCTTGAAGGATTTAAATCTGAGTTAAAAATAAGTTTTGCACATACTAACATCATATGCAAACACAACAGGAACTAGATACAGACAAGATGGATGAAGAAACTGGATGGATGGATGGATGGATGGATGGATGGATGGATGGATGGATGAAGTCCCTTGGGGCTATCACTCAAGCCACTCCTACACCCCTAGGATAACAGTTCCATGGGACAATTAATCCCATTATTGATTAATCCAGTTTTCATTTGGCTTCTCTCTTTCTTACAATTGAAGGGAAAACGAGTAATACAGAGGCTTAAATTCTCTTTCTCAGGCTTTGTTTTCTAGAACTGCATGACTTCTTTTAAACATGCAGAGTACAACATTCTGTGGTCATTTTGTAAAAATGTTATTATATTTACTTTTCTTTCTTTTAGCATTAAACATAAATTTCCCTAAATGGAAATCTATTCATTTTGATTTTTCACTCTATATATTCATAGATCTTTTAACAGACAATGAAAATTTGAGTAGTTTTATATACTCTTCCAATTGTTATAGCTTCCCCCCTCGCCTGTACCGGCTCTTCTCAACATAACAGCCAGACTGATTTTGTTTTGGAAAAATGGCAACAAAACAATTCCACTTCATACCCACTAGGATGGCTATAAAAAGAAGATAGATAGTAACACGTATTGGTGAGGATGTGGAGAAATTAGACACAGTAATGATGTGAATATAAAATGTTTCAGGTGTAGTGTAGGAGTTCTTCAAAAAGTTAAATGGAGTTACCTTATGATCTAGCAATTCTACTGCATGTATACTCAAAAGAATTGAAGAAAGGTACTCAAGCAAATACTTGTACATGAAGGTAGAATCAATTGATGAATGAATCAATTGATGACTGGATAGATAAAATGCAGTCTAAACATATTCTGGAATATCATTCAGCCATGAAAGGAATGAAGCACTGATATATACTACAAAGTGGATGAACCCTGTAAACATTATGCTGCATGAAAGAAGCCAGACACAAAAGGTCATATACTGTATGATTCTACTGATATAAAATTTTTAGAACAGGTAAATCCATGGAGACAGAAAGCAGACTGGTATTTTTCAGGTCCTGGAGGGATGGAGGATGACTGCTAAATAGAGTAGGGTTTTCTTTTGAAATGACAAAATATATTGGACCTAGACAGGGGTGGTGGAGAAGGCAATGGCAACCCACTCCAGCACTTTTGCCTGGAAAATCCCATGGACGGAGGAGCNAACTGATATCCATGAACAGCACTATTTAGTTAGTTCCAAATATCCTTTTCTTCCATTTGTGTACCAATCAACCTTGTAGCTTAACCAAGAAGCATGGAGTCCTGTTGGTGACAATAAACAATTATTTATCCCACTGGGTCAGCTGGTTGGTGGCTGACACATCTAGAGAGATAACTGAGTGTAGCCTGAGTGACTACAAAGTTAGGTCTGACTGAGTTTGACTCCTCACTTAGGACTGCTTCCCATGAAGAAAGAGGCAAGCATTTCCCAGAGAAAGATCTTTTCATCTAATTGCAGAAGAGGCAGTGCAAACAGACAAGTCTTAAAGCTTAGGTTCACAACTGGCCATGATCACTTCTCCACATTTCACTAGCTAAAGCAAGTCTCATGCAATATACAGAGGCCAAGAGGTTGAAAGCCCACTTCACCTGTTTTTGGAAGAATTGCAAAGTTTTATGGAAAAAGCAGGGATTTGGGAAGAGATGAAAAAAACTGAGCCCAAAGGCTCCATCTATCATACCATCTATAGATTTCATATTTGGAGGCTCACAGCAATCAGAAATCAAGTTCTAATTTTATTATTAGCCCTATTAACATACTTTTGAATAATTGGGGAGATAATTTCGATAGCTTTTTTTTTAAAAATTAGCAATCAAAATACACTTAATAATGCATGAGTTTAGTGTTTATAAATCATTTACATGTACATTATAAAGAAAGTTGATAAAAACTCCTGAATACTATCAGGGAGTACATTTCCCTTGCTTAAACGAAGGAATACCTTTACACAGCATGTAGGTCGAGTTGAATTCAGAGTCTTTCAATTTCAGGAAGGCACAGAAGATGACCATAAATTTATAAAATGTGACATTTTAATCAAGCCCCAAGCTGTTGGCTAATTACATTCCACTGCACTTAAAGGAAAAACAGGAGATGTCAGGTTGGTGTAGAGATGAGCACAAAATTGTCCTTAGTACTTCACTGATCATTATGAATACCACAGTATCAAATTACCCAGAAGAGAATGAGTAGTAAATCCTTCTAAAAGTCATATTTCCAATATTCTTTTCAATTTCACTTTGGAGTAAATTTGGATACAGGTTTATTCAAGAGCTGACATTTTCTTTCAACACATCTTTTCTGTACAAAGATATGTATAATGGATCTGCTAGTAGCATTGCAGACCATTAAGCTATGGAAGCATGAAATCAACTAGAAATTATTATTTTAATTCTATGCACTTGTGCATAGCAGGATGAACACTATGCCAAATAAACCTTCATCAGGACTCCACCTCGTATTCTACATGCTAATGGGGCTTGAAGTTTAGAATAAAGATGTGTTAGGATGCAGCCAGAGAGATACACTCACAAGATATCAGTTATCTATCCCCAGAGAATAATCAGCTACTGAACTAAGACCTGAGGCAAAACATATAACATTCCACTCTGGTCACTGGCTTTTCTCCTTTGTGCTGTAATTGATCTAACCTGACCTGGTTTTCTGAGGACATAATATATGAAGCACTCAAAATCTACTGCTGTTCTACTGATATATTTTTCCCTCACAAAAATGCTAGACATACTTACTATATCTAAACATGCAGAGGTAACTGACCAAAGGTACTAGCCATTCTTTCAGCTCAAGGAAGCAATAACTGAGTTTTTTGCATCATTCTGTTTTACCTTTTTTTTTCCCACAAGGTAATCTCACTTTCCAATGAGCTATTTGCTGATATAAGTAACAATTTAAAGGGAGAGGATGGTGAAGAGAAGCAAAGTTATTATGTATTTTATTACTTTTTTGCCTCCTGGAAAGAGGAGGGTCATTGTGGAAAGCAAGGAGAATTGACAGTAAAGTAAAATCACTGAGGCACTTACCACAAAGCACCTGTGAAAAGCAGGACATGTTTATCTTCTTTAGACTTGTACTATGTTTGAAAATGAAAAATATCACAGGACTAGAAAAGGCTTCAGAAGATTCCATGTTTATTCTTTTATTCTCAGAGTAGACCACAAAGAACAAGCAAGGGAGTGATTATGATTTGAATTACAATTCTGTAGTTTTTCCTTCCTACATTCTAGAAAGCCCTAGGTTTAAAGAAATCAAATCCTGATGTTTTGTATCACTAACTGAATGTCTCAAAAAATCTGCATTTCCAATATCATCAGCTTGATATCTAAAATCTGATCACAAAGGAGATGAATTAAGTATATAAGATTATGAGATAATTATTTATCCTCCCCTTTTTCTTTATTTTTAAGATGGGGACTTCACTTAACTCCTTAAGGATACTAGAAGATAGAAAGATAGATAGGAAGAAAAAGCTTCATCTTAAAATACTGTAATCAACAATTTTGAAGAAAACCATTGTTCTTTCCTTAATTGATGATAGTTCTTAGGATAGGCAATATATGTTCCAAAAAAGGAACTAACCTGAGAAAAATACATTGCCAATCTAAAGGAGATTGTGTGAATTTTTCCAAGGGTATGCATCTTGCTAAGAGTTTTAATGAATGATTTTATCTAGCAAAATGAGAGACAGCAGTGGTATGATTTTAGGTCATCTAGAAAGGATGACCAACCTAGATAGCATCTTCATAAGCAGAGACGCTACTTTGCTGACTAAGATCCGTTTACTTTTCACTTTCATGCATTGGAGAAGGAAATGGCAACCCACTCCAGTGTTCTTGCCTGGAGAATCCCAGGGACGGGGGAGCCTGGTGGGCTGCCGTCTATGGGGTCGCACGGAGTTGGACACGACTGAAGTGACTTAGCAGCAGCAGCAGCAGCAGTCAAGGTTATGGTTTTTCCAGTAGTCATGTACGGATGTGAGAGTTGCACTGTGAAGAGGGCTGAGCGCTGAAGAATTGATGCTTTTGAACTGTGGTGTTGGAGAAGACTCTTGAGAGTCCCTTGGACTGCAAGGAGATCCAACCAGTCCAT
>SJYA01002692.1:58240-117423 GCA_006410615.1 Neotragus moschatus
AGATCAGCCCTGGGATTTCTTTGGAAGGAATGATGCTAAAGCTGAAGCTCTGGTACTTTGGCCACCTCATGCGAAGAGTTGACTCATTGGAAAGGACTTTGATGCTGGGAGGGATGAGGGGCAGGAGAAGAAGGGGACAACAGAGGATGAGATGGCTGGATGGCATCACTGACTCGATGGATGTGAGTCTGAGTGAACTCTGGGAGTTGGTGATGGACAGGGAGGCCTGGCATGCTGCGACTCATGGGTCGCAAAGAGTCGGACACGACTGAGCAACTGAACTGAACTGAACTGAGAAAGGATGTTTAATGAACTTCTGCCTCATATTCCAGCATTTCAAGTATCAATTCTCAGCAGAAGAAATAAATTAATATTAGAATCTTGTCAATTTTGCAAAGTAACAACAAAAGAAGGTGTGACCATCCTGTTGATCATAGCATGCTTTACTAAGTTACCATCACAAGTGAACTATACTAAAGATTCTAAACCATAAACTTTTCCAAAGTTGTAATACACAGGACTGGGAAAGTGACTCTCTTAAGCTAAAATTTGGGGAATTAAATCACATAGTTGCAGGATATCACTATAAATGTAATAGTAAAATAGGGTTTTACTTTTCATGTTCTTGAATTTGCTGATAAAACTTATTCATTCTCTTTCTCTGGAATATATGTAAGTTGTGTAGTTTTGTGTGTCTTAAAGTATGTCAAACAAGTAGTTGTTAACTTCTTTCAGTTATAGATTTCTGTCAAATCATTCAAGAAAAATTGTGCTTGTATTTTTTGCATAAGCATGCAAATTTATTTATATTACCATTCATTATGTACTAGAAGCTATCAAAATCATGCTTAAGATTTTCAAATGCCTTATCTAAAATGGAAATTGCATTTAGAGATACAAGAGAGAGCTGCTGGTTTTCTGTTTGTTTGTTTGTTTTTCAATAATTTACTAAGCTAAGAAAATACAGTGATGAAAATCCTTGGAGACATCCTGTAAACTCAGTGTGTCAAATATCAGGGTAGTTTTCTATTTCCATTTGCAAATAAACAATGTGGATCACAGTTAATCCTTGCTGTAATGGCATTCTTGACTTCATCAGTTATTAAAAAGCTAGAGAGACAACCAAGGGCAGCATTGAAAGGGGCTGAAATTATTTGGAAGAGATCTTCCATGCTATAGTTTAAGGATAAAGACTGAATTATAAATGAACCTGTGAAACTTTGCAAGGTACTACTTTTAAGTTCCATGCTGCACAGTATGCCTGTGCAAAGGAAAATCCCCTTTGAAGAGATTAGCAGAGGTTGTTTGTATGTGATCACAGTGGTTGAGATGATGTGCGACTCTTCCCTAGCTTAAAGTGGATTAGCAAGACTTAAGAGACAGAAAATTGTTTTGTGTGAAGCTCACCATGCTTTTGGAAACATAAATGAAATCGCAGTCTTTGGAACTTAAATCTGATATCTATTAGTTCAATATGGTAAAAATCCCCTTCTAAAAGTTTAAACAAAAAAGGGATTGTGGCTTGTCAATATTCTCAATGGCTAATGATTGTTACACATTTGAAAATCATTTCTTAGGGTGTTTTTAAGGTTTTGGATTCATCCACATGAATATATATCTTCTGGGAGATAGTTCTGCAAACTGGAACAGTGGATAAGAAATAAATAATCAAATTTGGCTCCCAGTTAACCATTGTCTGTCTGGGTGACCTTGGATAAAACACCTAGCCTTTCTCTTTTTAAAATTTATTTTTCAATTGGAGGAAAATTGCTTTAAAATGTTGAGTTGGTTTCTGCCATAAAGTAAAGTACATCAGTTATAATTATATATATGTTCTCTCCCTCTTGAGTCTCCCCCACTGCCCCAAACCCAACCCTCTAGGTCATCACACAATGCCAAGTTGCTGCATAACACTTCTCAGGAAGTATTTATTTTGTACATGATAGTATATGTATGTCAATGCTACTTTCTCAATCATCTCACCCTCTCCTTCCCTCACTGTGTCAAGTCCCTTCTCTACATCTATGTCTCCATTCCTTCCCTGCAAATAGGCTCAGCAGTACTATTTGTCTAGATTCCATATATATGGTTAATATACAGTATTTTTCTCTTCCTGACTTACTTCACTCTGTATAACAGCCTCTAGATTTATACACCTCACTATAGCTGACACCTTTCTTAGCTTTTGCTCTCTTATCTGTAAAATAGAAAGATACTTACCACCTAGCCCTTATAATTTTTCATGGTGTATTAAATATACTGTGCATCTGAAAGTTTTTATTCACACCTTTTCTTATAACTGTTGCTAACTTCTATTATGATCACATAATAAACTAATGAATTAAGGTATTATTTTTCTGAAAATCCTCTGATTTCATACCAAAAAGATGAAGACTAAGGGTAAATTATATAAGACAAAGCAGATCATTGGAATATTGTTATACACTCCTTCTATCAGCAAAATTTATCATTCCATCTCACTGGATAGTTTAGATTGCCTGTAAGCTATCTGATCTCACTTCATTTTTTCACAAATGTAAGAAAATAAAGTAAAAGCACATGTTTAATAGTGACCCATGGACTATATATCTTTTCCTAAGAAACAGTGTCATAAAATGGCAGGAGGGCCCACAAAGGGCATCTGTCTGTCTGTATTTTTGTTTGGCATCCAGATGTCTAGCATTTGCTGTTCTCTTTTTTGTTAGTCTTCACCATGAGCAAGATACTTTTCAGCAAACTATACAAGTCATTAAGATTATAAATATGAGTCAACCATCTGTTTTTATATCCTCTTTCTCTTCATTAACTTTTGACAGGTGCTTAGAGAAAGAAGTATTTCAGAGCCTAGACCTTAAAAATAAATAAATAAATAAAGAGGCCTATTGACCAAGTACTAAAGCAGTCTGGTAAAGATTAATCTCAGATTTAAGAACTTGGAGAGTCCAATATAATAGCACCTGATCTGTTTTGTACAAGCCACAGTATTTCAATATAGAAGGAGAATCCTCAATTAAAAAGAAAATCTAATAAAAAAACAAAACAGAGTAAACTGCAAAGACAGATGATAGCAAATAACAGCAAAAATAACCCATCACTCAACCACCAACATTCCTCTAAAATTATACTTTGATAGGATTCAGATTTGTACCTTAGATAACTATAATGATTACAAAGTTGAAACTGTGAAGAATTCATGTATTTGAAGAAATGGTCATTGGGAAGTATGGTATAAAATTAAAGCCAGAAAATAATACATACCATATTGATCCTTTTCATTCACTATCTCAATTAGTTATTTCATCCCAATAATGTTGTGACCATTTTTCTGATGACAGACTTTTAGGAGATTAACTAACTAATCTGAAGTTTGACTCCTAAAAGTCTGATTCCAAAGACTATTCAGACTCCCATAGAATACATCATGATGAAACNTGATTACAAAGTTGAAACTGTGAAGAATTCATGTATTTGAAGAAATGGTCATTGGGAAGTATGGTATAAAATTAAAGCCAGAAAATAATACATACCATATTGATCCTTTTCATTCACTATCTCAATTAGTTATTTCATCCCAATAATGTTGTGACCATTTTTCTGATGACAGACTTTTAGGAGATTAACTAACTAATCTGAAGTTTGACTCCTAAAAGTCTGATTCCAAAGACTATTCAGACTCCCATAGAATACATCACGATGAAACAAAGTAGCTGGCCATCTGTACCAGCCAAAAAGTAACTTACAATTGTCATTAATATTATAAACACATTTATGACATATTAAGGGCTTCACTGGTGGCTCAGACAGTAAAAAATCAGCCTTCAGTGAAGAAGACCTGGGTTCAATCCCTGGGTGAGGAAGATCCCCCTGGAGAAGGGAATGGCTACCCACTCCAGTATTCTTGCCTGGAGAATTCCATGGACAGAGGAGTCTGGCGAGCTATAGTCCATGGGGTTGCAAAGAGTTGGACACAACTGAATGATTAACGCTTTCACTTTTCATGAAACATTAAATGTAAAAACATAAGACCATAATTAAAAAATAGGAATATTATGATATTTATATGTTATTCCTCAAATATTATAGTTCAGTACAGTATAATATACTGTATGTATAGTATATTATAGCATAATCAAGCCTTTCCTGATGCTGCTTCCATTAATTTGTGTACTTAAAGCCTATCTAGAATCATTGGATAACTTTGGAAATCCTACTTCTTCAATGAGAAAATTTGTGTCAATGAGAAAAGTCTTAACAATCTGAAAGATGGAGCTTTTGTTAGTGGACATTTGAGCAAGGTCCAGCAATTCAAATGATACCTGTTACTAGACATATCACCCACTAGATCAATATAAGTCAGACCTAATGCCTCTGTTCAAACTTGTGAGAATGCAGCAACATTTTTCAACAGATTTGTACATGAAAGGATGGAAGCCTGCTTTTGATGACCATACGACTGATCATGATTTAACAGATTTGAAAAATAAGAAAGAAACCACATAACCGTGATATCTTTAGAGCACCTGATTCCAACCATACCTGAAGACGGGAAATCTCTTTCTAGGTTTATTCATTAGATGCATCAAATGAATTAACTTTGATATTTAAGACAGTCTGAATTACCAGAGGATCCTTAAGTCCTTTAAAACATTAAGAATTTCTCACTAATAAGAACTATTTAACAATGGAGAATGTAATAAATTGCTTTTGTGAGTGCTATGAAAATTAAGTTTGCTCTTGGGAAAAAGACTTAGATGATTTAAGGACAAACAACATAAGCTGGGAGGAAGAGCTGAAATACAATATATCACCATGAGAATAGAAACAAAAGAAAATACAAAAATATTTTTGAAGAAAAGCAATGGGTGGCAGAAAGAAATAGATCAATAATGATTAAAATTTTCCACATTTAGGATTAAACACATTATCTTTGTAGCTGAAGAGAATAGAACTAAAAGGAAAAATACAAAGAGCAAACATGATAGCTGCCAGATTAGCAAACCTGTTAAAATGATGTGTGTCATTCTAATGTTATGTAAAAAATATTCAAATATAATCAACCTTTAGGCTAGTTCCAGATGGAGAGAACAGAACTGAATACACTGTACGATGTTTTCTACTTTTCTTCTAAGCCCCTTGTTGAGTAGTTGTGGGTTTTCAGAATAATATCATTGAGGATGCACTGTTGACCAGCCAATATTAGACTGAAGTTATCAGATGTGGATTTTATCCCATGCCATTGTGACCCAGACAAATTGCAAACAAAATCAAAATCTGACTCCAAACTCCACCCCTCCAAAACAAGTTTTTCACAAAGATTAATAAACCACAAATTTAGCACTTCTTAAATGTTCTCGCCTTAAATTATATGTATCTTATATTGCCACATTCATTCACAGCTTGCAATTTGAGCTTTCACGTTTGTCTTCTATGTTTTACCTTGATATTTTCTGTTCACTGATGCCCCATGGCAAACCTCAGAAACCCAAAATTCTTGATAGCTGTATACTAGGAGTAAAGAAAACAGTTATTCTTCACTCTTCCCACTCAGTTACAACTATTATTTACAAAGAGTTAAAAACTAAAGATCTCAAATTAAGTTCACTAAATGGTGGCGGGGGGAAGAAGCAGTCAATTAGTTGGGGTAAAGAAAAATAATTTTAAGCAAAAGAAAGGTCTTACCCAGATAGACATTCAAAAGCCATCCTGCTTCAAGATAAAAAATATTTGTACTCTTGGAGATAACTTCTAATGAGATTTATCATTATTACCATATAATAATCATAATAGCTTCATACAGAGTTCTGATTACTACTGGGCACTGCTTTGAGCATTTTATATGTGGTAACTTGTTAAATGTTCACAACAACTCAATGAGTAAGTATTATTATTATTTCCAGTTTATAAAAGAGGAAACTGAATTATAAACAGGTTCTATAACTTATTAATGGTCACACAGCTACACTCCTGGTTTTATAGCTAAACAGTTCTACCATAATTCCCAAGGACCAAAAAATACTTATATCACAGGTCTCTGGGCTCTGTGAATAGAATCCATGTGCTGTATCCGGGTAATTCCATATTGCCTATACCCAGTGGCCTTAATGGTACTAATTTGAATATATACTTTGGGCTTAGAATTGTTTTAAAAAAAATAAAATGAAAGTTAGAGGCCAGTATACCATATACTAAATCATATCAAGTTAATTAAAATTAATATCTGAAACATCATTTATATGTAAAGGTTTTTGTTTGTTTTTTTCCCTCTCATTAGTATCAGCCCCAGTGAGCTTCTGAATACATCTCATTGTTTTTGCAAATTACAGCCCTTGTCTACTTATGAAATCACTCACTGTGTCAAAAGAAAAAGATGCATTCTCCCAAAAAGTTCATTCTCAAAGTAGTTTGAGTATATAGGTTATGGGCAACTAATAATCACATGTCTGACAACTTATCCAGAATACAAAACTTGATGACGTTTTGAGCTGCCTTTAATTCTATTGGTTACATATCATTATTTATAGAGACATATAAATATATGTATTAAATTTATTATTTTTTTATTTTATAAATTTTTATTTTTACTTTACTTTGCTTTACAATACTGTATTGTTTTTGCCATACATTGACATGAATCAGCCACCAGTGTACATGAGTTCCCAATCCTGAATCACCATCCCCCCCAACCTCCCAGCAAAGAAAAATTGAGTTCCAAGTAAAAGATACAGGTCTTTGAGTGATATTTAACAGTAAGCTAATAAATTCATCATAAACATCACCTAAATTTTAGTGTTTTATGATTGAAATTGAACTGTTCCTTTTCCAAAAGCAGGTAGACAAAGCTCATGCCTGCAGAAACTTATCTGTTATAATACAGGTACTGAACTAACAACTAATTGCATGTATAATTAGTGAATATGACTACTTTTATTTAAGAATCTCTGCCTGGTGCTTGAAAAGTGCTTTATCTCTTTAATTCATTCGATGTCTATTGAGTGCCTACTGTGTGTCTGGTACTCAATCTAGGAGCTAATGATACAACTTGTGAACACAGCAGACACAGCCAAGATACAAACCGGAAACAATTAAATGGGAGACTAATTCCCCAAAGCAGAGATTATGTTAAATGTTAAGAAGACATACTGTGGCTTCCCTGGTGGCTCAGTGGTTAAAGAATTCACCTGCCAATGCAGGAGACATGGTTCAATCCTGATCCAGGAAGATCCCACATGCCACAGAGCAACTAAGCCCATGTGCTACAAATATTGAGCCTGTGCTCTGGACCAGGAGCTACAACTACTGAACCCACATGCCACAACTACTGAAGCCCGTGTTCTACAACAAGAGAAGCCACCACAACAAGAAGCCCACTCACTGCAATTACAGAGTAGCCCCTGCTCACCACAACTAGAGAAAAGTTCATGCAACAGTGAAGACCCAGCACAACCAAAAATAAATAAATATATATTTTTTTTAAAAAGAAGAAGATTTACTAGACTGAAGAGTGTCCCTGCCAAATTCATGTTGGCTGAGTACTTAGAAATGTGACCGTACTTGGAAATTGGGTCTCGGTACCTAGTCGTGCGGCATCTAATTGATTCAAAGTAGACTCCAAATCCCATATTACTACTGATTTTATAAAATGAGGGAAACTTGGACAGAGACATGGACACACAGAGATGAGACCATGCGAAGACAGAGATTGGAATGATGTACCCATTTGCCAAGGAAAATCAAGGACGACCGACTAGCATCAGAAGCTAGGAAGAGGCAAGGAAGGATCCTCTCCTGAGCCTTCAAAGAGAGCTTAGCCCTGCCATCACTTGATTTGAGAATCAAAGCTATGAGAGTACAAAGTTTTGCTGTTTTAAGGTACCAGTTTACAGTACTTTTTGAAGGCAGCCATGGGAAACTAAAACAGTAGGCATGAAGGAAATAAGCAGATGAGTATAGTAGAAAACAGTGCCTCAGGAGCTGTTCAGACAGGGTGGTCAGGGAAAGTGCATCTGCCAGAGGGTGACTTTTAAGGGGAGATTAGAAGTACAAATCAGCTTGTCAAAAAGACAGCGGAACAGCATACCAGCCACAGGGAATAGCAAGAACAAAGGTCAAGAACTAGAAAAGAGCTGCAGGAACTAAAAGGAGGGCAGTGGGGACTGAAGGAAAGATAGGCAAAAAGAGACCAACAGATTGAGATGCATCCTTACTGAGTCCAAGCTCTTACTGCTCACCACATGACAGGGCAAGCCAAGAAGACGATGAGATTATGCCCCCAAAAAACCACTGGGCATGAACTGGAATTCAGGTGTCTTTTATACTAGAAGGGAAGAGCATGAAGTCAGCCACTTCCTGGTTCCCATCAGCCTCTGGAAGGGTTGTGTTAATTTCTTGTTCCCTGCAGTCATTCACAAGTGGGCCTCCTCAGGATGTTTCCTAAGAGCTGAAGAAAGGTATTTTAGCTTAATACTCTTTACCTGGTAGGCAGGATTCTGAGATGGTCCATCATGGATAATTTAAGCTTTCAGGCAACATCCGTTTAGTGATTAACTTGTAACAGAGTACAAAAGCACTTTCCTATTACAGCATGAGAAGAAGTACTAATAGAAGAGGCCACTGTGGCACAGATGTTACCAAGGAGCATCCACTCTAGTGAGGAGCAAACCCACATTACCNCTCAACCTCACTCATTATCAGAGAAATGCAGATCAAAACCACAGTGAGGTGGCATCTCATGCCAGTCAGAATGGCTGCTATCAAAAAGTCTACAAACAATAAATGCTGGAGAAGGTGCAGAGAAAAAGGAACCCTCTTACACTGTTGGTGGGAATGTACACTAGTACAGCCACTATGGAGAACAGTGTGGAGATTCCTTAAAAAACTGAAAATAAAACTGCCTTATGACTCAGCAATACACTGCTGGGCACACACACTGAGGAAACCAGAATTGAAAGAGACACGTGTACCCCAATATTCATTGCAGCACTGTTTACAATAGCTAGGACATGGAAACAACCTAGATGTCCATCAGCAGATGAATGTATAAGAAAGTTGTGGTATGTATACACAATGGAATATTACTCAGCCATTTAAAAAATGCATTTGAATCAATTCTAATGAGGTGAATGGACGTGGAGTCTATTATACAGAATGAAGTAATTCAGAAGGAAAAACACCAATACAATATACTAACACATTATATGGAATTTAGAAAGATGGTAATGATGACCCTATATGTGAGACAGCAAGAGACACAGATGTAAAGAACCGTCTTTGGACTCTGTAGGAGAAGGCGAGGGTGGGATGATTTGAGAGGGTAGCATTGAAATGTGTATATTATCATATGGGAAGCAGATCACTGTTTTAGGTTTGATGCATGAGATAGTGCTCAGGGCTGGTGCACTGGGATGACCCTGGGGGATGGGATGGGGAGGGAGGTGGGAGGGGGGTTCTGGATGGTGAACACATGTACATCCATGGCTGATTCATATCAATGTTTGGTAAAAACCACTACAATATTGTAAAGTAATTAACCTCCAATTAAAATAAATTAATTAAAAAATTAAATTAACTTCCATTAAGCCTTCATCATTATTCCAGCCCACATCAATCATTCATTTTTTTAGTTATCTCAATTATACACATAATTATTACCATTTGCTCAATCAATTAATTAGTTGGTTTGCAGATGATATTTACCATGAATAGATACTATCTTCTCTAAAGCAAAGGACCTGTGTTTATATATTTCTGTGTCTATATCACAATGCTGCCCATGTAGGGTCTCAATAAAGAGATGGTAAATTGATTACTTGACTGATTGATTAGAATATCTTGAGTTGTTTATTAAACAAAATTTAGTCATTTTTATACACAATTACATTGTTATTTTCTATTATTTTCAAAGTTCTAAGTACCACAGATATAGAAAACTTTACAGTTATGTTATCCAATCTTTCCTGTAATTCTGTGGCAATTGGAGAAAAGGCCAAAAATGAAACCTAAAATGAGAGTAACTGAACCATTTGGAAATTCAAAGTTATTGAAAGAAAAAGCTGGAGAGATTAGTCACACTTTTATTGCAGTTCTGAAGTAACATATGGCTGAATATTTCCTCATGAAGTTTTCTCTGAACTCTGTAACTGAATGTCAGCACCCCAAATGCACATCAAGATGTCATCCAACAACTGCCATTAACAATCTAAACTTTCCAAAGTGAAAGTCGCTCAGCTGCGTCCAGCTCTGCTACGGCATGGACAGTATAGTCCATGGAATTCTCCAGGCTAGAATACTGGAGTGGGTAACCTTTCCCTTCTCCAGGGGATCCTCCCAACCCAGGGATCAAACTTTCAAAACTGAATAGCCATTTGGGAATGTGTAAATAGCAACATATGTAAATAAATATGATGTGCCTCTTTAGAATGCGTTTATATATGATTGATATTAAGATACATATGGGATAGTTATCTAACATATTCATTTATTATTTAATAATGATGTATCGGGTACTTGTCATGGAACAGGAAATGTACTAATTGCTAAAGAAACAAAAGTGATGAAAGCAAAGACATGAACTGTGGTATGATAGAGTTTGTAGTATAGATGTGCAGGAAGATAAGTGCTAAGGAAAAACATGCAAAATGGATGAATATGGATTATTTCATTTATAGAAAATAAACAACTGTCATTATAGAAAATGACAAGCAGAACCTGAAGAAAGGCCTCTCTGGAAAAATGAAATTTAGCTTGGTCTCTGAAGAATGAGAAGGAGCCAGCAGTGCAAAAAGATCCACTTATCATTTTCTGTATTAAATATGTTAGAGTTGTTAGGGTAAGACATGAAGCAAACATTGCATGTCATGGGATCTTAACTTGTTCTTATGGTCCCAGATCAGAGTCTGCTCAACAATTTTATGGTATGGGAAGCTGCTTATATTCTGTTTACCAAAGTAGTTATAATTTCAAAAAGAAATAGATTTTATGAACAAGAGTATAACTCATTATGCTCATAATTTTCTTTTGTACTCAAATAGAAGTACTCTTCATAATCATTCTGGTATCACTTTATTTTTCTAAAAATGACCTAGTGATTAAAGAACCACACTAACATGTAATAATATTTGTCAAAAATAACCAGGCTTAGAGTGAAGGTATGTGTATTCTGGTTCAGTCTTTATCATTCGATGACTGTGGGCTCTCAAAAACCACTTCTTGAAATAAGTTAATCTCTTCCCTGATACAGTGAATACCTTGATCCTCTGAAGTTTCCCAACCATGTTCTTGATGATCCTAGGGTTTCATAGAGTGATTCAGTGACTACCCAGCTGGGGAAGAAGTTGGAGGATAAGAGAAATATGGTAGCAGGAACAGCTTTGTGTTTCTCCTACTTCAATATATATATAATAAATAATGCATAAGTTGTGACATTACATATTTTACATTTTGGGATGCTGAGTGAGCTTTGACTAAAAGAATAGGTTCTGTCTCTAAAATGACATTGTAAACCATTGGATTAGTAGATTTGAAGACTCTGTCTTTAAGCAACAATTTAAGAATCAGTGTCCTTCAAATCTAATACTAAAATTATTGTTTACTTAAGACCAAACAAAAAGAAACTTGTAATGATAATCTCCAGATGTTCCAGAATGACTAGTTTAAATCACCAGTTAAACTATTTTAGTTAAATCACTAGTTTAAATAACTTTTAAGTAAATACATTTATCTGAAAAAATGGGAAATAAAGGTAGGAAAAGTTCAAGGCAGAAACGATAGCGTTTGAGAACCAAGTTATGCTTCCCACAGGTCATTTGTGCAACAGGTATCATCTACTTCCATGAATCAAGTCACCACTACCTTCAGCCACCTCCTCAGAATATTGACCCTAAACAGAGGTGAAACTTAAGAATTTCACCTTTCCATTTCTATTCTCTCATTTTAAAGTTTCACTCAACTGTATGGTTATTTTTATGACATTAAAAGCAGGTAGAAATTGCAATTAAAATGTTAAAACATTGTATTTGGTCATTCATACAATGAATGAAATCCAAAAACCAGGTTGTACACAGATTCCTTGAGAATTCCCTTTTTATCGATGTATCAGAGAAGAAAATAGCATAAATGTGGTTACCTCTGGTTGGTGACTTTCTGTCAGAAACCATGGTGACAGTATGAACGACAACCATTTCATAGCAATGAGTCATTTTCAACAATATTAAAAATATATACCTATTTCCAATAAAATCCTTGTAAAGCAAGAGCTAATAGAGCTTTTGAAATAAAGCTAGTTTCATTCATGCAAAGTATCTGCAGTGAAGAATATATTATTGTTACATAACACTGAAAAAGAATTAAGATACATAGGAAAGAAAATAGAAACTGTTGCTCTTTAAAAATTGAATTACTAAGAATGTTTTATGCCAATTTATTCTCTGGAAAATATAGAGAAGGTGCATTTTCCTCTCTACCTCAAGTGATAAAAGTTCATCTAAAAGATCAGAAATGTTTTCATATTTCACATGAGCCCTTAAGAAACATCCTTTCTGCAAGTGAATGTTTTCCCTATTGGCTTTAATTAAGTTTAGAATAGTGTACCTAGATACTAAAAAATGAAAGCAAATCAAATTACCGTTTAGACCAAGTTCTAATATTTCCCCTCACAGATGTACTCGGCTTTCAATGTGTTCATGAAAAGTTCCTCTTAAATCAAATTTCTGATAATCAATCACACTTTAAAAGCACTAGGAGAATTTGTTATTTAAAGGACTCTCCTTTCAGAGTGAACTGCACAACCAATAATCCTTGGAGGTACCACACAATCTTTAATTGCTTAAACCACTGCAAAAATCTGATTTTATGCCTAACTTATCTGCTTTAAGTACAAGGCACTTGATGCAAATGGCTCAAATATCTCTCAATGTTATCTAGGAAGATGGTGTCAGTTAAAATTTTAAGAGAGTTTTTCACTCCTGCCCTTACTACATGTACCATTACTCACCAAAACTGTCCAGGGCATCTATCTGCTACCGGTGCTCTCCAGTCAAAGCCCACCAGTATTACAGCTGTCATTGAACAAGTTAGGTTTATTATCCACAGCAGTGATGGACCACACTTGCCATGGGAACCATGGAATGGCTAAATAAGAGGATATTAGAAAGGACTTATTACAGAACTTGGAATTATTAAGTGCTTTGGGGAAGAGTTGCAAGATAAGGGACTTTGCTCTGGATTGGATATTCTCAGGCAGCGGGGGTAGTTCTATGAATGGATATATTAATAAATCTTACCTAGAGGAGAAGATTAAATCCTTCAGCTCTAATAGGTGAAAAAGCAATAGTCCCTTATATCATAATGAAGAATGAGGTGTTTGGTATTTCATGGTTTAGACAGTGTTAATGTTTAGTTTGTGTTCAGGCATGATTGCACAGCAGTTTTATTTTTGTCTTGATCCATTATGCTCATAGAGTTGCCATGTCTGATGTTGGTGTTCTCTGAATCAGTTTATATTCAGCAGGGGAACTCTAAGACATGACTGTGAACACCAGATCATTCTACAGAAACATCGAGTTCTAGCTGCATATCAGGGGCTAGAATTCCCTTTCTCAGTGAAAATGTCTTCAGACTTCAGCTTGTTGTTATTTGTTGTCTCATGATCATGCTTACTTTAAAGAAATTTATTTTCACTCCAACTGAACCATCTTAAACAGATGACTTTTCAAAGTGAATCCCTCTCTTATCACTCACTTTCTCCTCTTACTTACAGTAAATCTGCAAGAGAGGGTTTTTGATTTACAAGTCTTTTTTTCCAAGTTATAAATAACTCTGGAAGCCATCACCTCAGACATGCAGATAACGCCATTCTAATGGCAGAAAGTGAAGAACTAAAGAGCCTCTTGGTGAGGATGAAAGAGGAGAGTGGAAAAGCTGGCTTGAAACTCAACATTAAAAACGCTAAGATCATGGCATCTGGTTCCATCACTTCATGACAAATAGAAGAGGGAAAAGTGGAAGCAGTGACAGATTTTATTTCCTTGGGCTCCAAAATCGCTGAAGACGGTGACCGCAGCGACAGCAAGGAGATCAAACCAGTCAATCCTAAAGGAAATCAACCCTGAATATTCTTTGGAAGGACTGATGCTGAGGCTGAAGTTCCAATACTTTGGCTACCTGATGTGATGAGTTGACTCACTGGAAAAGACCCTGATGCTGGAAAAGATTGAGGGCAGGAGGAGAAGGGAGCAACAGAGTATGAGATCGTTAGATAGCATCACTGACTCAATGGACATGAATTTGAGCAAACTCTGGGACACGATTGAAGCAATTTAGCAGCAGCAGCAGCAGCAGCTGGGACATAGTGGAGGATAGACGAGCCTGGAGTGCTACAGTCCATGGCGGTCAAAAAGAGCTGGACATACTTAGTGACTAAACAGCAACAGCTGGAAACTTTATGGACAAACTGTTATTTTTAAATTTTATATGCAGATACGTAAAGATGCACTTTTTTTTTCCTAATCAGAGAGTCAAAGAAATTAGGAGTTTAGATGTCTTGATAGAAATGAAAATCTTTTATACTGTTTTGCTGCTGCTGCTGCTAAGTCGCTTCAGTCGTGTCCAACTCTGTGCGACCTGAGACGGCAGCCCACCAGGCTCCCCGGTCCCTGGGATTCTCCAGGCAAGAACACTGTTTTAAATAGTGTTTTTAGTTGCTATTACCTACACTTGTAACATTGTAAAGCCATTCAACCATTCAAAGTTGATGTTTCTCCATTGTGAACCATGCTATGGTTTTTCTTAAGATTTTCCGTTTCTAGTTCAAGTTAGACTTAATTGCCTAGTGGACTCAGTAATCAATTACCTTTATTAACTGAATCCAGCAACACTGTGTATCTAACTTTAAGCAAGAACTTTTGTCTCTCACAATCAAGCATTAAAACACTAGAGCATTATACTAGAGAACTCAAAGAGAATAAGCAGAACAGAATATTAGTAGGTTAGTTTTAGAGAAAAATAGAAGACAATGGAGCAATGATAGTTGCTTCAGTCAATGCAGTAGTGTTTTCATTTATGTTCTTCCGGGGGCAAAAACCATGCACGATATTTAGGCAATTAAGTGTAGAATTCCTGTACCGAGAATTGGATTGGTGAGCTTACATGTTTATCCAGCCCAAGGATTTGGGTCATGGTCAGGAAACATAGCGCCTGGAAACATAAACCAGATAGTGCCTGGTTTATGGTACCATTATCCTAAGCCATTTGTGCGCTCAGTTGAAACACACATTTGCTAGGTGCCAAGCATTGTGCTAGATGCCGGTGATGTAGTAGAGACCAAAATCGACAGTTATCTGTTCTTATGAAACCTATTTTATGACATACAGGTATAAGCTCTACAGAGGCCAGCATATAACCTAACACAGTGTAAATATAGACTGTAATAAAAGCCATGAAGGGAAGAAAGTGGTTCAAGAAGATGGGAAAATAAAGTCCATTTTAATAAAAATATTTAAATGTTAAGTTTGGATGGTTAGATAATAGGTTAATGAAGTAGCAGGTAAATTCTTCTATTCTTTTTTTTTTTCCTTCGCTTATGTTTTGACTTTTACCTTTGATTCCCAAATATAGATAATTATCATTGGCATGATTGAGTAGAATATAGAGAAATCAATGTAAACAAATCTGCATTATTTAAAAAAACTAGGCATCAAGTCTGTTGAAAAGTTCTTTGACTTGGAGCATCAGCAACCTCTAATTCAGCGCAAATATGTATCACAGACCTTGATATCACCTGCTCAGAGTATTTTTTTCTTATTCAAGATTTTTTTTTTCAGTTTTTAGTGGAGAACTTATACTAATAATAATTGTGTTGATTTCTGGTTTCGTAAAAAATTTCATTCCATGGAACACCAAGAAAATGGCCTACTGTATTTTTGTATGATCTTAAATGTGATACTTGCACTTAAAATATAAAAGCAAGTAAGCAAATTCCATATCACAAAGTAGCATAGATAGTTGAATAAAGCAGAAGCAAATGTATAAATCCCATTTTGATAAGATTGAAAAATCTTTCATTTAAATAGGAGAGGAAAATAAAGACACA
Organism: Neotragus moschatus; assembly: GCA_006410615.1. NCBI lineage: Eukaryota > Metazoa > Chordata > Mammalia > Artiodactyla > Bovidae > Neotragus > Neotragus moschatus. Next base: position 74,325 of record SJYA01002692.1, read on the forward strand.
GACCAAAAATATATATATATATATATATATTATTTCTTAGCAGCACATAGAAGCAACTGTGAAATTGATTAAATGTGAGATTTAGCTCTACGAAAACAAGATTCAACAATAAAAACAGCAAGATTCAACCAGAAAATCTCTGTTGCTTTAAATAAAAGCCAGTAGGATAAGGTAGGATTGTCCCATGAGTCAACCTAAGCCAAAATCTTCTGTTTAAATATCAACCATAAAAATACTATTCAATTTGAAGAATTCTGGTTCTCATAATGAGCACATTACTGACATTTTCAAAAGGTCTGTATATTTCTCTCACATTAGCAACTTATAAAAGTTGTGTTTTGGTTTATTTTAAAATTTCATGACTAGACTTGGTTTGGGGAGAATAAGTAATATCCAAAGAAACTATTCACTTGAATTCTCATTAATCAAACGTCTGAATAGTTATCATTTGTTTACCTCCCACAACAAATCTAGATGAAAGGAATAGAATTTGAGGCCAATCTATGCATCTTAACTATATAAATTGAATATTTTCATCACAATTTATTTTATATCCAAATATTCTCACCTGTAAAATCAGTATGAAATTAATTTCAAGCATAATTTTATCTACAAAAATATCTTTCCAGTTGAAAAATTTGTACCCAGACAAGCTCATTTTTTAATTATGTGATTTTCTTTCTTTTCGTTCTAAGAGTACATTATAATTTTCTGATAAAGCTATTTTTTAAAAGTTTTCATTGCTTTATTCCAAATTATCCATCTCTGTAAATTTCTTATTAACTTTTTTTGCCTTGCTGTACATTAATTCACATCAGAGAATATTTCTTCTCATTTATGTGACACTAAAATTACTCAGTAATATTTGTTTGAAAAATGTTACAGAACTTACTTACTGTTAAATCCTTAGAAATCAAGTTTCAAAACTCCTTCTGCAAAGGAAATGAGAGTTGATTTGAAGAAATTAATGTCTTAGTTACTGACATTTTTAAGCCCTCTCTGTAGTCACACAATCCCTGTGAATGGTTGTCTAGGGTCTTCATAAAACAAGACTATGACATGCTGGAGGCGGTCAAACATTGATGAGTATCTACCTAAAACTGACCAGACAATGTGAGGTAACTGAAAATTTAATTAGAGAAAAAGAAATAAGGAACCATCACACACATGAAAATGGCAATAGTCCATTTTCTTATTTTAAAATTTATGATTTGATTCTAAAAAGTCTTGAAAATATTCCATTAAAATATATTTAACTTCCTTAACCGTTTCCTAGAAAATAATGGCCACCATGTCTCTTATATTTATTAAAAATAGGATTAAATTTTATCCTTCAAATTGAAGTATCCCTATACAAATTTAAATAACATACAGATAAAAATTACCTAACGTTTCTTCTTAATTTTTAATAAAAAATATTTACTTAAAAATATTTTTTACTTCAGATCTAAAAAGTACATGAATCAAAAAATATAGAAAATCTGAATTTTACCATGGCAGCTAAGAGAAACAAACAAACAAATAACCTACCCGTTTGCAATTAGGAAGTAAGAGCTCTCTTTAAGTTGAAAGATTCACACTCATTACATTTTTTAGCTTTATGGTAAATAAGTTTAATTTGTTTTGTCACAAGGAAAGAAGGAAGGAAAGGAGAGAGGGAGGAAGAGAAAAAAATGAATGGAAAGAGGCTTCAATATAGCAGGAAAAGTAGAAAGGTTTTAAAACACACAAAATCTTTATAGGAATACATTTACTGCAGTACTTCTCAATATGTCTTACACGTATTACTTAAGCTAAATATGAACATTTTTATTTTAATATTATTTATTATTATTATTTTATTATTTATTTTATTATTTATTATTTATTTATTTATTTTAATATTATTTATTATAATGTCTATTAAAGTGTTAGTCTCTCAGTTGTGTCTGACTGTTTGCAACTTGCCAGGCTCCTCTGTCCGTGGAATTCTCCAGGCAAGAATACTGAAGTGGGTAATCATTCGCTTCTCCAAGGGATCTTTCTGACCAAGGATTGAACCCAGATCTCCTGCATTGCAGGTGGATTCTTTACCATCTAAGCCATCTGGGAATTCCCTAAGTAGGAAAGCACTGAGAAATGCTGGGAGCATTTCTAATGTCTATTAGAAATAGCATTCCAATGCCTGTTAGAAAAGGATAACTAGAGGAGGAAACAAATGATTTAATGTCTTTTACTCCATAGCAGGGCTTCGCAGAAAGCACNAAGTGGGTAATCATTCGCTTCTCCAAGGGATCTTTCTGACCAAGGATTGAACCCAGATCTCCTGCATTGCAGGTGGATTCTTTACCATCTAAGCCATCTGGGAATTCCCTAAGTAGGAAAGCACTGAGAAATGCTGGGAGCATTTCTAATGTCTATTAGAAATAGCATTCCAATGCCTGTTAGAAAAGGATAACTAGAGGAGGAAACAAATGATTTAATGTCTTTTACTCCATAGCAGGGCTTCGCAGAAAGCACTAATGGTAAAGAATCCACCGGTCAATGCAGGTTAAATGTAAGAGATATGGCTTTGATCCCTGGAAGATCATTTGGAGGAGGGCATGGGTAACCCTCTCTGGTATTCCTGACTAGAGAATCTCACGGAAAGAGGAGCCTGACAAGCTGCAGTCAAAAGGGCCACAAAGAGTTGGACACAACTGAAGCAACTTAGCATGCCTTCATGCACTCCATAATTCACTTCAGTCGCTCAGTTGTGTCTGACTCTTTGTGACCCCATGAATCGCAGCACACCAGGCCTCCCTGTCCATCACCATCTCCCAGAGTTCACTCAGACTCACGCCCATCGAGTCAGTGATGCCATCCAGCCATCTCATCCTCTGTCATACCCTTCTCCTCCTGCCCCCAATCCCNATATTGGGCACCTAATGACCTGGGGAGTTTCTCTTTCAGTATCCTATCATTTTGCCTTTTCATACTGTTGTCAAGGCAGGAATACTAAAGTGGCTTGCCATTCCCTTCTCCAGTGGACCACATTCTGTCAGACCTCTCCACCATGATCCGCCTGTCTTGGGTTGCCCCGCAGGCATGGCTTGGTTTCATTGCGTTAGACAAGGGTGTAGTCCTAGTGTGATTAGATTGACTAGTTTTCTGTGAGTATTTTTTCAGTGTGTCTGCCCTCTGATGCCCTCTTGCAACACCTACCATCTTACTTGGGTTTCTCTTACTTTGGGCGTGGGGTATCTCTTCATGGCTGCTCCAGCAAAGCACAGCCACTGCTCCTCATAGAGGGAGCCAGAATTATTTAAGTAAAACAAGGAGTCACATCAAGTAAGATGCTGAATAAATCAGTTTAGTTGATATGGAAGAAAATCATGAAGATAGCCCACAAATGACTAAGGTATAAAAATTTTTCTATAAATCTGGTCTTCAGAACTGAGGATAATGTAATCACGAATAAAGACTTTTTCAGTTTGCCCATTCTTTCTGACATATTGGTTTTTTGGTTTTCTATATTTTGTTGTCTTTGTTGTATTTGACTTAGGCTTATTGCTTTATAGTTACAAGTGCCAAGTGTTACAATTATATTCAAAATTAGGAAGAGAAGGGAAGTTTTCTGTTTTGTTTTGTTTTGTTTTTTCCTGTTGTCTTGTTGTTGTTTTTCAGTCACTAAATCATGTCCAACTCTTTGTGACCCAATTGACTGCAGCAGGCCAGGCTTCCCTGTACTTCCCTATCTCCCAGAGTTTGCTCAAACTCATGTCCATTGAGTCAGTGATGCCATCCAACCATCTTATCGTCTGTTGCCTCCTTCTCCTCCTGCTCTCAATCTTTCCCAGCATCAGAGTCTTTTCCAATGAGTTGGCTCTTCACATTGTTGGAATGTTGGAGCTTCATTGTCAGTATCAGGAAATTAAAGCTTCACTTGAAGGCCCCCCACCCTGCCAACAGATTTCTCCTTATATCTTATGGGCCAGAAAATCTTCACATGGCTATAAATGACATTGAAAAATTTGTACGTGACAATTAGGAAAGGTGAAGATGGAGGTTCATTTGGATCAGTCATGATTTATCCCCTTATATTGTACATGTTACTGTTCTTCAAAGAAAACAAAGCAAACATAAAAAACACACATGTGTGCATGCACACACACACACGCACGCACACACACACACACACACACACACACACACAGCTATGATTCTGATAGTGAACAAGAAAGGTAGAGTTGTGGATAAGTATTACATAAGATCTATCACATAAACCTTGCTCCTTCAAAGAGCTCTAAGTTCCATGAGCAGAGGAGGATCTTCCTTTCTATTAATTTATTCAAGGCCATGAGAAAAATTCATTTTTAAGTAGTGAATAATCTCATATATTGACCTATTATTTATATTCATATTTGGAGAATAAGCATTTTACTTTTAGGGAAGAAAGGAGTGTCAACAGAAATAAAAAGAAACTAAAAGAATGGACAGAAACTTTTTACCATGAGGTTGACTTAATATTCACTACATGAAGGTATCAAGAGAGCCATGTCTGATAGATTTCAAGCTTTGGTGACTGAATCAGAAAAGAAAACATCAAAAGGAATGGAGAAATAGAGGAAATTGCTTCAAATTTAGAAAGTTGTTTTATATATATTGAATACTTAAAACTCAGACACTTTAATTTTTATATGTATGTATTTGCTTTGGATTTTAAATTAAACAAACGTTAGAGATTCAAATTATAAATACAAAGTTTTTTTTTTAATTTTTTTTTTTTTTGCTACTAAACAAAAGAAATTTATTTCTCACAGTTATAGAGACCAGACATCTGAAACCCAGGGGTCAGCAGGCCTGCACTCCCTCTGGAGGTTCCAGGAGAGGAGCCTCCTTCTTCGCTTTGTCCTGCTTCCGGTGGCTGTCAGCCTTGCTTGGCTTGGCTTCTCACTGCAATCTCTGCTTCCATCTGCATATCACCTTCATACCTTCTTCTTCCTGTGTGTCTATGTTTTCTCCTCTTCTTATAAGACCACCTTGTACGGCCTGGTAAGTGGGTCCATCCTGAGTCACAGATGGTCAGGCTGGAAGGGATCTCAGAATGACTTGGGCCAGCATCCAATCTCATTCTCAGCCCCAAGCTCCCCTTTCACCTACCTCCTGCTCTGGAAGGCTTACCCTCAGTGCACAACAACAGCTCCTGGGCCCCGATCTGGTGACATTCCGCCCTGGTTTTGTTTCAAGTCACTCAGGCAGCTGTTCTGCTGGGGGCCCGAGCTGTGGCCTGTGGTCTAGGAACTAAGGTTAAATCTCTTTTCAGACTCTTACTGGACACACAGCCTTGGGTAAACCAGTTAGCCACTCGACGCTCAGTTTCCTCATCTGTCCAGGCCAATCCTGGGAGCCCTGTGAGTAGCCACATGGACTTGACCTCCTGGTTGTCTGCAGTCCTGCTCATTTACAAAATGGTTTCAAAGAAGGTAACAGTTTGTGGTAATGGGAAACATATGGGCTGGTGGCTGCTGTCAGTAAAAATAGCCGGCATGGCCCATGTGGCCAGACGCAATGTCAAACTGAGTGTAGGAAGACAAAAGTATGATATTCCAGAGGATTCATCCACGATGTTGCCTATGTAAGGAGTTTGTTCCTCATGGGTAGTGGTCCATGGTGTGGGTGTACCACAGCTTGTTTAACCACTCACCTGTTGAAGGATAATTGGATTGTTTACAGTTTGGCGCTATTGTGAATAAAGCTGCTATGAACATTTGTCTACAGGTTTTTGGATAAACATAGGTCTTCATTTCCCTGAGAAAAGTACCCAGGAGTGCTGAAATATATGGTCTTGACATATTAGAATTTTTTTAAAAAATTGCTGAACTGTTTGTCAATGTGTCTGTATTGTTTTACATTCTCACCAGCAAAATATGAGTGACTAATATCTTCACATCCCATCACTTCATGGGAAATAGATGGGGAAACAGTGGAAACAGTGTCAGACTTTATTTTTTTAGACTCCAAAATCACTGCAGATAGTGACTGCAGCCATGAAATTAAAAAACGCTTACTCCTTGGTAAAATGTATTTACTCTTCAAGTTTACAACTTTTATTGAACTATGCCAGTCTGCTCATAATCCCACCTAATGAAGTTTTCTACAAAGTTAAATGTTGCATTTTCTACTTCTGGAATTTCTAATTGATTCATTTTAGACTTTTAAATTCCTCTCCTGAGAAACTCGTGCCTTCACCCATTATGTCCCTGTTTCCCTGTAAATTATTTAACGTACTAAAGTGTTATAAAGGCTATGTACATCTGAGTCATCTTTGGATCTGTTTCTACTGATTCATTCTTCTCTTGAATATGGTGGCATTCTGATATATTCAAGAATATAGTAATTTTATAATATTATTATATTAATTGATTGTATGATTTATAGAGATGCTAGATACTGTTAAGCATCTTAGAATTTTTCTAGCACACATTTATATTATTTACAGATGACTTTAATTTTGTGAACACTTTTATTAAGCTTTGTTAGGGCAAGATTATTTTGCTTTTGCCTTTGACTTTTGGGCATGGTCCTTACTTCAGACTATTCCTAAAGTGTGTCCCTTCTAAGTTTTCCATAGACATCAAAGTTTTATCAAACCACTTCAACTTGATAGGACTCCAACATGAAACTCTTATTTTCCAATGTGGAAAATGATGAAACCTTTGCTCACATTTTAAACCTTCTATCAGTTGCTTTCTGCTGGTTTCCTTGAAGTTTTGCTCTGTGGATTTACACATAAACTGAAAATTTTGAGTCTATCTGCAGATTTGGGGACTTCCTTCTGTATCTAACTACTTTCTGCCATTTTCTTCTCAATTTTTAATCTCTCTGGCAGTTTCACACTGTGATATCCAACTCTGCAATCAAGATATCTTTCACCTTGAACCTTGGTATACCCACACAGACTGGAGAATCCCCTCAGGGAAAAGTAAGTTAAATGTGGATCTCACCTGTGTGTGTGTACCCAGTTGTGTCCAGCTCTTTGGGACTCCATGGCCTGCTAAGCTCCTCTGTCCATGGTATTTTCAAGAGCGAATCCTGGAGTGGGTTGCCATTTCCTGCTCGAGGAGATCTTCTTTATCCTAGGAACTGGACTTGTGTCTCTTGCATCTTCTGCACTAGCAGACATATTCTTTACCACTGTGCAACAGTTCTCACCTAGTTAATTTCATTTCAGGAGTTCTGTGTCTACTTCTCACTGCTTCCAGTGCCTCTTTAAAGCTTCAAACACTTAAAAAAAAATTTCCTTGGCAATTTTTAATGTTTCACATGTGCAGAACTGAAAATTGTACTTAAAGGCCCAGAAAGAAGGAAAGGTAGTTGTCAGAGCATAAATCCACAGATAGGGGTGTGTGTGTGTGTGCGCACGCGTGTGCGTGTGTGTGTGTGTGTGTGTGTGTGTGTGTGTGTGAAGTCAGTCATGTTCAACTCTTTGCAGCCCTATGGACTGTAGCCCATCCCTCTCTCCATGGGATTTCCCAGGCAGGAATACTGGAGCAGGTTGCCATTTTCTTCCCTAGGGAAGGTTTCTAACCCAGGGATTGAATCTGTATCTCTTGCATTGCAGGCAAGACACTGGATAAAATCATAGGGCTGTTCCTCTTTAGCTTTAGGAAAATAAATAATGTTGTATTAAATTGTGTACTTATTTTTTATTATATTTTTACATAAATACAACACCCAAATATCAGCTGAGCCAAAAACTTTCTGGTCAGATACCAAGTGTGTATAGTTGATCTTGCTACTGCTGCTGCTAAGTCCCTTCAGTTGTGTCCAACTCTGTGCGACCCCATAGATGGCAGCCCACCAGGCTCCCCTGTCCCTGGGATTCTCCAGGTAAGAACACTGGAGTAGGTTGCCATTTCCTTCTCCAATGCGTGAAAGTGAAAAGTGAAAGGAAATTTGCTCAGTGGTGTCCAACTCTTCGCGACCTCATGGACTGCAGCCAACCAGGCTCCTCTGCCCATGGGATTTTCCAGGCAAGAGAACTGGAGTGGGGTGCCATTGCCTTCTCCAATAGTTGATCTTACTCTGGAATAAATACCTAGAAGGTAAATACCATCAGTGTGGGGGGNGAAATTTGCTCAGTGGTGTCCAACTCTTCGCGACCTCATGGACTGCAGCCAACCAGGCTCCTCTGCCCATGGGATTTTCCAGGCAAGAGAACTGGAGTGGGGTGCCATTGCCTTCTCCAATAGTTGATCTTACTCTGGAATAAATACCTAGAAGGTAAATACCATCAGTGTGGGGGGGCTCTAAGGACAATGTCAGAAAATAGACAGAGATTTAAAGCAGTTAAACAGAGAACTTTCAAAACTAGAAAAGAAAAATTTTATGACATCTGTTTTGAAAATAAAAATTATCTGCATATGAAGAGCTATAATTTTCAAAAATAGGATCAGCCCTGATTAAACATCACTTATGACTTACTGATAAGATTGTAAAAATAAAACTAAAACTCTTCTCTCTTTGAAAGACATAAAAAACTATATTTTTTTCTTGTAATATTATAGGAGAACCACCAGTGTTTCACCCTCTGTCTCTTAAATGTCACTTCTTATATCCACATTCTGTCCCTTTAGAAACAGTAAAAGCTGCTAATTATGGCAACTTCTGCTAAGTGAAAAGATGGACTATTTATTGACTAAAAGATTACAAATGAGGAAAAACCTGAATATATTAAAAAAAAGTACTAATTTGCCCATAATGAAATCATTCCCAGTAAGTAAAAAACAAAAATATAGACTTGGATTTTCTTAAAAACAAAAATGAAGCTCAGTGATTTAAAAATTCTATACATAATTCATAATTTTAAACCAAGCATCACCTGATCTGTGTGTAGCAAGAGAGGGAACAGAGAAATTTGGTAAATGTTAGAGCATATTTCTATTTTCATTTAAATAACACCAGCCTTATCAATTGTTAACTTTCTTTTTCATTTAAAACACTGACTGGCAGGTTAAAAAATAATAGCATGAAAGTAAAAACAAGTCTCAACTGAGGTATAAGCACAATGATTTGGGGCCACTATCTCTGCCTTACAGAGAGCACTCAGAGGTGATTTTCCTTCTTTTAAAAATATGCTCACAACTTACATGATTACATGTAAGTGTGTAAGTAAAAGAAATTCTGTGTTTTCTCAAATAATTTTACATGTGATAATAAATTATATTTTAAAGATAAAACTATTCATTTAAAACTGAAACATCAGACATGCCACCATAAACACTCTTAGAAAGTATCATAAGCAAAACATTCCCTAATATAAATCATACTTTAACATCTATTTCTGCTTTATTGACTATGCCAAAGCCTTTGACTGTGTGGATTCCAATAAACTGTGGAAAATTCTGAAAGAGATGGGAATACCAGACCACCTGACCTGCCTCTTGAGAAATCTGTATGCAGGTCAGGAAGCAACAGTTAGAACTGGACATGGAACAACAGNAGGATGAGATGGCTGGATGGCATCACTGACTCGATGGGTGTGAGTCTGAGTGAACTCTGGGTGTTGGTGTTGGACCAGGAGGCCTGGTGTGCTGCGATTCATGGGATCGCAAAGAGTCAGACACGACTGAGTGACTGAACTAGAACTAGAACTAGAACTAGATATGTTCTAAGGTTAGTCTGCCAAGGCAAAATAAAAATAAAAATAAATAAATGAGACCTAATCAAACTTTCAAGCCTTTGCATGGCAAAATAAACCATAAAGAAAATGAAAAGACAACCTAAAGAATGGGAGAAAATATTTGCAAACACTGCTACCAACAAGGGTTTAATTTCCAAAATATATAAATAGCCCCAAACTCAACAGTAAAAAAAAAAAAAAAAAAAAGCCAGAGGACCTAAATAGATATTTCTTCAAAGAAGAAATATAGACACACTAAAAGCGACAATGAGGCACATATCACACTGCTGAGAATCAGTTCACTTCAGTTGCTNAAAAAAAAAAACCCCCCAACAAAAAAAAAAAAAAAAAAAAAAAAAAAAGCCAGAGGAACAAAATAGATCTTTCTTCAAAGAAGAAATATAGACACACTAAAAGCGACAATGAGGCACATATCACACTGCTGAGAATCAGTTCACTTCAGTTGCTCAGTCGTGTCTGACTCTTTGCAGCCCCATGGACTGCAGCACGCCAGGCTTCCCTGTCCATCACTAACTCCCAGAGCTTGCTCAAACTCATGTCCATACAGTCGGTGATGCCATCCAACTACCTCATTCTTTGTCATCCCCTTCTCCTGCCTTCAATCTTTCCCAGCATCAGGGTCTTTTCCAATGAGTCAGTTCTTTATATCAGGTGGCCAAAGTATTGGAGTTTCCACTTCAGCATCAGTCCTTCCAATGAATATTGAGGGCTGATTTCTTTAGAATGGACTGGTTGGATCTCCTTGCAGTCCAAGGGACTCTCAAGAGTCTTCTCCAACACCACAGTTCAAAAGCATCAATTCTTTGTTGCTCAGCTTTCTTTATAGTCCAGTTCTCACATTCATACATGACTCCTGGAAAAACCATATCTTTAACTAGACAGATTTTGTTGGCAGAGTAATGTCTCTGCTTTTTAATATGCTGTCTAGGTTGGTCACAGCTTTTCTTCCAAGGAGCAAACTTCTTTTAATTTCATGGCTGCACTCACCATCTGCAGTGATTTTGGAGCCCCCAAAATGCTGACAATGGCTATACTTTAAAATGTCTAAAAATAAGAAATGCTGAAAAGCATGTGGAGAAAAGGGGATGCTCCTTCATTATTGGTGGGAATGAAAGCTGGTACAGCCACTAGGGAAAACAGTATGGAGGTTCCTCATAAAACTAAAAATAGAATTGCCATATGATCCAGCAATCCCATTCTTCGGCATATGTCCAAACAAAAGTATAATTCAAAAAGATACTTTACCTGTATATTTAAAGCAGCACTATTCACAATAGTGAAGACATGGAGACAGCCTAAATATCCATTGACAGATGAGTGGATAAGGAGGATGTGTTACGTATATACAATGCAATATTACTCAACCATAAGAAATGAACAAAATAACGCCATTTGCAGAAACATGGAAGGACCTAGAGATTATCATAATAAGTGAAGTCAGAAAGAGAAAAACAAGTACTGTATGATATCACTTATGTATGGACGAACTTGTGGTTTCCAAAGTGAAAAGGGGAAGGGGAAGGGATGGAGTGGGAATTTGGAATTAAGAGATGTAAGCTATTATATATATAGAATGGGTAAACTATAAGGTCCTATGGCATAGTACAGGGAACTATATCCAATATCCTGTGATAAATCATAATGGAAAAGAATATAAAAATGTATACTGATGTGAGAGTTGGATGATAAAGAAGGCTGAGCACCAAAGAATTGATGCTTTTGAACTGTCGTCCTGGAGAAGACTCTTGAGAGTCCTTTTGACAGCAAGGAGGACAAAGTAGTCAATCCTAAAGGAAATCAACCCTGAATATTCATTGGAAGGACTGATGCTGAAGCTGAAGCTCCAATTTTTTGACTACCTGATGTAAAGAGCTGACTCTTCCATCATAAAAGACCCTGATGCTGGGGAAAATTGAGGGCAAGAGGAGAAGGGAGCAACAAAGGATAAGATGGTTGCATTGCATCACTGACTCAATGGACATGAATCTGAACAAACTCAAGCAGATAGTGAAGGACAGGGGAGCCTGGTATGCTACACTGCATGGGTTTGCAAAGAGTCAGACACAACTTAGCAACTGAATAACAGCAAATGTATATATATAACTGAATCACTTTGCTATACAGCAGAAATTAACACAACATTGTAAGTAAATTATACTTTAAAAAAGACTGTGCTTTTAAAAACTTAAGCCTATAAATTTCATCTACTGTTTTCTTTAAGAAATGGATTATTAAAATATTTTTGAAATGAGATATTAAATATACTTAAATCTTGCATTTTATGTACTTAATAAATTTTCTTAAAGAAAAGATTAAAAACACCTAGAGCTGGAACATATTAGCAGGAAACAACTAATCAGAGGCATCTTCATTCACAGACCCTGGGCAACTCAGTCTTGGTGGACTTTTCCAAAGTTTGAAATCTCCCTGGTAGCAGAGGATGAAAATAATGTGACATTGAAAACAGTTACTCAAACACAAGGAACGCAAAGTTGCTTTTGTTTAGTTTGGTTAAAGCAGAATGCCTTTAGCCTTTCCAAGCATCTAATAAATGCATCAGCTTGAAAGTCACATCTGTGGCTTAGGGCCAGTAGGCAAAAAGAAAGACCTCATAATAAAGGAGGAAAATAAACTGGAAGATGATCAATAGTCCAATCTGAGGATAATGGCTGTCATAAAAACCAAGCATAACAAAAAGCTCCTTTTCAATCAATTAATAGAGCAAGGAAGAAAAAAATCAGGAAATAATTCATCTGGCTAAGAATGATATTTTTGACTGTGTGTCCCAAATTCCAGTGCCCCAGTTCATGGTTTAGTACAGCTAACACCTCCTCATGATTACATCCTTGTTTCCTGTCTGTAGTGCCCAAATTGAAATCCCAATCAGCAGCTTCACACCTGCAGAATCAAGTCACGGGCATCCCCTGGTCAGGCACGGGGTGAAGATTCTACATATTCAAATCCCTAAATGCGGACTTTTGCTGACCCTAGAGTCTGGCCTTGCCATACCCAGGCAAGCTCCTGAGTCCCACTTTCATATGACATTGTATTCACCAGAAAAGATGATTGTTCTTTAATACTCTAAACAATTTGAAATAACCTTACTTCAGATACTTTAAACATTGCCATGAAATTTATACTACATTTTGGTGTGGTGTGTTTGTTTTTGTTTGGTTTGTTTTTTGCCTCTTCAGGATCTTGCATATTGTCAGAAAGAATTAAATGAATGATTATAAATTGATAGTTTGAGGATAAATAAGCTTTGTTCATTCTCCCATGTTAAAAAAAAACAACACTAGGAAATAAGTTTCTAAGTTCAAAAAGCAAAATAAAAGCAGACTTGGCACAGCAAAATCTAAAATAGTAATTAAAGAATATAGAAAAGTGTCCAAGGAATAAATAGTTCAGTCAAAATATGTGGTTGTCAGCTTGAAGTTAAAATAGACAGGCAGATTATTTTTTTTAATGAGAAAATATTTATTTCCCTTAGCATTCTTTATTTGCAAAAAGCAGGACTTTATTTGAAATAAGAAGGCATTTAGGGGGAGAACATGGAATAACTTACAATTCTGAAGGAAAGTCAGCACAACCTGAGGTCAGCAAGTCCAGTAACTACATTGGGACCTAGAGAGTGAGAGCTGATAGGCTTTCTCAGATCAAGCTAGAGTACCTGGATTATCAGTTCTGCCAAGGCCGCAAGAAGTGAGGAGAAACATTTCCCTAAAGGAAAACAGTTGTAACAACTGGAAGAAAGTAAACTGGACACAGGTAGGAAATACCATTAGGTACCAACATCCAAGACAGCAGGAAATCATTGTGAAGACTGCATTAAGAATAAAAAAAAAAGGCAATAATATTGTTTTGTTTAAAAAAACTCCAGCAGTAGTTAAAGCAAAATGTTCACCTGCATACTCATAATATTGACAGGTAGGAGATGTTCAAACATCAGCTGGTAGAATTAGACCTTTTCTTTCGTAGCCCCTGCAGTAAGTGGTTAAATTACTCAATATGGTAATATGAAGCAGACAATAAGTTGACTCAGATGAAAAACAGAGAAAGATTCTACTTACCCATGTAGCTATGAGAAAACTATTTTGAGTTTGTGCACCTCTGAATTACAAATTGAGATTTATCCTTCCTTTAAATTCTTAGAACAATTTTTCCTTGATAGAATCCCAAAATAAAGGCCAAAACTTCCATTTCATTTTTGGTGAGGCAATTTGACCATGAAAGAAATAAACCCCACAGATATGTTCATTATAACTTTAATTAAATATTCTAGAAATCAACTTGAGATAACTTATAGAAATATAATGGGAATTTGTTATGAAGATTCAAAGTGTTTTGCATTTTCCAAGGGTGAGGATGTATATCAAGGCCACAAAGCAGGATGGTAATAAGGAATAGAATGTTATTTGGAACCCAGAAATTATTTTACCTATTTTTATGAAAAACTACCCATTCTTCCTTTTGCTTCTGATTAACAAGGATTATATCATAGCACCTTTGGAAAAAGAATATGATTGACCCGTTTAAGCCAGTCATCTTCTCATAATCAAACCTTCACATAATCAAATGTGTCCAGCAGAATAGTTTTTTACTTCAAAATATACTGTAACATCCCATTCCTATAGGTAAAAGTGTTGGTGAATGGATTATACGGAGCCTGAAAGACACTGCAAAAGTTACCTTGTTCAATGGATATAAGCTATGTAAACTGAAGCTAACTTTTATCAGCCTATGGGTACTTTTCATTTCCTTTTTTTAAAAAATGGAAACTGGGTTTGAATTTAGAAAAATGTGAAGATAAAGAAAAATGTTATATAAGTAAAGAAAAATATGTGATATGAATCACAAATTGAAAACAGTGATAAGGAATAAGTAATAGTAATAAGGAATCAAAAGGCTGGTTGAGGGAATTACCAAAAGAGAATTACTGTTAAGAACAGTGTGGCCAGAATGGCCTTGTAGCCAAGAACAAGAAGGTTGGTCGTTAGGGATGAAGCTCAATCACAGTCACAGCTGCCTTTAGGATTGCTGTAATACTTGCAATTACTGAGATGGGACTCAGAGATCAGGCCTGAGCTAAGAGACCAGACCCCAAGGTCACTAGCCATAGACTGCAGTAGCACAAAGAGTTGGCTGCCCAGGAATAAAGCTCAACTAATTCCACCTCAGCAGATACCACTGGTGAATATGTAAATCCCAGGCCCATTACTTGCATTGAAGTCCAATATTAGGTAAAATTCCAGGCATTTACTATGTTTTCCTTTATAAAACATTCACTATGTTTTCCTTTATAAAAACATAGTGAAGACCTGACACTTATATCCAGATGCCAACTGAGGGAAATCTGAAGGGGAAAGGTGAGATATCCCTTGTGGTGATCCAAGGACGAAAAAGCAGATAAAACCAAGAAGGGTCTTGGAATGCAGGAACAGAAAAACCAGACCCTTATCATCCTTCTGTTGTCCCCCCATGTTGTAACTATTCATGAACTTCAGGTCCTCCTGACCAGTATAACCTGTCTCTCCTCTTACCCCACAGGGAGAAGGTATTTGGCTTACTCTTCCCCCACCCAGTATACATGCCTCATCCAATCAGCACATTACCCACAAGACTGCTATCCTACTCCTTGTACCCTGGGTATAAAAGTGGACTAAAGACCCCTGTTCAATGTCGGTTCTCCCTTGAGCTGGCCCGCTGTTCTAACAGCATTGCTCATTTTAATAAACTTTATTTCCCTCTCATTCTGTCTCATGTCTAGAAATTCCTTTCCAACCTGCACCCGGTCCATGGCAGTTGTCTCTCCATATTTGTGGGGAACTGATTGCAAGACACCCTCAAGAACATCTTGCAGGTGCTTAAGTCCTTGGTATAAAATAGCATAATACTGTTTGCACTCCCTCTGCATTTTGGCGGCCTGCATCTGTCAGCCTTGAGGTTCAATTGGTTGAATCAGCAAACACATACCTATAGATACAGAAGGCAGGTTGTATATAAATTGTACAGAAGACTCTGTCTTTCATTTCAGTTCATAAATGTAGGGCCCAAAGTAAGCTGGGTTGTGGGGTTATATTTTTCCTAAGGTGATCCTAGTTTCCTGCATGCATAGCTTAGTTTGATCATCCTACCCCATTGTGTGTACTAAGTTGCTTCAGTCATGTCCAGCTTTGTGCGACCCTATGGACTGTAGCCTGCCAGGCTCCTCTGTTCATGGGATTCTACAGGCAAGAATCCTGCTCTCCTCCAAGAGATCTTTCTGACCCAGGATCAAAGCCACGTCTCTTGTCATCTGCATTGTCACGGGGGTTCCACTAGCGCCACCTGGGAAGCCCAGTGGAGTCCAGTATATATACTGGATTCTAGATAGATGGATCTATATATAGATATATATTATATATACACATCTGAAACACTAATACATACTCATATATTTTTACTACATTGCTCCCCAACTCAGTCAAATGTTACAAGCAGTGATTTTATGGTGTTATGGTTCTTGTTCCTGATGTTGGCTGGATTGGACTCAATGTTGCTTTATGTTTAAAACAATTTGTTTCCCAGCTTTGGAGTTATTCAAAACTTTCTAAACCAATTGAACTTTGAAATAAAATATACTGACCTCAAATTACAGACATTTGAAAAATTAAAATGAGTCAGTGAAAGTGAAACTCATTCAATCCTGTCCGACTCTTTGCAACGCCTTGGACTATACAGCCCATGGAATTCTCCAGGCCAGAATAATGGAGTGGGTAGCCTTTCCCTACTAAAGGGGATCTTCCCATCCCAGGGATCCAGCCCAAGTCTTCCACATTGCAGGCAGATTCTTTACCAACGGAGCCACAAGGGAAGCCCGAGTCAACACTTAATTAAATGTCTACAAAACATATGAACTCAACTTTTGTAACTGTAGTATTTGTAATAGATTTTCATAATTGAAAATTTTGTAATACATTTTCTCTTTGCAACAAGTCATGAATATGCATAATCAAAAAAAAAAGAAAAAAATTTAAATTTAATTGGTTGTAGCCTCACCTTATCCTAATGGAAAAAAATGCTAATTGCCTCATTTAAAACAATTCACAAGATGTTTAGTGTGGAAATCGAGTGCTTTAGAATGTATTAGATAATCTGTGGGATGGGATTCTGATTCTGGAATCCTAGGACTTCGTAAAGTAGCCTTGGTTGCCCTTATTGAGAGTTAAAACAGTAATACCACAGTTGCCTTCCCAAGGACTTTTAGGAGTAAATTTGACTACAAATCGTTTTCATCTCACCTGACTATGTAAGACATGACTTAGCCCTGTCTTTATCTCATCTTATAGATACTTACAGAGCTTCCCTGGTGGTTCAGAGGATAAAGCATCTGCCTGCAGTGAGGGAGACCTGGACTTGACCTCTGGGTGGGGAAGATCCCCTGGAGAAGGAAATGGCAACCCATTCCGATATTCTTGCCTGGAAAACCCCATGGATGGAAAGCCTGGTGGGCTACAGTCCATGGAGTTGCAAAGAGTTGGATGCGACTGAGCAACTTCACGTTCACTTTCCACTTATACTTATTTTTGCTATGACATTTTTATTGTCCTTCCCTGTTCCTTTTATTAATTCTTCCTCTTTGAAATTATGTTTACTTTCTGTACTTTAGACTGAAATTACTAAGCTTTTAACAATATAACTTGATTGTCAAAATGTACATATAGTCAGATGTGCATGAAAATTATAGCTTAATTATTTTATGCAACTGACCTAAACATTTCACGGACTCTGATCCTTCTAGGCAGTGAGGAAATACATTTTGTTTATCAACAATATCTCAACATCTTCCAGTTTTAACAGCACCGTCTAGTTCTAAGTAGACTCTCTCTGTTAATTATTTAGTCAAGTTAGAAGGCAAGGTTCTGTCAGGGCTGTGATGACCCAAGGACAAAAGAACAGATAAAACCAAGGAGAACCTTGGAATGCAGGAACTGAAAAAAACAGACCCTTATCGTCTTTCCCTCCCCCATGTTGTAACTATTAATGGAACACTATGACCTGTCTCCCCTCCTACCCTATAGGAAGAAGGTATTTGCCCTACTCTCCCTCCACCCAGTGTACATGCCTCATCCAATCAGCACATTACCCACAAGACCCCTTCCCACTCCTTGTACCCTGGATATAAAAGTGGACTAAGGACCCCTGTTCAGTGTCGATTCTTCCTTGAGCTGGCCCACAATTCTAACAGTGTCTCCCACTCTTATAAATTTTACTTCCCTCTCACTCTGTCTCATATCTGGAAATTCCTTTCCAACGCACCCCTGGACCACGACAGCAACTTTAGCTGGTTTTTCTTCAGCTTCTCTGTCATTTCTTTCTTTCCGTCTCTCCTATGTGTCTCTCTGTTGCGTGCAATATAGTTTATACTTGGACTCCAAGGTACAATCTGAACGGTTGCAAGAAAGGCAGGGGAGAGCACACACTCAAGTGGGAAGCCTCAAGGTCATTTTGTAAAGAAGCCACCTCTTGATATTGGCATGAGAGGAAAAATAAAATTTTAACACTGTTGGTTTTTTCCTGAGAGGGTTGGCATTCTTGGTGACAGAAGCACATAAACAATGGAATAAAGGCAGCAAAGGTTGAGATGTTTGAAGAACTGCAGAGATCACAATGTGTTCAGAAAAACAGCAGGAGATAAGGTAAGAAAAAAAAGGGATAGGAACATAATAACATGGAGAGTTTTTCCTAGTGCTGCTGCTGCTGCTGCGTTNTACAATTTGTAGTGCACCTGGTATCCTGAGTAACAAATGTATAGTAACCTTTATGCACATTTCCTAGGAGAGGACTTGAACCATGAGTTTTCCCCTCCTTTTGGAATTCTGAGTTTTGAATGCACTTGTCTAACAGGTTGTCAGATAAGTTACACTATAACAAATCCACAACTCCTTAAAGTATCCTGTGATATACTCCTGATTAAAGCTCAAAGTCCAGTCATAAGATTAGTTCTTGAGAAATTCTGTTCTACTCATGTTCATGTCTACAAAGCATTCCATGGTGAAAAATGTGGAATACATACAGAGGTGTGCCAAAGGCCTCTGGAATTATACATTCATTTAACTTGGACCAAAATTACCCTTCTGTGAAATTCTCTGAAGATATTTAATAGGTACATGTTATGTAAATTAAAGTAAGATGATAAAATTTTAAAAATGGAGACTGTAGAACCAAGCTGAGTTCAAGCTAAGTTTCATTATTACTGTGTCACTTTGTATAGATCACTTTAACCCCCCAAAGGTGGGTTTGCCTGACCTAGTGAACAATGACCACTATAATGCCTGCCTCACAGATCATATTATTGACAAGACCTGAAATAATCATAACTTATGAAGTATTTTTCAAATCTTGTTAAAGTTTTTAATCTTCATTTTCAAAATAAGGATGATGAATTATCAGCTCATCATAACTTTCTAAACCTGTTATTTTGACTAGTCATTTGCTAAAAAAAAAATACAATTAAGATATCCAGTTACTCATAAATATACTAGTTATTTCAGTGAGATTTCTGTCACATGTTTCAACAGAGTCCCTCCCTTCAAAGGACTCCCAAAGAAAACGTCTTGAATAACTAAGTGCTTTCTATTTATATTCACAGAACTTTTTATTCGATATAAACATTTTTGCAAGTGGATAAAACATATTTTGTTCCACTGCTCGTGATCTACATTGTGATTCATCAAAAACATTGTGGAGCATACTTTTTTTTTTTTTTTTTGAAAACACTGCCCCAGTGACACCCCAAAACGTGTGCATTTAACTTTTAAGGAACTTATCACAATTGTTCTCTTTAACTGTCATTTGATTTAGCTACTGTAGACATCTGCTACAAAGTTCTTTCAACTTTCATTAAGGCAAATTACTAGAAACCAGGGTTACTGTGGCAGTAAGGGGTAGCCCTCATTGTTTTTTCATGTCAGTCATCCCAGCAGTGTTAGTCTGGTGGTGAGTGCTACCAGTAGGGGAGTTAAGACCACCATACCTTTGCAAAGCTTTAGATTGTGAATCCTGGGATGAAACTGCTCAGATGGAAAGGCCTGTTTCCATGGCAACAGGAGCAGCTCCTATTGTTTCAGTTTGTCACTCATCACAGCAATGTTTGCCTTGGGAGACTGCACTCGCCAAGCATTTCTAGCTGCATTTTGTTGTGGATTCAAGAGATTGGATGGCAATGCTGCTATGGTTACCGAGAGTTTTGTCTTAGGGGAGATCCTAGAATAAAGTAATCTCTCTGGTTCCAACCGAAATTTTAAATAACTAGCAGTGGAATGGAAAGAAAAGAAGTTGTGATAATTCCCTTCTGGAATGATGATGGCAAAGTCTGACAAGTCTGACTTCCTTTGTCTCTCTCTCGTTTTTTTTCTTGGATGCTTGTGGTAATGGGGTGGTTTGAAATGAGAAAATGAGAACTGGGAAAGTTTAAGCAAAATTAGAAAAAGAAGTAACATAAAATGATTGTTTACCATTTCTTTTAAAAATAAAAATAGAAAAGAGAAGGGCTCAAAGAAAAACATATGGTAAATATTCATATATTCAAGGAATTTCTTTTATCAGTCTCTATATAACATAATTTAATTGAATTTCTCCTAACACTTATAAAGTAATTCACTTTCCTAGTCAGATCATGCTTTGCCTAGCACTTATCACTTAGGGTATTGAAGAGACATACAGAAAAAAAGCCTTCAAACTAACATTTTTAAAGCTTTTATTTATTTCTTAATCCCATTCTTCATGGGTCCCCAGACTGATGCAAGGAATGAGATACCCACTGAAAATTATAGAAAAGACTATAAGCAATATTGTCATCTTTTCTCAGATTATATGATTAGTATTACATCCCTAGAGAAATCAGAACACTGCAAACCTAACAATCATTAACACAAATTTATTTAATAGAATATTATTTAAAGCACAGGAAACTGTAATATAATTAGACATGAACACTATTTGTATTATATTTTAACTTCATAATTTCATTTTAGCATTTCTCTTATATGAGTCTACAATGTGATAATTATTGAATGAAATGCATTATCTTTTCTTCACTTAAATGCCACTAAATTTTTTGAGAAAATTATTATTATTTCTATCTTCAGAAGTTGCAGAAGTACTGTGGATAGGGTTGTTACTGTTCAGTTGCTAAGTCATGTCTGACTCTTTGCGACCCCAGGCACTGCAGCCTGCAGGCTTCCTTGTCCTTCATTATCTTCCTGAGTTTACTCAAACTCATGTCCCGTTGACTTAGTGATGTCATTCAGCCATCTCGTTCTCTGTCACGCTCTTCTACTCCTGACCTCAATCTTTCCCAGCATCATGGTCTTTTCTCATGCGTCGGCTCTTTGCATCAGGTGGCCAAAGTATTGGGGCTTCAGTTTCAGCATCTGTCCTTCCAATGAATATTCAGGGTTGATTTCCTTTAGAATTGACTGATTCGATCTCCTTGCAGTCCAAGGGACTCTCAAGAGTCTTCTCCATCACTGCAGCTCAAAAGCATCAATTCTTCTGCATTCAGCCTTCTTTATGATCCAACTCTCACATCTGTACTTGACTACTGGAAAAGGTATAGCTTTGACTGTACAGACCTTTGTCAGCAAAGTGGTATCTCTGCTTTGTAATACATTGTCTAGGTGCCAGTGTCTTTTAATTTTGTGGCTGCAGTCACTGTCCACAGTGATTTTGGAGCCCAAGAAAATAAAGTCTGGCACTGTTTCCACTTTTTCCCCATCTATTTGCCATGTGTCCATACTCCGTGTACTCCCTTATCATTTCCTGAACATAAGTAACCTTTGAATTATCAAGAAATTGTCAACAGCCAGACATTATTTTAAATGTCTATAAAGAGTGATAATTTCACACTTCATTTCTGGACTTTGACAAGTCTTTTACGTTTATAGAGCTATAATGCATTCTTTTGATCTCAGCAAATATTTAATGAGCATCTAGCTAGTCTACGGTGAATTCTTTAATAGATTATGGATATATATGATATGCATTGTTTTCTTAGGTCACTCTTTTGGAAAATGCAGCATGAGATACTTGAGCTATATTTAATATTTTTGGCTTAGAAATGGAATGGATGTGTGGATGCAGCCATGGTTGAGAGGACACAAAATATCTAGGGGACACCTGGAAAGAAACTGTCCTTCCCATATGTCAGGGACTCACTGTTCACCCCACTGAAACAGGAAGTCATCTCTAACTCTCTGGGCACCTGTTCAATGGTGTTTGTTCTCCACAAGTTTTATCTCTTTATTCCAATTCTGAGAATACGTTGAAGGGGGTCTGTAAGAAAATTCAGCTTTCCTCTTTTTTTTTTTTTTTTTCCTGGATGTTGGTCACATTGCAATAAGTATTTGGTAAATGCTATTTTCTCCCATAAACTTTTTTTAAATTAATTAATTGCTTTTCATTGGACGCTAATTACTTTACAATATGGTAGTGATTTTGCCATGCATTGACATGAATCAACTATGGGTGTACATGTGTCCTCCATCCTGAAACCCTCCCAACTCCCTCCCCATCCCATCTCTCAGGGCTGTCCCAGTGCACCAGCCCTGAGTGCCTGTCTCATGTGTTGAACCTGTACTAATGATCTAGTTCACATATGGTGATATATACCATATCAGTTGAGTTGCTCAGTCGTGTCTGACTCTATGTGACCCCATGGACTGCAGCATGCCAGGACTCCCAGACCATCACCAACTCCCAGAGTTTACTCAGACTCACGTCCATTGAGTTGGTGATGCCTTCCAACCACCTCATTCTCTGTCATCCCCTTGTCCTCCTGCCTTCAATCCTTCCCAGCATCAAGGTCTTTCAAATGAGTCAGCCCTTTGCATCAGGTTGTCAAAGAGTTGGAGTTTCAGCTTCAACATCAGTCCTGCCAATGAGTATTCAGGACTGATTTCCTTCAGGATGGACTAGTTGGATCTCGTTGCAGTCCAAGGAACTCTCAAGAGTCTCCTCCAACACCACAGTTCAAAAGCATTAATTCTTTGGCATTCAGCTTTCCTTATAGTCCAACTCTAACATCCATATATGAACTGGAAAAGCCATAGACTAGACTAGATAGACCTTTATTGGCAAAGTAATGTCTCTGCTTTTTAATATGCTATATAGATTGGTCATGACTATCCTTCCTAGGAGTAAACATCTTTTAATTTCATGGCTGCAGTCACCATCATCAGTGATTTTGGAGCTCAAAAAAATAAAGTCAGCCACTGTTTCCACTGTTTCCCCATCTATTTCCCATGAAGGTATGGGAAAGGATGCCATGATCTTAGTTTTCTTAATGCTGAGCTTTAAGCCAAATTTTTCACTCTCCTCTTTCAGTTTCATCAAGAGGCTCTTTAGTTCTTCTTCTCTTTCTGCCAGAAGGTTGGTGTCATCTGCTTATCTGAGGTTATTGTTATTTTTCTCGGCAATCTTGATTCCAGCTTGTGCTTCATCCAGGCCAGCATTTCTCATGATGTACTCTGCATATAAGTTAAATGAGAAGGGTAACAGAAACAACCTTGATGTGCTCCTTTTCCTATTTGGAATCAGCCAGTTGTGCCATGTCCAGTTCTACCTGTTGCTTCCTGACCTGCATACAGGTTTCTTAAGAAGCAGGTCAGGTGGTCTGGCATTCCCATGTCTTTCAGAACTTTCCACAGCTTTTGGTGATCCACACAGTCAAAGGCTTTGGATTTAGTCAATAAAGCAAAAAATAGATGTTTTTCTGGAACTCTCTTGCTTTTTGATGATCCAACGAATTTTGTCAATTAGATCTCTGGTTCCTCTGCCTTTTCTAAAATCAACTTGAACATCTGGAATTTCACAGTTCAAGTATTGTTGAAGCCTGTCTTGGAGAATTTTGAGCATAACTCTCCTAGCATGTGAGATGAGTCCAGTTGTGTGGTAGTTTGAACATTCTTTGGCATTGCCTTTCTTTTGGAGGTAATATACATGTTTCAATGCTATTCTGTCATGTCATCCCACCCTTGCCTTCTCCCACAGAGTCCAAAAGTCAATTCTTTATCTCTGTGTCTCTTTTGCTGCCTTGCATATAGGGTCATCATTACCATCTTTCTAAATTCCATATATATGCATTAATATACTGTACTGGTGTTTTTCTTTCTGACTTACTTCATTCTGTATAACAGGCTCCTGGTTCATCCACCTCATTAAAACTGATTCAAATGCATTCTTTTTAATAGTTAAGTAATATTCTGCTGTGTATCTGTACCACTACTTTCTTATTCATTCATCTGCCAATGGACATCTAGGTTGCTTCCGCATCCTAGCTATTGTAAACAGTGCTGCAGTGAACCAATGAACATTGGGGTACATGTGTCTCTTTTCAATTCTGGTTTCCTCGGTGTGTATGCCCAGCAATGAGATTGCTGAGTCATATGACAGTTCTATTTCCAGTTTTTTTAAGGAATCTCCACACTGTTCTCCATAGTGGCTGGGCTAGTTTGCTTTCCCACCAACAGTGTAAAAAGGTTCCCTTTTCTCTGCACCCTTCCAGCATTTATTGTTTGTAGAATTTTTGATAGCAGCCATTCTGAACGGCATGAGATGGTACCTCATTGTGGTTTTGATTTGCATTTCTCTGGTAATAAGTGATGTTGAGCATCTTTTCATATGCTTGTTAACCATCTGGATGTCTTCTTTGGAGAAATGTCTATTTAGTTCTTTGACCTATTTTTTGATTGGGTCATTTATTTTTCTGGTATTGAAGTGCATGAGTTGCTTGTATATTTTAGAGGATAATTCTTTCTCAGTTGCTTCATTTGCTATTATTTTCTTCCATTCTGAAGGCTGTCTTTTCACTTTCNGTTAACCATCTGGATGTCTTCTTTGGAGAAATGTCTATTTAGTTCTTTGACCTATTTTTTGATTGGGTCATTTATTTTTCTGGTATTGAAGTGCATGAGTTGCTTGTATATTTTAGAGGATAATTCTTTCTCAGTTGCTTCATTTGCTATTATTTTCTTCCATTCTGAAGGCTGTCTTTTCACTTTCCTTATAGTTTCCTTCATTGTGCAAAAGCATTTAAGTTTAATTAGGTCCCATTTATTTATTTTTGCTTGTATTTCCATTACGCTGGGAGGTTTCTCTCGTAAACTTTATTCCCATCAAAAATAACTTGTGAAAAACATGAATTAAAAGGCTATTGCAAGATGTAGTCAAGAAATGTTCAGTAGAGGAGAAATGGTAATTGTAGGTGTTCAGAAACAGTTTTATCCTAAATAGCTAGCTTTTTTTTTTTTGTTAAAGAAACTGAATGCAGGTATATGCATACATATGTGTATGTGTGTATAAATATATACATAGCTAACACCAAGGTTTCAGGATTTAATAAGAAAGATAATGAGAGCCTGAAGTAGTGCATTTGAATAAGTTGTATTCTACAGACATTTTTGGAATGCACGCATGAATGAACATCAAGAGAAAAAGATGAATATCTCTTGAATGCCTTAGTTGAAATGGAAGTTTGTTTTTATGTCTCAACTCAGACATTAGAATTTTATAAATCATTTTTCTTTATTGTACTTCCCTTTTGCTTAACATTCTAGTTGCCTTTTGCATCTTATGATTATTTTGTTATCAGCAAGTGGCACCAAGATCTGTTTTATGCCCGGCATGCATCTTTTCTTGAGTTTGGCACATTGTTTACTTTTTGCCTTCTATCTGGTGCCACTTCCTTGCAACATTTGGAATGTTTCTTTCATTCAAAAAATATTTATGAAGATCTTCTCTGTGCACTTTATTGGATATTGATGGAGGGGAGACTAATTAGCCATACATACATCTGTGAAAGTTCACTTAGAGTATTGTGATTAAAGATCACTATATTTTCAGTTCAGTTCAATTCAGTCACTTAGTTGTATCCGACTCTTTGCGCCCCCATGAATTACAGCATGCCAGGCCTCCCTGTCCATCACCAACTACCGGAGTTCACTCAAGCTCACGTACATCAAGTTGGTGATGCCATCCAGCCATCTCATCTTCGGTCGTCCCCTTCTCCTCTGGCCCCTAATCCCTCCCAGCATCAGAGTCTTTTCCAATGAGTCAACTATTCACATCAGGTGGCCAAAGTACTGGAGTTTCAGCTTTAGCATCAGTCCTTCCAAAGAACACCCAGAACTGATCTCCTTTAGAATGGACTGGTTGGATCTCCTTGCAGTCCAAGGGACTCTCAAGAGTNCTGAACTAAACTTACTGAATAGAGCAGAAGATATTAAGAAGAGGTGGCAAAAATACACAGAACTGTACAAAAAAGATCTTCACAACCCAGATAATCATGATGGTGTGATCACTCGCCTAGAGCTTGACATCCTGGAAAATGAACTCAAGTGGGCCTTAGGAAGCATCACTATGAACAAAGCTAGTGGAGGTGATGGAATTCCACATAAGCTATTTCAAATCCTGAAAGATGATGCTGTGAAAGCGCTGCACTCAATATGCCAGCAAATGTGGAACACTCAGCAGTGGCCACAGGACTGGAAAAGGTCAGTTTTCATTCTAATCCCAAAGAAAGGCAATGCCAAAGAATTTTCAAATGCACATTTGCACTCATCTCACACGCTGGTAAAGTAATGCTCAAAATTCCCCAAGCCAGAACTGTGAACTCTCAGATGTTTAAGCTGGATTTAGAAAAGGCAGAGGAACCAGAAATCAAATTGCCAACATCTGCTGGATGATTGAAAAAGGAAGAGAGTTCCAGAAAAACATCTATTTCTGCTTTACTGACTATGCCAAAGCCTTTGATTGTGTGGATCACAACAAACTCTGGAAAATTCTGAAAGAGATGGTAATACCAGACCACCTGACCTGCCTCTTGGGAAATCTATATACAGGTTGGGAAGCAGCATTTAGAACTGGACATGGAACAACAGACTGGTTCCAAATAGCAAAAGGAGTGTGTCAAGGCTGTATATTGCCACCCTGCTTATTTAACTCTATGCAGAGTACCTCATGAGAAATGCTGGACTGGAAGAAACGCAAGCTGGAATCAAGATTGCCAGGAGAAATATCAATAACTTCAGATATACAGATGACACCCCATTATGGCAGAAAGTGAAGAAGAACTTAAGAGCCTCT
Source organism: Neotragus moschatus (assembly GCA_006410615.1). Classification (NCBI taxonomy): domain Eukaryota; kingdom Metazoa; phylum Chordata; class Mammalia; order Artiodactyla; family Bovidae; genus Neotragus; species Neotragus moschatus. The sequence goes on from SJYA01002692.1 coordinate 101,113, forward strand.
TGATGAAAGTGAAAGAGGAGAGTGAAAAACTTGGCTTAAAGCTCAACATTTAGAAAACTAAGATCATGGCATCTGGTCCCATCACTTCATGGGAAATAGATGGGGGAAAGAGTGGAAACAGTGTCAGACTTTATTTTGGGGGGCTCCAAAATCACTGCAGATGATGATTGTAGCCATGAAATTAAAAGATTCCTTGGAACGAAAGTTATGACCACCCTAGAGAGCATACTAAAAAGCAGAGCCATTATTTTACCATCAAAGGTCCATCAGAAAGTCAAATCTATGGTTTTTCCAGTAGTCATGTATGGATGTCAGAGCTGGACTATTAAGAAAGCTGAGCACTGAAGAATTGATGCTTTTGAACTGTGGTGTTGGAGAAGACTTTTGAGAGTCTCTTGAACTGCAAGGAAATCCAACCAGTCCATCCTAAAGAAGATCATTCTTGAGTGTTCACTGGAAAGACTAATGTTGAAGCTGAAACTCCAATACTTTGGCCACCTGATGCAAAGAGCTGATTCATTTGAAAGACCCTGATTCTGGGAAAGATTGAAGACAGGAGGAGAAGGGGATGACAGTGGATGAGATGGTTGGATGGCTTCACTGACTCAATGGACATGAGTCTGAGTAAAGTCTGGGAGTTGGTGATGGATATTGAGGCCTGACGTGCTGCACTCCATGGGGTCGCAAAGAGTTGGACATGACTGAGTGACTGAACTGAAAAGCTGCACTGCCCAACAAGTAGCCACACGTGTCTACTGACATTTAAATTTAAAGAAACAGAAATTTAATTCCTCAACCACACTAACTACACTTCCAGTGCTTAAGAGCCTCCTTTGACTGGTAGCTACCTCTCAGACAGCATAGATACAGAATATTCATCATCACAAGGAGTTCTATTGGCAGAACCACTCAAAGTGTGGTCTGCAGACCCCTGCATATCAGGCATCCCCAGTGAGCTAGTTAGAAATACATAATGTCAAGTCCCATGCTGTGTTTGAAGATAACTCTTAGCTGACCTGTATGCATATTAAGGTTTGAGAACCATAATCTAAAAGGTAACTGACCTTTTAAAGGAATCCTATTAATAACTTGCTACTTTGAATGGGGTGAAAATCACAGAGAAAATTCCAATATAGGGAATGATGGAAGAGATGAGGATGTTGCCAAGTACCAATATGGGCCCGTTTCATGAGATCTCAAGTCCCTTTAGGAACTCAGTGAAATATACACATCACCTGGTTCCAATCAAATGCTTTGCATTAGGGGAAAAAAATACTATCTTATGGTTCTTTCCAAGCATGTTTTCTAGGTATTGCCCTGCTATCTTCCCTTCACATCCATTCCCCTGGCCTATTCCTCTCTAATATCTTGCTGCTGTAAGTGGGATTGCTACATATCATACCAATAGAATACAGACTGTGACACAAAAAGCTTAATTTTCTTCTTTAGGGTTCCCAATGGAAAGCTATAATGTGTGAAATGTTATTTGTTAGATCGTTAAAAGAAACTAATGTACTCACTGGCTTCCTGAAATTGTAGTTCTATTTTTCAGGAGTATGGTTGCCTTTTTTTTTTTTTTTAACTGTGCAATTATCAAACAAATAGATCAGCTTGTGATTGTTACCCATTTCAGATATGCGCTCCGCTCCACATTTATTACATAGTCCATTAGATGACAAAATACCTGAGGAAGCTCACCCAAATCCCAGACTTCAAAACAAAGCATGATAACATATGGGAGGAGGGACAAAACTAATCTAGGCCTAGGTTTAATTTTAAAACTAAAGAAAGAATACACTAACAAAAGGATAATAATCTTAAAAAATGAACACTAATCTATAATGAACACTTATTAATCATTAAGGACTGAATGCTTGTATCATCTCAAAATTTATATATTGAATCCATAACCCTCAATGTGTTGGCATTTAGAGGCAGAGCCTTTGGGAGGAATGAGGGTTAGCAGAGGTCATGAGATCTGACAAATTGCCTCTCCTTGAGACTTTGTACAATTTCAGCAAGAATCCTGCTAAGTCAGGTTAGCCATAATTTCCCATCCTCAATATCTCATCACGTTCAGTCACTAATTGGATTCCTCATCCCCCACTCCCTCCAGGTGACATCTGATCTCCCTGGCCCCTTGAACAAGAATCCTGTTAGGTTCATTTAGCTAGAATCCTGTCTTACCCCTGATGTTTATTCTTGGCAATTGTCCATCTACTAACGTCATTCTAATTTTTGACTAAAAATTCCCACCATTCCTTTCTTTATTGAGAGTTGAACCCAGACTCTCTTACTTCAAAAAATGCCATTGCAGTAGCTTCCATGCCCCCAAGTGCTGAAAAGTTTTGACAACTATATTAAGCTATTACTTGCTTTTAAACAGATGTTGTTATTTTTACAGGTATATTTAGACTGTATGTAAAAAACAAATACATATTTGTATTTTTATCCAAGAACTCTTATTCATTTGAATTCATGTAGCACAGACAAGATGGCTTGCTAAACATATAAATGTATGGATAGGAAACCTGAATTTAATCTTATTTTGTAACAAACTGTGGGACCTGGGCAGGTCACTCTAGGACAAACCTCACAGGGCAAAGTGCTCCCCTGTGGGAAAAAAAAGGAAGCTGTTGCTCTGTAACTTTCCCTGTCCCAGTCCTATTTGATTTTTGCTCTTAAAGTCTCACTAAGTACTCCATTATCTCAGCTGGCAAAATAAAATGTTTGATCTTTATAACAAGTTTAAGTTCTGCCATTTGGTTAGTTTGAATTTTGGTCCCCAGGTTCAGAAATGAAAGGAAGGTCGGAAGGAAGGGAAGGAGAGAGGGACGGAGGGAGGGAGGTCAATGATCTGTGCTATTCTAAAAAAAAAAAAGACTTATAAAAGTTCAGATATTGATTAGCTGATAGAATCTGTTATGTTATCAAACATAAAACAATTAGCTGTATTGGTTAGAACTTTTTCGGTTATAAGTGATAGAAGCCCACATCAAAACAGACAAAAAAAAAAAACCCAACAACAGAATATTTAGTCATTCACACAAATGAAAAGTTTGTGGGTGGTATGGCTTCAAGAAAATATCTTTGCCAGCATCTCTAGGCTTACATATTCTCATCATCTCTTTCTAAAAAAGAGCCCAGAATTAAATCTCATCGACCAGAAATGGATGATGTTCCACATGTCAGGCCTATAGCCTATAGGCTGTATACCTATGCTTTGAACCAAGGATGAAGGCAGCCTCACTTTTAAGCACCTCGAAACTACAAGGAAAATCCAGTAAAATTACTGTAAGAATTGAGAATGAATATTTGGCAAGCAGAAAACAGTAATTATATACTTTATCAAGAAAAATATTAACAGTTACAATATAATGGTAAGTGACTGAGTGGTTATCCCATCTTACTAAAGATAATATAATAATAGCTGCAAATTACTGTTTCCTATATGCCCAGGATTGTGCTAAATGCTTGACACACATTATCTACTTTATCTTACATACGGATGTAAAAAGAGAGGCTCAAATAAGTGATGTCACTTGCACTGAATCCCAAAAGCTAATAAAAAGCAGAACTAAAACACAATATGGATTTATCTGATTTCCCAGTTCATGTTCTTAAGAGTCTTAACCACTATGTTGCTTCCATAAGAACTAACTTGATATCTTATTCTCAGAGAGCACAAGACAACAGCAGCTGCAAGGTAAAATAACTTCATTATGCAGCTTCAAAAACAATGGTTGTTTATAACAGAAAAGTGCAATTGAATATAATTTACTAATAATGTCCAGACGGGGTCTGTGACAAAATCAGTAGCTGTAGTGTCTTAAATAATTCAGTGACCTTATTTCCAAAATAGTACAGTGTTACAAAAAAAGAGCAAAGACATTACTTTGCCAACAAAGGTCCATCTAGTCAAAGCAGTAGTCACATATGGATATGAAAGTTGGACTATAAAGAAAGCGGAGTGCCGAAGAATTGATGCTTTTGAACTGTGGTATTGGAGAAGACTCTTGAGAGTTCCTTGAACTGCAAGGAGATCCAACCAGTCCATCCTAAAGAAAATCAGTCCTGAATATTCATTGGAAGGACTAATGTTGAAGCTGAAACTCCAATACTTCAGCCATCTGATGCAAAGAACTGACTCATTTGAAAAGACCCTCATGCTGGGAAGATTGAAGGAGGGAGGAGAAGGGGACAACAAAGGATGAGATGGTTGGATGGCATCACCAACTCAATGGACATGAGTTTGAGTAAACTCTGGAAGTTGGGGATAGACAGGGAGGCCTTGTGTGCTGCAGTCCATGGGGTTGCATAGAGTTGGACACAACTGAGCAACTGAACTGAATTGACAGTGTTACAAAAAATTATTTTCATAAAATATATACATGTATGGATATGTATGTGTGTGTACACATAAAATTAGAATGCAGTGTTTCCAAAAGAGTTATTAACAGTCAGATTCCTGAGAACCATCCACAGCCCTAAGAATTATAAGTTTTATCAGTTACTAGTGATACCAGAATTATCCCAAGTCATACTGGGACATCACTAACTAGATGTTTGGAACTTAGCTATTCATATTCCTGCAACCCACCAACCTCTACAGCCAATCATTGTTACCATTAATCGAAATAATATCCTACAGTAAGGTTTAGCAAATAATGGTCTATGATTCAAATTCAATCTGCTGCCTGTTTTGTCTGTAAATTATTAGAACATAGTCATGAACATTAATTTACATATTGCTTATTGTTGCTTTTGCACTACAGTGGTAGAGTCAAACAGTTGCTACAGGGAGCATCTATTCCCAGAAATGAAAATATTTACTATGTAGTCCTCTATAGAAAAATGTTGCCATGTTCTACAATATGGCATGCACACTTCAAGAAGGATTTGATAAATTTCAACAGGCTAGAAATTGTCCTCCTATTTCATAAGTTGCTGGGAGGGAACTACTGAATCCATATTGAATTTCTCATGCTATAAAAAAGAATGTCATGTCACACCTCACACTGACCTTTGAAAATACTGTAATGAAGTGTTTTAGTTGATCTGGAACATCTGAGAGTTCATTCCATGCCAGGACTGTCTTCACCTGCTTTATGGCATCTTTACACTGTTTCTATTTAGACCTTTAAAAAAGGAGTTAATGAGCTTAAATCTCTTCATTTATTCTCTTTGGGGCAACTGTCAATTGAAGGCTGTGACATGTACTCTTTCCTTGAAAATGTTCCTTAAAATATTTTAAACCTTAAAACTTTCCTTAACAGCTTCCCTTGCTTTGGTTTCTACAAACTGTACCTTGTTCCCTTTCCACTAAATCATGTTGACCCTGGAGTCATATATAAATTAGCCACATTCAACTCTTAACGCCATTCATGGCTACTGAGGGACTTGTCCTTTGAAAGATTAACTGAGCACTTGGCCTTTATTGGTCTGTTCTTGGAATTACTGTATTTCATCTGTTTTCCTTAAGCAACTGGGTCTCTGGATGACCTACTTCCAACAAAGAAGACTGTTTGCTCAACAGAAGAGCATACTGTATTTTCCCTGATTCTGAATTAAACTCTAGGGATAATTTTTCCATTTTATACATGCAGACTGATAACGCCAACCTTACCCAATTGGGTGGAAAGATGATATTTTAGATGTGAAATTCAAGTCTTGCTCTTTTATCCTCAACTCTAGACTGCACAGGGAATCCCTGATCAAATTTCCAGCAGTTACATGCAACATATTAGGCATTAGGGTATACCGCAGAGAAATATCTCTAACGGTGTGCAAGTTGCTGAAGACATTTCACTCGTGCTGTTTAAATAAACTAGCCATGTTTCATCATGCACCATAATGTTTCACTGTTAGCTATACAAACCTTAAGAAGTTTCATATTTTCAGCAAAGACATTAATTTGAAAATGCACAAGTGTTCACCCCAAGCCAGAGCAGTATAAAATCCCCCTCAAAGGAGGAATGCAGTTTTGGTTGTAATGAGACCATATGGTTACCAGAAAAGCAAAACAAGCTACAGTCCCTAGAATATTCTGAAACCCATGCCACAAAGCTCTTAACAAGGAAAACAGGATTGCAACATGGATGAGAGAATCCTATCTCTCAGTTAAGATCCTACTAAGGCAAGTTGTTCATTTCTGCATGTTGTTCCATTTATGGAAAGAAGTTGTGCCTCTTAACTTCAGTTCCAAATACTCCAGAAGAACATTTGCATCAGTCCTTATATCTGCATATGACATCCCAGGAATGTCAATTTTCTAGTACTGAAACTGCTAAAATGCAAATAGGAATGTCTTCACTAATCCTGTGGTTACATATGTCTTGATAAGACTGTGTTAAGACTTATTTTATAATATACTGTGTTCGATATGTTTTTTCCCTGACCAACCATCCATGCAAGAAAACTGTGTCACCATGAGGTGGTGATCTGTTACAGCAATCAGGATAGGACCAACTAACCAATTGGAGACAGGTCTTTCTTTAGAAGAAATACATTCTCTTTGAAGAAATGCATTCTCTTTCCACTGAGGATGTCCAGCTGCTCACGGGTAACCCTGGAGGTTAATGTATATTTGCTCCAAAAATGCAGTCCATCTGAGGGTGTAGGTAGCAAAACAAGCAGTTAGGAGACTTGGAAAGACAAATCCCATTATTTAAGGCCAAGAGCAAAGTGCTACCTAATGGAAGAACCACCATAATATTTCAGTTAATTGAAGTTAATTAATTTGCTTTTTGTTGAAGCTCTTTATAGATAGGTTACTGTCACTTGCAAGAGGATAGTCACAAGTGGAACATACTTTTACAAAGGCTCAAAACACAACAAAAGCTCTATTATGATATGTTCATTAGATGTCAAAATGTTGAAGATATGTGACACCTAACAGGAATATTTTGATGTATGAGGAAGGAGGAAGGATCTAGAACAGTAAGCACAATCCATGAGCTCTGAATGGAAGAAGAATAACGAGGTACCCAGAAAGGAGAGGTGGAAGAATGGTGATGGGAGGGGCATTAAAAAGGGAAATACCTAGAGGTGAAAGACATCCTTTCATGTACTGGACCACAGTGTTTGGAGTTACAAATGATTTAGCAAGCAATACTATTTCTCCACTGCTATGAGCAAGAGTGTCCATCATATTAATATTTATTTTGTATTTTTTACCTTATTAACAAATACCTCTACCACATATCAGATGAGAACTTTAAAACTACTACACCAAGCTACTACCGATGGCCTTTCTCTCTATGTATGAACAGGTGGGGTCTGGAGTGATCAAATCCTTGAGCAAGTCATTGTCAACCATGAAAATCATGAATAGCAATGGTGGGAGTCATTAGAGTCTCGTGTTTTGTTTACGTTGTTTTGCTTCCCTAAGACTTAGTTTCCTCATTTGCAAAAAGGAATAGAACATGGAGATGATATACTATAGAGATTTACAGTGAAAATTACACTTAGTATAAAACAATAATAGTCTATGTGGCACCATAATACAGTAGGTATTAATTAAATTATGGCTACTGTATTTTCTATAAACACATTTTACATATTTGCCAATTACATTTACACTTCTCTGTAAATGCACATATTTAAGACAAATTACTTTTCCCAGACAGAATGTACACATGAAAGGATTTGTAAAAGGAAAAATATTGAGTTTTCAGAATCTTATATTGCTGTCGTGGTTTAAATATTGCAGTTTTAGAAGAAAAATTCTTAGCATCATGTAAATATCTAATTAACCCATCTTCCTAATTAGGTAATTTATTCATTATAAAGCAAGTATTGACAGTGAAATTATCAAATGGCACAGCAGAACAAAATTGGGTTTGAGAAATCCAATGTTTTTATGTGTAAATAATACTCATAAGTGAAACAGATTAATAGTCTAATTAAATTATGACTTCTTTTAAAGCCTGTTTATGTCCTAATTTCAGAAATGTACACATTAGTCATGCTATTTAACAGTGCAATCACAAAAGCCAGTGTCCTTTACAAAAGCTAACAGGGGTCTGACAGAATTGTGTAAGGTATTAGTCTTAGCAGAAAGCTAGCATTTGGAAGTTAATGAAAAATTGGCAAAGTTGTGAAAGCAAATATCAAAGGAAGTGTCTATGCATAAAATATTCAGCAAGATAATAAGGTAATATGGCACTGGTGAACTTACTTTTTTACTGAAGTAAAATTGATTCAAAATATTGTGTTAATTGCAGCTGTACAGCAAAGAGATTCAGCTATACATACATATATACGCTTATAAAAATATTCTTTACTATTATGATTTATCATAGGATACTGAATGTAGTTCTCTGGGCTATACAGTAAGATCTTGTTGTTTATCCATTCTTAAATATAAAAGCTTACATCTAGGACTTACCGGGTTGTCTAGTGGTTAAGACTTCACCTTCTTATGCAAGGGGTGCTAGTCTAGTTCAATCCCTGAACAGGATCACATATCCCGCATAGCCAAAAAAAAAAAAGAAAACCACATAAAGCAGAAACAATATTATAACAAATTCAGTGAATACTTTCAAAACGGTCCACATAAAAATTCTTAAAAAAAAAAAAGTTTACATTTGCTAACCCCAACCTCCCATTCCAACACCCCCATCCTCTTCCCGTTTGCACCCACTAGTCTGTTCTCTATGTCTATGATTCTGTTTCTTTTTCATAGATAAGTTCATTTGTGTCATAGTTCAGAGTCTACATATAAGTGATATCATGTGGTATTTATCTTTATCTTTCTGAGTTACTTCAGTTGGTATGATGATCTGTAGTTACATCCGTGTCCCTGCAAATGGCATTATTCTGTTCTTTTTCATGGCTGAGTAGTATTCCGTTTTATGTATGTACCACATCTTATTTATCCACTCATCTGTTGCTAGACATTTAGGTCTTTTCCATGTCTTGGCTATTGTGAACACTTCACATGCTATGAACAGAGGGGTGTATGTATCTTTTTGAATTATAGTTTGTTCCAGATATAAGCCCAGGAATGGGACTGTTGGATCATATGATAATTCTGCTTAGTTTTCTGGGAAAACTCTAACTGCTTTCTGCACTGGCTGCACAAAACTTGCATTCCCATGGCATTGGTGAACTTTAACAAGTATAATGCAGAGTGCATATGGAAGAGAAAAAAAAAAATTCAATGGCTATGGATTTGTGACTTTATCCTGGCATGAATACAGTAAAAACAAATAAAAAAATTAAACAAACGTATAAAAGAGATACTATGCAACCTAGATAGCATATTGAAAAGCAGAGACATTACTTTGCCAACAAAGGTCCGTCTAGTCAAGGCTATGGTTTTTCCAGTAGTCATGTATGGATGTGAGAGTTGGACTGTGAAGAAAGTTGAGCACCAAATAATTGATGCTTTTGAACTGTGGTGTTGGAGAAGACGCTTGAGAGTCCCTTGGACTGCAAGAAGATCCAACCAGTTCATTCTAAAGGAGATAGGCCTTGGGATTCTTTGGAAGGAATGATGCTAAAGCTGAAACTCCAATACTTTGGCCACCTCACATGAAGAGCTGACTCACTGGAAAAGACTCTGATGCTGGGAGGCATTGAGGGCAGGAGGAGAAGGGGACAACAGAGGATGAGATGGCTGGATGGCATCACCAACTCAATGGACGTGTTTGAGTGAACTCCAGGAGTTGGTGATGGACAGGGAGGCCTGACATGTTGCAATTCACGGGGTTGCAAAGAGTCGGACACGACTGAGTGACTCAACTGAATTGATGCTTTTCTGATAATAGAAATGTAGATGAAATATAAAGTCCTTGCTTCCTGTCCAAGTTTCCTCTTCCTCTTTACCTCAGATCTATCCCTTCTCTTTTTTTATAATACACTTTTTGAAATTGAAATAAAACATACAAACAGAAAAATGCATATAGAAATTTATAATCATTTTTGAGGCTTATTGGAGAAGGAAATGGCAATCCACTCCAGTATTCTTGCTTGGAGAATCCCATGGACAGAGGAGCTTGGTGGGCTGCTGTCCATGGGGTTGCACAGATTCAGACCTGACTGAAGCGACTTAGCATGCATTGAGGCTTATATAAATGGACTCACACAATATGTATTCTTTCTATTGAGGTTTCTTTCATAAAATACTATGGTTGTAAGATTTTTTTCTATATCGTTACATGTAGTGGTTATTTTCATTGCTGTAATGTATATAACATGTTTTGCCATTAAAATATTTTTGGTATAAATAGCCTGTACCAGCCTTTAATACTTACATATTTTTGGAATTATACCTAGGAGTGGAATTGCTAGGTCAAAGCTTTGTTGGTTTCATGCTTTAGATTTCCAAACTGATAGTGTCAACTTAGGCTATTGAAAGCACTACTTGGATGTTTCAATGGGTCTATAAAGCCCTCAGTCCTCAGCATTACCCCATGTTTATTTTGTTTTTAATTTTAGCCATTTTTACATGTAGTGTCATTTCACTGGATTCCTGTTTTCTTTATACTCAGACAACAAAATGCACATATCTTGTGTCCATGGATGTCACAAATTTATTAATCCATGTAAACATTCCATTATTATTCTGTCTCTAAGTCATGCCTAACCCTTTGTGACCCCATGGATTGCAATGCACCAGGCTCCTCTGTTCTCCACTCTAGAAAAGGTCACTTTTCTTCCCAATCATAAAGAAGGGCAATGCCAAAGATAGTTCAAACTACAGAAGACTGGTGCTCATTTCACATACTAGCAAGATTATGCTCAAAATTCTTCAAGTTAGATTTTAGCTGTACGTGAACTGAGAACTCTCAGAGGTACAAGCTGGATTTAGAAAAGGCAGAGGAACCAGAGATCAAATTGCCAACAGTGACTGGATCATAGTGAAAGCAAGAGAATTCAAGAAAAACATCTGCTTCATTGACTATGCTAAAGTCTTTCACTTTGTGGAGCACAATAAACATGGAAAATTCTTGGAAAAACAAGAGTACCAGATCACTTTACTTGTCTCATGAGAAATCTGTATGTAGATCAAGAAAAAACAGTTAGAACTGGACATGAAACAACTGGTTCAAAACTGGGAAGGAAGTACAATAAGGTTGTATATTGTCACCCTGCTTATGTAACTACTATGCAGAGTACATCATGTGAAACGCCAGGCTGGATGAATCACACACTGGAATCAAGATTGGTGGGAGAAACATCAACAACCTCAGATAGGCAGATGACACCACTCTAATAACAGAAAGTGAAGAGGAACTGAAGAACCTCTTGATGAAAGTGAAAGAGGAGAGTAAAAATTTGGCCTGAAACACAACATTCAAAAAATTAAGATCATGCCATCCAGCCCTATCACTTCATCGCAAATGGAAGAGAAAAAGTGGAAGCAGTGACAAATATTTTTTTCTTGGGCTCCAAAATCACTTCGGACATTGACTGCAGCCATGAGATGAAAACACACTTGCTCCTTGGAAGGAAAGCTCTGACAAACATAGATGGCATACTAAAAGCAGAAACATCACTCTGCTGACAAAGGTCTACCTAGTCAAAGCTATGGTCTTTCCAGTAATCATGTACAGATGTGAGAGTTGGACCATAAAAAAGGCTGAGTGCCAAAGAATTGATGCTTTTGAACAGTGGTGCTGGAAAAGACTCTAGAGAGTCCCCTGGACTACAAGGAGACCAAACCAGTCAATCCTAAAGGAAAGCAACCCTGAATGTTCATTGGATGGACTGATGTAGAAGCTCCAATACTTTGGCCACCTGGTGCAAAGAGCTGGCTCACTGGAAAGAAACTGATGCTGGTAAAGATTGAAGACAAAAGGAGAAAGGAGGAGCAGAGGATGTGATGTAACCTCTATTCAAAGCAAAATATAGTATAAAACATTTCCATCATCCCCAAAAGTATAGTCTTTCTTTTTTTCATTCAATTTCATGCTCCCTGAAGAATTACTGTCCTGATTTCTATTGATAGTTTTCTTCTTGGACTTCAAATAAGTAAAATCCTACAGCATATAATCACTTATGTCTGGCATCTTTTGCTCAGTATTGTGTGTCTGATATTGTAATTTATTACAATATTCATTATGACATATGCCAATATTACTCATTTTCTTTTAACTGCCAAGCAATATTCCATTGTATAAATATACCACAGATTATTCCATTCTCCTGGTGATGACCATGTGAGTTCCTTCAAACTGCGTTATGATGAACATTTTTACAAATCTTTCTGTGAATCTTTCTTTTAGTTTTCTTTTTTTTTTTAATCTTTGGTAAATACCTAGATTGAAATTCTAGGGGTAAGAAGAGAATGTATATTTTATAAGAAACTTCTAACTAGTTATGCATGATATCTGTACAATGTAGCCTTCCTACAAGCATTTAATGGGACTCCCCTGGTGGCTCAGATGGTAAAGAATCTGCCTGCAATGCAGGAGATGTGGCTTCGATTTCTGGGTCAGGAAGATCCACTAGAGAAAGGAATGGTTACCCACTCCAGTTTTCTTGCCTGGAGAATTCCATGGACAGAGGAGCCTGGTGGGCTACAGTCTGTGGGGTTGCATAGAGTCGGACACGAGTAATTAACACTTTCACTTGTCACAAGCATTTATTAAAGTTATATTAGCTCCATATCTTTGCCAGCAATTAGCATTGTCTCTCTCAATTTTATTCATTGTAGTGGTGTAAAATGGTATATGATTGCAGTTTTAATTTGCATTTTTCTGGTAATTAATGATGTCAAGCATTTTTTCCATGTTTGTGCTTATTGATCATTCTTAAATCTCCTTTAGTAAAGTATTTCTTCAAAAGTTTGACCCTTTTTGTTGAGTCATCTGTCCTTATAACATTGATAAGTAGATATTCTTTATATATTCTGGGTAAAAGTCCTTTTTTCAGATTTCTGAACTGTAAATATTTTGTTTAAGTCTGTGACTTGATTGTTCATTTTCCTAACTTTTTTGATACATAGTAGTTTTATCTTTAATGTTAACAAAATACATGTTATCAATTGTTGTAATGGCTAGTGCTTTTTTGTGTTTTGCCTAATAAATCTTTGCCTACTCAAGGTGATAAGGACATTTTTCTATAGAAGATTTCTGGTTGTAGATTTTATATGTAGGCATTTGATCTATCTTGAGTTAATTTTATTTTGGACTGATATACGGAATTGATTCAGCATTATTTGTTTAAAAAGACATTCCTACCCCACGAATTTAACAACTTGGTTTAAAATAGCAAGCTGTATAGATAGATAGATAGATAGATATGTCTATATCTCAACTCCATTTGGTTCTACTGATATATTTGTCATTCCTTACACTGATACTACCGTCTCAATTAATGTAGCTATATAGTGGTTCTCAAAAGCATGTAATATGTGTCTTTCAACTTTGTGCATTAGGAAAAAAAGTATGGTTTTTTTTGAGTGCCATTCTCCCAAATCTTCCCACCCTCTCCCTTTTGGACTTTGAGGGAGAGGGAGAGGGTGGGAAAAGTATGCTTTTATAGAAATATATCTTATATAAATATATACACATATTCTTTGCAGTTGCATTTTAATTTTAGAATAAGTTCATTAATTTCTTAAAAAAATACTGCTCCAATTTTGTCAGGACTAAGCTGAATCTATAGCTTTCTGACTGCTTTTGTAATTTATTATTTATCTTTCATTTTCAGCAATATGACATATCTCAGTATATTTTTCTTTGTATCTGTGTTTCTTGGGTTTTACAGTACTTCTTGAATCTCTGCCTTGAATACTGATTAGTTTTTTAACATTCTTAGTCCCAATATTCTCAACTATTGCTTCTGCCCTATTCATTCTACTTCTAAGACTCCAATCACATATTTGTTAGACATTTGTATTATATTCTAAACATCCATTTGTTCCTGTCTATATTCTCTATCCTTTTGGAGCTCCTTGATTCAGTTTGAATATTTTGTTTTGACCGATTTTCCAATTTCTTATTTCTTCAGCAGTGGTTAGTCTGCTGATGAACCCAATGACTTGTTTTAATAAAATCTCTGTCATTGAGATCTTAAGCACTCATTTTATTATTTAAGTTCTAGAATTTCTATCTTTTAAAATTCCCAATTCTTTGCTAAAATTCTCTATCTTGTCACAATTTCTGAACATATTGATGAAAGCTATGTTTTATAGCTCTAATATATGCTTACTTTCTTGGTCAATCTCAGTTGTTTTTTTTCTTGTTTTGGGCTGGTTCTTGACATTTTGCACCTTATTGCTTTTTACTCTGAATTACAGTTGATTTAAAGTGTTATATTTATTTCATATGTACAGCCTAGTGCTTTGATATTTTATAGATTATACTCCATTTGTAGTTACTATAAAATATTGATTATATTCCCTGTTCATTACATCATTGTATCATTTATTTTCTAAGTGCCTGGTTAATTTTAATTGTTTACAACATTGCATACCATCGTATAAAAGATTAGCATCAATCATTTGAAGCATTAGCTAATACCATCCTTCTCCATAGAATAATTGTTTGTGTTATCATAAAGTAAGTGGGTGTGTCTCCATAATCCAAATGGAAGCTGAAACAGTTTTAAGTTGGGCATTAGTTATTATGAGTACTTATCTATTTCTCATTCAATATCACATGTAGAATGCAAGACCTTTAGATACCAGCTGAAAGATTGGGGTATTTACCCAGAGCCCTTGACTTCATAGTTTTCCCTAAGCAACATGAGACAGCCAATATTCTGCTTAGTTGCTTATCCTCTCAACCACTGCTTTAGTATTTGGTACTAATTTTACTGGGAGACGTGGCTCCAGGCACTGCATTAACTTCCTTTGGTATTCCTCATGCTTTGTCTTTTTTTTAAGTTCTCAATCCATCGGTATCTTTTTAATGTCTTAAAACAGATAGTATTCTAAGTGTTTTTCTAACTTATTTCATTGTTCTCCACAAAAAGTCTGTTCTGAAACCTCCTAGTTAGTCATTACTAGAAGACGAATTTTTTTTCTCTTAAAAGATAGGTATTTGTAGAAGTTAACGGACTAGCTTTCAAAGAATACTAAAATATTCTCTCTGATAAATCTAAAAGAGACAAGGTTCCCCTAATGTAAATTCAGTTCAATGACATTCAGAAAATTTAACTGATAGATGTCAATCTGTAATTGGCAATATATGATGTTGCTTGATGGTAATGAGAAATGCAACTTATGAGTGTGACTTACTGAGAATAAAGCAAGATGCTCTGATTAAACACTGTTCCGCTGCACCTCTAAAACGTGTATCACAAAATACAACCAAGCCAGCAGAGCAAAATCTAAAAGAACTTAACTGAAATTTAAACAACCATCCACAAAAGACAAGAGAGATCTTACAGTCCAGATGTATCCACAGTGGTTGCCTCCCAAAACAAAACCATTCACATTCCTGAGAGGACTATACTAGAAACCAGAATGTATACAATATACCAATAACAATGGGCAATATATGACCCAAAAATTGACATGGAAAGACCTAGGAAAATGTGACCCATTTTTAAGTGAAGAGACAATCAACAGATGCCAAGCTCAAAGTGACCTGCATTTTTTAAATTATCAGACAAGGATTTTCCAGCAGCTATTGTAAGTATTACTATTTGTTATAACTTATACTGAAATGAATATAAGGGTGGGAAATATCAGTAGAGAAATAAGAAAATATTTTTAAAGTGAAAAAAGCAATATCACATAAAAAGTTCACTGTTTTGGCTCAATAGCAGAATATATACATATATATATATATACACACACACATATGTGTGTGTGTGTGTGTGTATATGTGTGTGTGTGTATATATACATGCATATATACACACACACACATATATATATGTAACAGAGGAAAGTTTCAGTAATCTTGAATATGGGTTAATAGAAATTGCTGAAAAATAGAAAAGAAAAAAGACTGACAAAAACTGAATAAGACTTAGGGATCTGTGGAATGATAGTAAAAAGTCTAAAGTAAGTTGCCTTGCTAACCCAGAGGAAAGGATAAAGATATTAGGGCAGAAACATATTTGAAGAAATAACATTTGAAAATATGCCAAATTTTGTAGGATAGATACATTTTTAGAATATAGAAGCTCAGTAAATTCCAAATAGGATAAACCCTAAAACAGACATTCTAAGATACATACATGCATAATCAAACTGAAAAAAACCAAAGACATTGCAAACTTAAATACATTAAAGAAAGAAGCGTAACCATTTAAATTACTGAATTTCTCATAAAAAAATCCATCAAGAATAGTAGTTAATAAAACAATATCATTAAATAGTTAACAGAAAAAAAAAAAAAAAAACAAA
>SJYA01002692.1:117547-160868 GCA_006410615.1 Neotragus moschatus
AAAAAATGTCTTTAAAAAGTAAAAAAAAAAAAAAAAAAAAAAAACCACAACCATAAAGACTTTCAACTCAGATTATATATCTAGTAAAAATATACTTCAGGAATGAAAGAGAAATAAAGAAATTGTCAAATCAAGGAATGACAAAGACAGTTTGTTGCCAGCCAATCTAAACTAGAAGAAAAAAATTAAGGAAGTTCAAGTTGAAGGAAAATAATAGTAGAGACAAAATTTAATTTTCAAAAATAATGAAGAGATAGAGAAAGTCATAGCAAAATGCATGCTAAAAAAAAAAGAAACTGATTTTGTTGGCTAGAAACAAATATCAAAGCCTTATATTAGATATTTTCCCTTAATTATTGAGACGATTCAACTGTTATTTTAATCTAAATTCTAAATTTCACCATCAATTCACTAGATATATGTAGTAGAAGATATGTTGTACTACCTGGGATGCTTTCTTTTAGGATAAAAATTCTCATTCCCTAGTTGCCAGAACTTGTTGACTACTAAACACTCACACAAGAGACCTGCTAAGAATTGCCCTCATTCACAGGGTGCTCCCTCACCTGCATTGCACCTCTTTCCCAGGGTGGCCTGCACATTCAATAACTGAACTATGTTGGGTACAAAAGTCCTCCTCTGAATTCAGGACAAGCCTAGTGGGTCACTGAAGCTCCTCAGCTCCCCACAGAATCAGTCTTTGTTCTCACCACATCACAGTGCAACTTTTCTCTCTGCCTGATCATATTTCATCTCTGCTAGGTAGGTGTTGCTTGAAAGGCATTACCCCCCAAAATCTTGTGCATGCAAATCTCTGTCCCCTAGACTGTGCCTGAGAGAGTTTATCATACACAGAACCCTTCTAAAGCTGAGTCCTGTGAAAAAACTGTGAAAGATGGTGGGGCTGGGGGGAGAGCTGAGAAATGAACAAGCATCACAGTAACATTCAGTTGAAACTAATTATTTAGATTGTTTCTCTCAGTATGATGCACTAAAGAAAGCACATTGGCTGCTGCTGAATTCTACTAACCTCAGAGTCATCCATGCATTCCGTCTACCACTGGTCTACAGTGCCAGATAAAAGAGTAGAATGCAACTGGAAATATATGAAAAATGAGAAAACACTCTCTTAAGCCATAAAGTGTGTAGGGAAAGAGTTGCTGAATTATTATAAAGAGTAACAGTTATTCACTAGCATTCACAGCAAATAGACCAAATTTTCCTTAAGAAGCAATCACAGCGTTATGCTATAAAAACCACCTCAAATTCTTTTTTTAAGTAAAGCCCATTTTTTAAAAAAAATTACATAAACATTCTCAGTAAGTCTAAAATGCTGGGGATTAAGGTGTTTTGGTTGAGGTTTTTGCTTATCCTATTTATTCTATTTGGGAAAAAAAAATTTAGTTGTCTTAATAATCCCTTTCATTATATAGCTCCCTAGAGTTTAGAGGACACTATTGTATACAGTATCTCATTTTTATTTTTGTTACTGTCCACACAGCATATAATTATTGTAGAATTACTGAAAAATACAGAGGAGCAAAAAGCACATAACAGATTATAGGTAATCCTAGTAACAAGAGAAATATTTCAGGAGGCATATTTTATTTCACCTTCTTAGTATTCCATCCTCCCGAAGAGCCCACTGTTTTTTCTCTAGAAAATTCAATCTCTATATTCATTCAATCCGTGTGGGTATGACTTACCCTGTGTTTCATTCAAAAAAGTACGTTTGTCTTAGCCTAACTAATCAAGTCTCAAAATGATTGATTAAGGGAACTATACATAAGGCAAGACAGGTCAATGAATTCTGGGACACCTGAGGCCAGTAGTTAAAGAAGACTTGTTTTTTCAGCTGGTGATGCTAACCTAGTAGGCAACAGATTTACATGTGACCATCTTGGCCAGCATTTGTGGTGATCCTACCAGAAGCTAAAGGTAACACAAAGGAGGCAGAGTACAGGTGAAGACTTTGAGTTAATTTAAGCCTTTGAATCCAACTGTATTCAAATCTCTTCTGAACTTTTCAGTTTGGATGAGCTAATACAGTCTCTTTTTTCTTAAGCTGGTTTGCATTTCACTTGCATTAATTAAAACTGAAAGAGTTCTAATAATACATAACTGTTCATGATTTGCTTATTATTTTCCCTGATTATATTTAGATAGATATACTCAGTTTAATAAACAGAAAAACAACAAAATTGGAGGTATTTTGTCTTAATGCATAAAACAATCCAGCACAGCAGGCAAGGCAAATATTATTAATTCAATTTTACATATGAGCAAACAAAGAACAAAGGACAAAGTTAATAGGTCTGATTTGGACTGGAATCTATGGATTTTTAATATCTGATATTTTTAGTATTGTATGATATTTCCCTTCCAAATGTCTCGTAAGTCTAAGAATTTATTTCCTGAATGTTAATAAAGATTACCTCCCATCTGAGAGTAAAATGAACGAAGAAATTGGGAATTCATAAAGAACCTTATCAGTCCTCAAAATGAGAAATCTAGAATATAATGAGAGCTAAGACCTTCCCCTCCACTGGAGAAGGGAACAGCAGACCACTTCAGTATTCTTGCCTTGAGAACCCCATGAACAGTATGAAAAAGCAAAATGATAGGATACTGAAAGAGAAACTCCCCAGGTTGGTAGGTGCCCAAATTGGTACTGGAGATCAGTGGAGAAATAACTCCGGAAAAAATGAAGAGATGGAGCCAAAGCAAAAACAATACCCAGTTGTGGATGTGACTGGTGATAGAAGCAAGGCCCAATGCTATAAAGAGAAGTATTGCACAGGAACCTGGACTGTTAGGTCTGTGAATCAAGGCAAATTGGAACTGGTCAAACAGGAGATGACAAGAGTGAATGTAGACATTCTAGGAATCAGTGAACTAAAATGGACTGGAATGCATGCATTTAACTCAGATGACCGTTATATCTACTACTGTGGGCAGAAAGCCCTTAGAAGAAATGGAGTAGCCATCATGGTCCACAAAAGAGTCTGAAATGCAGTACTTGGATGCAATCTCAAAAACGATAGAATGATCTCTGTTTGTTTCCAAGGCAAACCATTCAATATCAGAGTAATCCAAGTCTATGCCCCAACCAGTAACNAGAAGACTCTTGAGAGTCCCTTGGACTGCAAGGAGATCCAACCAGTCCATTCTAAAGGAGATCAGTCCTGGGTGTTCACTAGAAGGACTGATGCTAAAGCTGAAACTCCAGTACTTTGCCCACGTCATACAAAGAGCTGACTCATTGGAAAAGACTCTGATGCTGGGAGTGATTAGGGGCAGGAGGCGAAGGGACGATAGAGGATAAGATGGCTGGATGGCATCACCGATTCGACGGGCGTGAGTTTGAGTGAACTCCAGGAGTTGGTGATGGATAGGGAGGCCCATCGTACTGAGATTCATGGTGTCAAAAAGAGTCATCCACCACTGAGTGATTAAACTGAACTGAACTGAACTGAGGACCTCCAAAGAGGCTTAAGATCTCCGTTAGTTTAAATCTCCATAGAGGTTTAAAAATATCCATTCCTTCATTCAACATCTACCTTTTTTGTGCCTTCTTTGTACCCCAGTCTGTCTAAAAACTTTGAGAATGCAGCTCAGAGCAAATCCTAATTGGTCCCTGCTCTCACAGAGTCAGCCAACAGAAGGAGACAGAACACGTCCAAGTTGTATGTAAATGATATGAATATTCCAATCCTGACATCTACTTTGTAGAGGCGATATTTTGCTGCTAATAGAGTTCATAATAGGGCAGTTTGGTGTAATGAGGAGAGTTATGCAATGTCCAAAGCAGACATAATGCTTAAACTGAGATCTTCAGGATTGGCAGACTTAAAAGATCTTCAGGATGAGCAGACTTAAAAGGTGATGGAAAAGTATTCAAAATGGACTCAAGGAAATGTGTGGGGGAAGGAGAGGTACAAATGGAAGAAGCAGCGCTGACATAGATGCACTACAAGGTGTAAAATAGATAGCTAATGGGGAGTTGCTATGTAACACATGGAGCCCAGCCTGACACTCTGTGAAGACCGAGATGGGTGGGATAGAGGCTCAAAGGGAAGGAGATTACTGCTTATACCTATGGCTAATCTGTGCTGTTTTACAACAGAAACAATCACAACATTGAAAAACAAGCATCCTCCAATTAAAAAAAAAAAATCCTTTGAAGGTGGGTTGGTTAATGAAAATATATAGGAATGTATCCTGGTCTGTGTGTCTGGACTAGTTAGGTTAAATGATTGAAGCTGTGGCTAGTTTCCGTTTGTTCAGAACCTAAGTTTGTGAGATTAGGTATCAATTTTTTTAATGGCCTCAGTCCACTCTGTCTTGACATATGCATAGATATTTTCCCCACACAGATTCACTTTAGTCGCCCAGTCATGTCTGACTCTGTGACCCCAAGAACTGCAGCATGCCAGGCTTCCCTGTCCATCACCAACTCCAGGAGCTTCCTCAAACTCATGTCCATTGAGTCAATGATGCTCTCCAACCATCTCATCCTCTGTCGTCCCCTTCTCCCGCCACCTTCAATCTTTCCCAGCATCAGGGTCTTTTCCAATGAGTCAGTTCTTTGCATCAGATGGCCAAAGTATGGAATTTAAGCATTAGTCCTTCCAATGATATTCAAGACTGATTTCCTTCATCAGGATTGCCAGCAGAAATATCAATAACCTCAGATATGCAGATGACACCACCTTTATGGCAGAAAGTGAAGAAGCACTAAAGAGCCTCTTGATGGAAGTGAAAGAGGAGAGTGAAAAAACTGGCTTAAAACTCAACATTCAGAAAACTAAGATCATGGCATCTGGTCCCATCACCATGGCAAACAGATGGGGAAACAATGGAAACTGTGAGAGACTTTATTTGGTGGGCGTGGGGGTGGGGGGGCTCCAAAATCACTGCAGGTGGTGACTGCAGCCATGAAATTAAAAGACACTTGCTCCTTGGAAGAAAAGTTCTGACCAACCTAGACAGCATTTTAAAAAGCAGAGACATTACTTTGCCAACAAAGGTCCATCTAGTCAAAGCTATGGTTTTTCCAGCAGTCATGTATGGATGTGCGAGTTGGACTATAAAGAAAGCTGAGTGCCGAAGAATTGATGCTTTTGAACTGTGGTGTTGGAGAAGACTTTCAAGAATGAGTCCCTTGGACTGCAAGGAGATCCAACCAGTCCATCTTAAAGGAAATTAGTCTTGAATATTCATTGAAAGGACTGATACACAAGCTGAAACTCCAATACTTAGGCCACCTGATGCAAAGAATTGACTCATTGGAAAAGACCCTGATGCTGGGAAAGATTGAAGGTGGCAGAAGAAGGGGACGATGGAGGATGAAATGGTTGGATGGCATCACCAACTCAATGTACATGAGTTTGAGGAAGCTCCAGGAGTTGGTGATGGACAGGGTATCCTGGCATGCTGCAGTCCATTGGGTCACATAGAGTCGTACACAACTGAGCGGCTGAACTAAACTGTGGGGAAGAATCCCTTAGAAGAAATGGAGCAGCCCTCATAGCCAAAAAAAATGTCCGAAATGCAGTACTTGTGTGCAATCTCAAAAATGCCAGAATTATCTCTGTTTGTTTCCAAGGCAATCCATTCAGTATCACAGTAATCCAAGTCTATACCCCAATCAGTAATGCTAAAGAAGCTGAATTTCAATGGTTCTATGAAGACCTATAAGACCTTCTAGAACAAACAGCCAAAAAAGATGTCCTTTTCATGGTAGGGGACTGGAATGCAAAAGTAGTCAAGACAGGAAAATTTGGCTTTGGAGTACAAAATAAAGCAGGGCAAAGGCTAATAATATTTTTCCAAGAGAATGCACTGGTCATAGCAAACACCCACACAGATTAGCTTCCTATTGTTACAAAAATTTCATAAAGAGATTCTTTTGAAAAAATGTAACTGGGTTGACTCTTGTTTATCTTTGAAATTTGTATCTTTCCTTGCTTCAGTTTAAAATACTTTAAGACAATACATTTTCTGTGCTAATGCTTCATAGAATTATGCAATTTAGATATGAAAGAGATCTTTAAGATATCCTAAAATAATCCTTTAATTTTAAGGATGGAGAAATTAACACTACCCC
Source organism: Neotragus moschatus (assembly GCA_006410615.1). Classification (NCBI taxonomy): domain Eukaryota; kingdom Metazoa; phylum Chordata; class Mammalia; order Artiodactyla; family Bovidae; genus Neotragus; species Neotragus moschatus. The sequence continues at coordinate 123,657 of SJYA01002692.1, forward strand.
AGTCCCTCAATGTGACCGAAACAGTCACCCTGTTAAAATGGCACAAATGACTAGTTATTTCTCCAAAAATAATTTTTACCAAGCTAAACCTCTGTTTCTATATCCAACTATTATCTTGTCAAGTCTTTAATCCTTTTCATAGACTCTGGTTTTCCCATCTCTTTTGTTAAGCTCTAGAGCTCAAAGCGTGTCACATAGTACCTAATGACAGCCAGGGTACCAAAATGAAATGCAGTAGGTTAGATGCCTGCAAAGCTTTTCACATTTTATCCCTAAGAAATTTGTGACTAAATGTACAAACGTGTTTGAGATCACTATTTGAATAAGACTGTAACTCTCATTATAAATATGTAAAAAGCTCTGTCATAATACAACAATTGACTCTGTAAACTCATACAGTAGGAGGCATAGGTTACTCAAATAATCAGTTTTTAATAAGAAATTGTCTAAACAGTACATTTGAAAAGAGATCATAGATAAGAGAGCAAGAAAGAGATGAGATTTGTAACTAGAGAGTGAAAAACCATATTATAAAAGTAATTGTTTGAATTTTCCTTTTCTGTGATCTAAGTTAAATGTTTCACAATGATTTATTGGCAGCCTAGAAATTCACATTTGTTGTAAATTTTTCAGCCATTTACCTTTGCCCTTCCATCTTTTTCTCANTAAGAGAGCAAGAAAGAGATGAGATTTGTAACTAGAGAGTGAAAAACCATATTATAAAAGTAATTGTTTGAATTTTCCTTTTCTGTGATCTAAGTTAAATGTTTCACAATGATTTATTGGCAGCCTAGAAATTCACATTTGTTGTAAATTTTTCAGCCATTTACCTTTGCCCTTCCATCTTTTTCTCAGAATCAGTCCTGGAGTTTGTCTGCCTAGGTTTTTACCTATAATCCTTCATTAATTTTTTTTTTTTTTTTGTAATTCTTCATCTATCATGAGATAGTTGTGCCTAGAAAAATGTTGCTTTTGAATAAAGTAACATAAGAGATAAAGTAACATAAAAAGTAAGCAATTGCTCCTCCATATTGTACATAAATTAACGTATTTATTGTAGTAATACAGAAAAATAATAAAAATTAAAGAGTACACAAAAATTGTAATGAAAAGCAATCATCCTTGCAGTTGCACTTTTATATCACTTTTTGTAACTTTGAATAACATTTGTATAGGTCTATTTCTTGTGTCATTAACCTCAGTCAGTATAATAGTTTTGTCAAGGTAAGATGGACATATCATCACCCATGCCCTTTCATCCCATCTTCTCTCCCTACTTTTTACCTTCTCCCTTTTCTCAAATTTATCTTTTGCATGTTTTTAAGATTAAAATTAACATTATATTCTATACTTATAGTTCTATCTGAGCTTTTTTTTTTACAGATTTATTAATAAAGTTGAAACCCAATAGGCTATATCAATATTATTATGAGTGTCTTAACATCACATAAATCTTTGCCAGGTTGAACATTCTAGTTTATTGTAGCTTATTTTGATTCCAGAGTAGCTCTAAGGAATAAGCCAAATAAAGTTACTTTTTTTATACTTCTCTATTTCATACCATTCCATATATTAGTCTGCTTTATATTTGGATCATCCTGAACAATCTGATCACATTTCATTTTTCTTCTTGATCAAAAGCCAAAGCAAAAAGCTTCACTATAGCTTCAATTTATCACACATCTATTGACAAAAAAAATCACATATTATACTATGTAAAATCTTTTTCCCAAAATATAAAAATCGCAAAGTATTCCAATCTTCGCCAATCCTAGATTCACATGATCAAAAGCTATTAACTTAGAACTTCTCCACTCTCCAACATAGTATCTATCTTTTCTTGGATGTCATAAGCTTTTTATTCTTGGTTTTCTTCCTACTTTTGCTAGAATACATCAAGAAAATGCTAAGAAAAGATACACAATGGTAACTGTTAATATGTTGAACATTTTAAGTATTTGAACTGATTGATATTTTGAATGAATATACAATTCTAGATTTAATAGTCTTTTTCTCAAAAAGTTAAACATTAACTTCATTAACTTTTATCATTCTATATTACTGATATCTGCCTGCCTTTCTTAACTTTGTCCTATCTTATGTTTAAATCTTTTTCAGCTTAGTTTCAGGGACTTCTTATCATTCAGATCACAAAAATGTGACAAGGTACAGCACTTTTCATGTTCATCAATGAACCCTTTCATATTACAGACATGTAGTTCACCTCCTGTGTGAGAGATTTTCTTGTATAATTTCTTTGATGGTTTTTCTCTTCTCTGTTTTCTTAACTCTTTATCCAGGGCTCTAATTCTTATGATGAATATACTGTACTAGTTATTTATTTCTCAAGTTGTTATTTTTGTTGTTGTTGTTTTTTCCAGATTTTTCTATGTCTAATTTTTTAGTTCTTCATTCTGGGATATTTTATTTAGATTAATTTCCAACTTTTCAACTGATTAAAAATTTTTGCAATCACATTTAATTTATAACAGGTATTTATACAATCTATAATATTTATATTACATAGCTTACTCTCCATGTTTTATTACAATTGTTTACCATTCAGGAAAATTAAAATTAGTTTTCAAGTTTTGTTTTACTCTGTTTTGAGGCTATGTCTGTTTTATTTTTAAGAGATAGGTTTAAAGAATTATTTTTTAAAGGAATCAGTTTTTCTTCAATTTTTATCTATCTTTTACATACTGCTAACTTTATTCATAATTCAAGTGATTGTTAAATACCATTTTTTATTTAAGAGTAAAGAATTAAGAGGACTATTTTAGGTAGCTAATATTAGTTTCCTTGGATTTTTAATAAATTTGTCTTTTTTCTAATAGATCTTTTCTCAGAGTGGCATGCCAGATTAGGAAGTCTGGTGTTAACAATAAGACTTCAGTTTAAGCTGGTCATTCAAGAAAATGTTATCAGGCCAAGCATGGTTCTATTAAAGGACAGAATCAAAAAGAGTTTTGTTCCAAGTTGTCACCACATAAATCACATGTATTAGTTTTCCAGAGAGACTGTGTCTGATTTCTTTATAGAAGACCCTCCTGGGTTGGTAGTGACTGTTTATACTGGATTAATCATTTCCTGATTTACAGATCATCAGTCAATCCCCCAATTTGTACATTCATTTTCATTATTTCTCTCTTTCCTTTCTTCCAATTTCAATTTGAGCACCTTTATGCAGTTTTGCTCTGCAGACCAAATGTTATCTCCACAAGAGTTCTCTAGGGTCATATGTTGGGCTACTGCTTCCAAGAATCTGAAATACATTGAAAGGTCAAACAACAGAGTTTCTAGCTTAGAGAAACATCTTGAGATCTCACATGTGTTAATTCTCTTTGTCATTCTGGTATTATTATCACTTGCACTTCAATGCCATGATCATAATGGGATCTTTGAGGAAAGAGAGGTAAATTTTGGAAGCTAAGATTGAGCTAGAAGCTAAAATTGTTAATATAGTCAGTGAATTTCCATCCCTTTTGTAGTGCTGCAGCTGAATCTGGTTATTCTGTGTCATTTGTTGTGATTTCCTGGAATGTGCTTTGTAAGATAGTTGCTGCATATTACTCTGGAGTGGTTTGTTATAACTTTTGTATTTGTAAGTGTCACTTGAGGGAAATAAAAGCACACATTAAACCCAATACTTGAGTAGAATTGGTAAACCATTGTGATTTATAAATTAGTAGTTTTTTTAGAATGTACTGGGATCTACCATAAATTACATGGGCATTAAAGAGTTTTATTCTTTCCTGAGCAATGGTATAATTCCATGTTTTAACATATAATTTTAAAACAACTTCTTTTCCCTTTAGCTACCATTGTGTCATATTACCACTGTATGTGACGGCAAATTAGTGGAAAATTAATCTATCTGTAGTGTATGTTGTCAGGGCCCTCCGAATTTCCCTGTTTCTAATTCAGTTTTCACTGGCTCATCTTCAGCCTCTACAACCTACACTGCTTTGCCTAAGGGTTTTCTCTGGAAGGGTGAAACCTGCTTTTCTGACTGTACAACAGATTAAAAGTGCTGAGGATTAACAACCTCAGGGTCAACACTCAACCAGTGAATGACTGGCAGATGTTTGGGGTGTAAATACAACAGCTCTATTCTTTCTCAGGAGCAATAATTCTGAAGAGTGGCTCCCAGAGTTTCTCCAGTTATTTATGTGACTATCTGGCTTGAAAAGGAACCATTGATGATGTCTTTCTCTGCTCAATTCTCCTCTTCTGCGCCTGGAGATACCTCCCAAATACTGTGTGCAGTCATATCTTGTTGCTGAGGGAAGTTTTCTGAAGGAACCCAAACCAAGATACGAAGTGACACAGAAACAAATTTTAATTGGTTCATATATTAAGACTATTTACCAAGTAATAGTAGCTACAGAAGATAAAGCACTTGATTAACACTGATCTCACTTTCTAGAAGCTTTACTAATGACTTAACAAATCGCATTACTACTCACTACTAATGCCCCCAAAACCCAAAATAAAGCAACAGAATGGGCATCTACTTTTATTTTTGCTTTTCATATTGAGCATCAATAATTGGCTGAACTAAATCCTAATCAAAACACTAACAAGGTTTTTAGAGAAACTGAGAGGTTCTAAAATTTATAATGAAATTCCAACAGTCTACTAAAATAGTCTTGAAAGAGAATGAAGTTATAATACTTTTACTACCAAATTTCAACACTGTATATGAAGCTACAGTAAGGAAGATAGTGTTCTCTTAGTTTGAAGTGTAGGTAAATAAATAAATGAAACAGAATAGAGAGTATGGAGGTATCCACAAATAACTCCAGGTTTGTTCATTTGTTTGTTTTTTGGTTAGCAAAGAACCTTTTAAAGAATATTGTTGGAAAAAATGAGTATCTGAGTATCAGTTTTCATCTATTTAAGGTTTTTAAATATTTAAAAAGAAAATCATCATGCAAACTAAAAAACTTTAAAGTAGTTACCTCAAGGATGGTATGCGTATTGTGTTGTTCAGTCACTCAGTCATGTCCAACTCTTTGTGATCGCATGGACTGCAGGATACCAAACTCCCCTGTTCTTGCCAATCTCTTGGAGCTTGCTCAAACCCATGTCCATCGAGTTGGTGATGCCATCAAACCATCTCATCCTCTGTCATCCCCTTCTCCTCTACTCTTCAGTCTTTTCCAGCATCAAGGTCTTTCCAACGAGTCAGCTCTTTGCATCAGGTGGCCAAAGTATTGGAGTTTCAGCTTCAACATCAGTCCTTCCAATGAACACCCAGGACTGATCTCCGTTAGGATGAACTGGTTGGATCTCCTTGCAGTCCAAGGGACTCTCAAGAGTCTTCTCCAACACCACAGTTCAAAAGCATCAATTCTTCTGTGCTCAGCTTTCTTTATAGTCCAACTCTCTGTTATACATACACATATATTTACTCTTTTTTAGAATTCTTTTCCCACATAGGTTACAGAGTATTGAGTAGAGTTACCTGTGCTGTGGAGTAGGTCTATTTTATATATAGTAGTGTGTAAATGTCGGTTTACAATTTAGTCTAGTCTTCCAATATATCTCCCTTCCCTCCTGGTAACCTTAAGTTGGGCTCCCTATTAGCTCAGTGGTGAAGAATCTGCCTGCCAACGCAGAAGACTGAAGTTTTAACCCTGGGTCAGGAAGATCCCTTGGAGAGAAATGACAACCCACTCCAGTATACTTGCCTGGGGAATTCCATGGACAGGAAGCCTAGTGGGCTACAAACCATGAGGTTGCAAAAAAGTTACATGTGACTTAGAGACTAAACAACAGTCATACGTTAACTTTCTACATCTGTGATTCTATTTTGTAAGCGATTTCACTTATACCATTTTTTTGATTTCACATATAAGGGATATGATATGATATTTGTTTTTTTCTGTCTGACATTTTACTCATTATGATAATCTCTAGGTCCATCCATGTTATTCCAAATTGCATTACATCATTCTTTTTTATAGCTGAGTAATATCCCATCATGTATGTGTGTGTGTGTGTGTGTGTGTGTGTGTGTGTGTGTGTTACTCATTCGTGTCTGACTCTATGCAACTCCATGAACTATAGCCTGCCAAGCTCCTCTGTCCATGGAATTCTCCAGACAAGAATGATGGAGTGGGTCGCCATTCCCTTCTCCAGGAGATCTTAACCCAGGGATCAAACCTAGGTCTCTCACATTACAATCAAATTCTTTACCATCTGAGCTATCAGGGAATTGTATATATGTACTACATTTTCTTCATCCATTCCTCTATGGATTGCCATTTAGCTTGCATCTATGTCCTGGGTATTGTAAATAGTGCTGCAATGAACATTGGGTTGCATGTATCTTTTTGAATTATGATTTTATCTGGATATATGCCCATGAGTGGAATTGCTGGATCATATGGTAGCTCGCCTTCTAGTTTTTTGAAGAACCTCTGTACTGTTGTTCTCCATAGTGGCTGTACCAGTTTACATTCCCACCAACAGTGTAGGAGACAAGCATTTATTGTTTATAGATTTTTTTTTTTTAAATACTGGCCATTCTGACCAGTGTGAGGTGATAACTTAGTGTAGTTTTGACCTGCATTTCTCTAATCAGTAGTGATGTTGGGCATCTTTCCATGTGCCTTTTGACCATCTGTATGTCTTTGGAGATATGTCTGGTTTAGGTTTCCCACCCATTCTTTAACTGTGTTTTATTATTGTTGTTTACTTGTTTTCTTTGTGTTGAGCTGCATGAGCAGCAATTTGTATATTTTGGAGATTAATCTCTTGTCAGTCCCTTTGTTTGCAAATATTTTCTCTTATTTTCTGAACTGTCTTTTCACTTTGTTTATGGTTTCCTTTGCTGTGTGAAGAATTTTAGGTCCCACTGATTTATTTTATTTTCATTACTCTAGGAGATGGGTCAAAAAGATCTTGCTGCAGTTTATGTCAGAGAATATTCTGCCTTGTTCTCTTCTAAGAGTTTTTTAACATATGTCCTTACTTGGTTCTTTAATCTATTTTGTTTTTTTTTTGTGTGTGTGTGTGTGTGTGTGCATGGTGTTAGAGAATGTTCTAATTTCATTATTTTATGTGTAGCTGTCCAGTTTTCCTAGCAGCACTTATTGAAGAGACTGTCTTTTCTCCACTGTATATTTTTGCCTACTTTGTCATGGATTCAGTGACTACAGGTGTGTTGGTTTATTTGTGAACTTTCTATCCTGTTCCATTAATCTGTATTTCATTTTTGTGCCAGTGCCATACTGTTTTGATGACTGTAGCTTTTTAGTATAGTTTGAAGTCAGGGAGGTTGATTCCTCTAGTTCCATTAATTACATATCTGAATGTACTTTGTTTATTATATGCAAGTTTCATTTTTGTAATTTTAAAATTCATATATAATATTTATAAATAGATCCTAAATATCAGTGTTTTCCATGAATGAGAAATTCACATTCATCTCAGAGTTGTCCTCACTCCCTAGGTTGACTTTAACAGTTACAATTGTGCTATATACACTTTTCCTATCGACATGGTTAATTGGTAAATGACTGAACAATTGACACCAACCTAGGCCAAATTCTGTATTCCATGGACTTTTAAACTTATTCTTAATTAGGGAAAAGTGCTTTGCAGTGTTGTGTTGATTTCTTCCATAAACAATGCAAATCAGCCATAATTATACATATATCACCTCTCTTTTGAGCCTCGCTCTCCTCCCCTCATCCCTTCCTTCTGGGTGTGTGTGTGTGTGTGTGTGTGTTAGTCACTCAGTCATGTCCAACTCTTTGCAACCCATGGCTTGTAGCCAGGCTCCTCTGTCCATGAGATTTTCCAGGCAAGAATAGTGGAGTGGGTAGCCATTCCATTCTTCATGGGATCCTCCCAACCCAGGGGTCAAACCTATATCTCATCACCCCTCTATCCACTGATTTTTAACAAAGACACTGATCATCTTGTTTGCTAATACACACATGAAATTGATGCGAATCCTAATAGCTTTTTAGTTCCTGATTCTAGCGAGTGCCTAGGAAGTCACTTCACACTCCTTCCCCCTGTGTTATATAAGACATGTGTACATCCAGGTGATAAGATATCCACTTTTGCTTATGAAAAGATGCATTAACAGACATAATACAAGTTTGTCCAATAAGCAAGCAGAGTCAAGAGGAAGGCAAAGCCTTCATATATTTTGATGGAAACATCAGTGGAGTTCAGGAAAATTTCCTAAAAGCAGATTCTGTTTGGAGGCAACTCTATGAAAGAAAGGAGCAAGATTTGAGACAGGATTTATAAACCTTGATAGAAGGGGAGATTTATCTTAAGATTCATAATCAATATGGTTAATGACCTAGGGTGGGTGAATTGGATTGTCAAAGTCAAGAAAAAATGAACTAACCTAATGTAGATAATTTTGGGAAGTCCTTTACCTTAAGGTAGTCTTCCAAATATTTCACATGAATTTATTCCCTCTAAGAGTAGATTTATTCCAACATGTAAGAAAGAAACAAATGTGTAAATGATCAGAGAAAGATGGACTAAATGACTTAGAGCAGTGGTTCTCTAAGTGTGAACCAAGGACAGAGTTGGACACGACTGAAGTGACTTAGCAGCAGCAGCAGCAGCAAGGACCAGCAGTATCAGTACTTTTTTGGAAACTTACTAGAAGTATAATCTGCTCACCTCCTCTAGGTCTCAGACATCAAGCCTGTATTATTTCTCATACATTTGGAAGCAAGTTTGGGGATATAGCTTCACTAACCTCCCTGAAACTTTAGCACCCATTTACCAAATTCTCCTGCTTAACTATCTCAGTAAAATATTACCTTTTCCTTTAAAAAATACCTCAAAACAATTTATTTTATTATTATTATCCTATTTAGTTATGGGCAATAATTACAGTCATAATTTATTGAGTAGTATCTATGTACCATATTCTCTTCCAATTTAGTATTGTTTCAGGTTTAACTAGAGAAGGCAACGGCACCCCACTCCAGTACTCTTGCCTGGAAAATCCCATGGACAGAGGAGCCTGGTGGGCTGCAGTCCATGGGGTCGTGAAGAGTCGGACATAACTAAGCGACTGCACTTTCACTTTTCACTTTCATGCATTGGAGAAGGAAATGGCAACCCACTCCAGTGTTCTTGCCTGGAGAATCCCAGGGACGGGGGAGCCTGGTGGGCTGCCATCTATGGGGTCGCACAGAGTCGGACACGACTGAAGCGACTTAGCAGCAGCAGCAGCAGGTTTAACCTAAGTACAATACTATGTGTATCATTGAAGCTATACAAATATTCCTTATATCAATATGTATGCATTAATTTTTATTTTAATTAAAAAATACTACTTCCATTTATGGTTTTCTTTTTAAATACAAAAGTCAAAATATGTGTACATTTAGAGAATAAGTAAATTATAGGTGAGATTTAAATATGACAGTAATTGTAAATTTATTCATAGGAAAGTATTTGAGAGAATTTACTTTTTACCATTAAATCATGAAAACAATGCCATAAACAGCTATTCTCTCTAAGGATCAGAGAGTTTCTGTAATTTCCCCAGGACCTTATACCTTACAAGTCCAGAGTTATCATTTATACCCAGAGCTGATACCCAAATGCACATCCTTAATTTTACATTATATTCTCATTTGTATTTCTAGTTTTATAGTTCCCCCAAATAAAATGCATTTGACCCTTGAACAGCACAGGTTTGAACTACACTGGTTCACTTTCATACTGCAGTGGTTCACTTGTTTTCAATAGTAAATACAACAGTAGACAAGATCTGAGTTTTGTTAAACCTATGGGTATGATGAATACATATACAGAAAGCCAGCTATAAGTTGTATATTAATTTAGACTTCATGAAGAGTTGACATCCCTAACCCCCACATTGTTTGTGCTAAAACATATATAAATGAAATATAGTTAATGGTATATTTTATGTATATAATTATATGTATGTTATAATATAATATAAAATATAAACAATATATAATATCAAATTATATATCAATATAATAGTTAATAATATATTAGCATACTTTTTCATCTTTCCCCAAATTTACTTCATTTCAATCACACTATTCTGTATTGTATGAATATTATGTTAAATATTCTCTCTGTTGTTATGTCTAGGTTCAGTTCAGATACTCGGTCATGTCCGACTCTTTGCAACCCCATGGACTGCAACATGCCAGGCTTCCCTGTCCAGCACCAACTCCTGGAGTTTACTCAAACTCATGTGCATTGAGTCGGTGATGCCATCCAATCATCTCATCCTCTGTCATCCCCTTCTCCTGCCACCTTCAATCTTTCCCAGCATCAGGGTCTTTTCCAGTGAGTCAGTTCTTCTCATCAGGTGACCAAAGTATTAGAGTTTCAGCTTCAGCATCAAGTGCTTCCAATGATTATTCAGGACTGATCTCCTTTAGGATGGACTGGTTGGATCTCCTTGCAGTCCAAGGGACTCTCAAGAGCTTTCTCCAACACCACAGTTCAAAAGCATCAGTTCTTCGGCACTCAGCTTTCTTGATAGTCCAACCCTCACGTCCATACATGACTACTGGAAAAACCATAGCTTTGACTAGATGGACCTTTGTTGGCAAAGTAATGTCTCTGCCTTTCAATATGCTGTCTAGGTTGGTCATAACTCTTCTTCCCAGGAGCAAAGGTCTTTTAATTTCATGGCTGCGGTCACAATCTGCAGTGATTTTGGAGCTCCCCTGTCACTGTTCCCACTGTTTCCCCATCTATTTGCCATGAAGTGATGGGACTGGATGCCATGATCTTTGTTTTCTAAATGTTGAGTTTTAAGCCAACTTTTTCACTCCCCTCTTTCACTTTCATCAAGAGGCTCTTTAGTTCTTCTTCACATTCTGCCATAAGGGTGTTATCATCTCTATGTCTGAGGTTATTGATATTTCTCCTGGCAATCTTTATTCCACCTTGTGCTCATCCAGCCCAGCGTTTCTCATGATGTACTCTGCATATAAGTTAAATAAGCAGGGTGGCAAAATACAGCCTTGACGTACTCCTTTCCCAATTTAGAATCAGTCTGTTGTTCTACTCAGTTCTAACTGTTGCTTTTTAAAAAAAGAAAAAGAAAAAAAGAAAATGTCTAGGTTAAACTTTTAAAAATTATCCTCATATTATAATGTATGTTTCTATAAATTTGGGTTATGTTTGTTTACTTACATCATGAAATAAAATGAGTACATAATAAAATGGTATGTGAAGACAATATTTGATTGTATATATATATATACATCTATGTATATAAAATACAGATAATGTATGTATATAATCCTTAAATATGACCAAATTTGGTGGCATATGGTGCTCTGCTAAGCAGCCAAAAATAAATCAGAGAGCATTTTCCTTGGTAGTGGACAGTCTTTGGTGGACACACTAGTTCCATTTATTCCAAAATGATTCCTGTCAATCAGGTGTATTTCATCAGTGAAAGAGTGAATGAAACTTGTAACAATTAAAAGTAAACTGTTGTAGTAAATGTATACTGTCTGTGCATTGTATGTATAATCACATTTACAATTTAGACAGGTGAGTGCAAAAAGAAGGGAGGAAAGAGTGAACAAAGTGAGAATTTAGATTCTCTACAGAAGAGCAATAACTTGTTCACACTGTAAGTGATTTAGAGATGTGGAATTCTGTGGTGAGCAAAAAGTGTAAGAAATTGGCATAGGGAACTTGGAGAGCAGACACGGGACTTCAGACTTTCATTACTTATTCATTGCATTTACTCATTTATTCAACAAATGCATAATGAATAACACTACAGTATGTGCAAAGTGCATTCAGAGGTGCTGGAATATAAATAAATCCATGTCTAGAGTAAAACAGGACATATTGTAATGGCATAAAGATCTTTGGAGAAATACAAATGGTGGTGATCTTGATTACAACTAAATATTGATAAATAAAGGAATTAGAAATGGGGAAAATATTTATCCCCCAAAATAATGATGCCAATAACTATAAAAGTGAAAGTAAATAAAAGACTGTGAAATAAACTTTATGTTTCTAATAAGAGCCTTTGAAATCTCAAATGGACACTGCAAGTAATTTTAACAGAGGAGTGTTTTTCACATTCCCAAATCAGCCTCTGGCTTTAGTTTTAAAGGTTATTCTTTCAGGAATATCCTAAATCACACACATTAAATTCACATGGGTTTTTTTTTTTTTTAAAGAGAAAACAACATTTATTTGTCCTTTTCTGAGAGAAACCTAATTTCATATTCTAGAAAGTGTATAATATTTCTAAGCATTTACTTTCTTATGTAACATGGGTATGATAATATTATCTACCTTATCTGCTTTCTCATCAGTATATCAGCACAATAACAACTGATGATTTCCAATAAAATAAACTATATAAATAATCTAGCTCAGCAGCTGGGACATAATTAAAGTTCCATAGATATTAGTTAATGTTGTTATTAACAAAGAGTCGAACATGACTGAGTGACTTCACTTCCCTTCAGTGTTGTTATTATTACCCTAGTTAACCTCAATCTAGTTTTACTAATTTTGAATGTATGCTGAGAAGCTTTGGGGAAAGAAATAGATCCATTGAACAGTAATCAAATAATTTAAAATAGTATTACTATGTTAATGTTCAATTAAGTCATTAGTTTTACAGACAGAATTGGCTTAGAATAAGGAAACTAAAATTCTTTACAACTTATCCAATAAATCTCTATAAAGTTAAAGTTATTTTGTGACCCCAGAGTTTGCAATAATTTATGGTTATTTATATAATGGAAATTCAAGACATGGAAGTATAATTCAGAAATTTTACATTTGGCTATGAAAGAGTGACAGCTAGGAAACCTGCCTTTCTGAAATAAAAGTTAGAAACTTGACTGAATATAGGAAGCAACTGTTTTCAAACACTTGAACAGGAAGTGTAGAACTGAGATCCCTGAGGGAAGAGAAAAAAGTAAGTCACAGCTTACTACCTGGAGATAATTTCAGAACCTGGGCAATAGGAAGGAGGAACCTAAGCAGAGAATGGAGATCGTGATAGGATGAAGAGACACTGGTAGGCTTTTAGGGAAACAAAATCAGCTGTAATTTGTGGACTGGAGTACTGAATGGGAGGGAGCTATCTGGGGGAAAAAAGATACCAGTAGTCTTCATAGGGCTTCCTGATGGCTCAGACAGTAAAGAATCTGGCTGCAATGCAGCAGACCTGGGTTCCTTTCCTTGGTCAGGAAGAGCCCCTCGAGAAGGGATGGCTACCTACTACAGTATTGTTGCCTGGACAATCCCATGGACGGGGAGCCTGGAGGGCTACAATCTATGAGATCGCAAAGAGTAGGACATGAATGAGCAACTAACACACACACAGTCTACACAGGGGGTTCGCTGAGTTTTCACTAAATGCTAATCATAATTTTAAAAGGGAAAGATTCCATCAGCTGAAGCAAAAGAAAACAAGAACAGCTGGAGATCTATAAGCAAAACCTCTGGTCACTGGAAGTAGTGAGACCTTGTTGAACACTGAGGCAATCAGCAGAGCTGCCAGAGATCACACCTAAATATTAAGATTAAACTAAATTGGCTTTAGTGTAAAAGGTACTTTAAATGTGCTGTGGTGGTGATTTAGTCATTAAGTTGTGTCCAACCCTTGCGACCCCATGGACTGTAGCCCTCCAGGCTTCCCTCTCCATGGGATTCTCCAGACAGGAATACTGGAGTGGGTTGCCAATTCCTTCCCCAGGGGATCTTCCCAACCCAGGGATCAAACCTGGGCCTCCTGCACTGCAGGCAGAGTCTTTACCGACTGAGCTACAAGGGAAACCTAAATCTGCTTTAACAAAGCTTTAAAAAATGGCTTTTAGGAGAAGTAAAAGGAAAAGATAAACTGATCAATAAATAATTGAGCTGTTTGTCTAAAGAAACTTCTACTGTAAATGTACAAAAAAGTAGCATATATTATGACCCATAATCCCAAATAAAATCCAGCAAAAGTAAGCCAGAAAAGTTTATACAGATCATGGAATAGAATTAATGATATGAATCACCAATTTCAGAAATAAAAATAAAAGACATCTGTGCAGCTCTTACAGACACTAAAAGAAAAGGACAAGAAAATATTAGAGGAAAGTATTTGCCAATAAATATGAAAGGTTAGATGAAATTAACAAATTCCAATAAACATTTTTACTAACACTAATACAAAAGGAAAAATTTGAAATAGTCTCATATTTGTTATACAAAATTAAAATGCTGCTAACTTTTCAGCAAAGAAAGGAATCAAATCAAGATCACTTCAATGATAAATTGTTTCAAAGATAAGACAAAAATATTAGACAGTCTATTTCAGAAAATAAATGGAGAAGCAATGATTTTTTTTATCTTATTAGGCCAGAATATTTGAGATTCTAAACTAAGTCAAAGGTAATCCAAGGAAAGAAAATTAATGGCCATATGAATATAGGTACAAAAATATTTATCAGACTTCCCTAGTGGTCCACTGATTAAGAATCCACCTGCCAATGTAGGCGGCACGGGTTCAGTCTTTTGCCAGGAAGATCCCATGTCGTGAGCCAACTAAGCCCATGTGCCACAACTTCTGATCCCACACTCTGCGATGAAAGGAGCCACCCCAGAGAGAAGCCTGTGCACTGCAACTAGAGAGTAGGCCCCCATGGCAGCAACAAAGACAGCACAGTCAAAAATAAATAATGAAATAATTAAAATTTTAAAAATATATTTACTACAAATAAGTAAATGAAATCAGTACATGTAAACTGTGTAATACTAACTAGAATTTGTCCTAGGACTCAAAGACTGCATTTACATTAAGATTTTAATAAATATACTTCACAACATGTTCACAATAAAAAGGAAATACTATATGATTATTTCAAGATACAATAAAAGCATTTGATACATTTCAGCACATATTTATAAGAACTTTCAGAAAACTAGATATTAAGAGGATTTTGTCAATGAGATCATGAGTACCTATGAAAAACATAATAATACGCTTAATGGTGTACAAGTGAATCCTTTTTCTTTCAATTTGGTAACAATGCAGAAATGTCTACTATCTCCACTTCTGGTCAGAATTGTAATGTGCTGAGAGCACAGGGAAAATGTCTATAGAATAGAAATATCAAAAATGGAAGAAGTAAAAATGCAATTATTCCTGGAAGCTATGATTGTGTACAGAGAAAAATCTAAAATAATATATGCAAAAAATTATACTGCTAGAAATAATAAGTGGATTTGGTATGGATGCAAGATATAAGATTAGTATACAGAAAAATAAATGACATTTTAATACCTTATCAAGGAACGTAGAAAGTAAATTTTTGAATATCATTTATATCTGCATTAAAAAAATCAATATCCTAGGAATGAATACAATAGAAATTGATCAATATCACTATAAGGAAAACTACAGCATTCAAAGTTATTAAAGTAGACCTAAATAAATATAGAGATAAATACTCTTCATGTTTTGGAAGACTCAATGGTATTTAGGTTTCATTTTTATCCAAATTGATGTGTAGTTTCAATGAAATCATTATCAACTTTTTCCCATCTTTTTTCACATAAACTATTCTTAAAATTTATATGGAAATAACAAAGATCAGGAATAGTCAAACAAGTTTCAAAAAGAAAACGAAGTCAAATTCAAAAGAAGGAAAAAAATCACACCTGATTGCAATATAACTATAGCTATAGGTATATATAGCTATATATTATAGCTATAAAGCTATAGTAATAAAGACAATGCAGTTTTGGTATGAAGGCAGACTATCTGATTGAAGGAACAGAATACAGAATTCTGAAATAGACCCATAGTATGCAGCCAATTGAAATTTTCACAGAGGTTCTAATATAGCTTAATGTGAAAAGGGGAAAACTTTTAAACAAATGGTGTTGAAATAACTAATATCCATATGAGGAAAATCAACATATTTTACTTCATATCCTTTCTACATAAAAATAATTTTATTATAGCTCTTCAATTCAGTTCATTTCACTGGCTCAGTCATGTCTGACTCTTTACGACCCCATAAATCACAGCACGCCAGGCCTCCTTGTCCATCACCAACTCCTGGAGTTCACTCAAATTCCTGTCCATCGAGTCGGTGATGCCATCCAGCCATCTCATACTCTGTCGTCCCCTTCTCCTCCTGCCCTCAATCCTTCCCAGCATCAAGGTCTTTTCCAATGAGTCAGCTCTTCTTGTCAGGTGGCCAAAGTACTGGAGTTTCATCCTCAGCATCAGTCCTTCCAATGAACATCCAGGACTGGTTGGATCTCCTTGCAGGCCAAGGGACTCTCAAGAGTCTTCTCCAACACTACAGTTCAAAAGCATCAATTCTGTGCTCAGCTTTCTTCACAGTCCAACTCTCATGTCCATACATGACCACTGGAAAAACCATAGCCTTGACTAGATGGACCTTTGTTGACAAAATAATGTCTCTGCTTTTGAATACGCTGTCTAGGTTGGTCATAACTTTCCTTCCAAGGAGTAAGCGTTTTTTAACTTCATGGCTGCAGTCACCATCTGCAGTGATTTTCGAGCCCAACAAAATAAAGTCTGACACTATTTCCACTGTTTCCCCATCTATTTCCCATGAAGTCATGGGACCAGATGCCATGATCTTCATTTTCTGAATGTTGAGCTTTAAGCCAACTTTTTCACTCTCCTCTTTCACTTCATCAAGAGGCTCTTTAGTTCCTCTTNAACTATAGCTATAGGTATATATAGCTATATATTATAGCTATAAAGCTATAGTAATAAAGACAATGCAGTTTTGGTATGAAGGCAGACTATCTGATTGAAGGAACAGAATACAGAATTCTGAAATAGACCCATAGTATGCAGCCAATTGAAATTTTCACAGAGGTTCTAATATAGCTTAATGTGAAAAGGGGAAAACTTTTAAACAAATGGTGTTGAAATAACTAATATCCATATGAGGAAAATCAACATATTTTACTTCATATCCTTTCTACATAAAAATAATTTTATTATAGCTCTTCAATTCAGTTCATTTCACTGGCTCAGTCATGTCTGACTCTTTACGACCCCATAAATCACAGCACGCCAGGCCTCCTTGTCCATCACCAACTCCTGGAGTTCACTCAAATTCCTGTCCATCGAGTCGGTGATGCCATCCAGCCATCTCATACTCTGTCGTCCCCTTCTCCTCCTGCCCTCAATCCTTCCCAGCATCAAGGTCTTTTCCAATGAGTCAGCTCTTCTTGTCAGGTGGCCAAAGTACTGGAGTTTCATCCTCAGCATCAGTCCTTCCAATGAACATCCAGGACTGGTTGGATCTCCTTGCAGGCCAAGGGACTCTCAAGAGTCTTCTCCAACACTACAGTTCAAAAGCATCAATTCTGTGCTCAGCTTTCTTCACAGTCCAACTCTCATGTCCATACATGACCACTGGAAAAACCATAGCCTTGACTAGATGGACCTTTGTTGACAAAATAATGTCTCTGCTTTTGAATACGCTGTCTAGGTTGGTCATAACTTTCCTTCCAAGGAGTAAGCGTTTTTTAACTTCATGGCTGCAGTCACCATCTGCAGTGATTTTCGAGCCCAACAAAATAAAGTCTGACACTATTTCCACTGTTTCCCCATCTATTTCCCATGAAGTCATGGGACCAGATGCCATGATCTTCATTTTCTGAATGTTGAGCTTTAAGCCAACTTTTTCACTCTCCTCTTTCACTTCATCAAGAGGCTCTTTAGTTCCTCTTCACTTTCTGCCATAAGGGTGATGTCATCTGCATGCCTGAGGTTATTGATATTTTTCCTGGAAATCTTGATTCCAGCCTGTGCTTCTTCCATCTCAGCATTTCTCATGATGTCCTCTGCATATAAGTTAAAGAAGCAGGGTGACAATATACAGCCTTGACATACTCCTTTTCCTATTTGGAACCAGTCTGTTGTTCCATGTCCAGTTCTAACTGTTGCTGCCTGACCTGCATATAGGTTTCTCAAGAGGCAGATCAGGCTCTTAGATCATATTAAAACAAACCTGAGTTTAGCCAAGTCTCAAAAATATTTGGGAGCACTAAATAAGCCAGATGTAAGAGTACAGACTCTATGAATTCCATTTACATGAAGTTGTAGAAGAGGCAATACTGATCTGCTATGTCAGAATGCAAAAGTGGTTGTCAGGAGGTGGAAATGATAGGAAGTGGCTGCAAATGAGTGCCAGAAAACTTTGTTAAGTGATTGAGATGATTTATACCTGATTCTTGGTATGATGAATGAGAGTACATGTTTGACAAAACTCGTTAAGCTATGCAATTAAGTAGGTTAATATTATTGAATATTAACAGTACCTCAATAAAGTCATTTAAGACATCATTCAATGTCTAAAGTTACAATAAAGTTAATAAACAAAATGTGTTTCAATCATGAGCTATTATAGGACACAACATATCCACTGATTAAGTCAGAGAAAGTTTCCAGATATGGAAGAAATTTTGATATGGATTTGTCTCATCGATGCCTGAAAAATTGCCTTGGTATTCTCAGATGACCTACAGAAGTTCAATGCGAAAGACAAGCGCACTTCCCAGTAATTTGGTGTGTTCAGACTTGCGTTGCAGATATGCATTGAAAGAGTTCATACAGTATTTCAGTGAGTCTTCCTCACCATAATCCAATATATGAATATTAATGCTGAAATTCATATATGAGCTAGAATTAAAAGAGATGCAGGAAAGTGAGACAGAGAGAAAGGACACTTTAAAAAGTAGCTGAAATTAGACATTAATGGTGAATGTTCATTTTTAATCTCTGTCAAACTCTAGATGAATGCAGCATTCTCTGCAGCGATTTTTCATGTGATGTCTACCCTGAGTCTCAGTAATAGATTAAAGGAAATTAGCATACTCAAAAGAAGTTTTGGAGGAAAGAAGCTAATATTAGTGAGATTTTAAAAATCCCCAAGTGTATTTACCTCATTCATTTAATAATGTCAGTGGTTAGTGCTGGGGTCTGGCACATGGGAAGCACTAAATTAATGTTAGCTCTCATAGTGATGATAAAGATGGTAATATATGGCATGGTACTTTTTATATTTCTCATAGAATGAAAAGTATAAATAAATAAAACATATCAACTTTTGTTTAACTTACCTTCTTATTTAATTTATTTATTTCTAATTGGAGGATACTTCTTTATAATATTGTGCTGGCTTCTGCCATATATCAACATGAGTCAGCCATAGGTATACACATGTCCCCTCCCTCTTAAACTCCTCCCACCTCCCACTCCATTGCACCCCTCTAGGCTGTCACAGAGCACCAGACTTCAGCTCCCTGTGTTATACAGCAAATTTCCACTGGCTATCTAATTTTTCATATGGAAATGCATATGTTTCAATGCTACTCTCTCAATTTGTCCCACCTTCTCCCTCCCACCCTATGTCCACAAGTCTGTTATCTAGGTCTGTGTTCATGAAGAGCAATATGAAAATTCCTTAAAAAACTAGGAGAAATAAAACTATTATATGACCCACCAACCCCAGAAATCCCATTGCTGGTCATATACCCTGAGAAAACCATAACTGAAAAAAGACGCATGTACCCCAATGTTCATTGTAACTTATTTTCTAATAGTAAAAAACATGATGACAAAATTGTCATCAAGGTGATTTTCATGAAAACAAAATTGTCCTGTTTTTAAAGGACAGTTAGACTTCATTTGAAAGTTTGTTGTTTCCAGGCAGGAAATTTGGAGAGATTCAGATAAAGCGATGGCCTTTGAATTGAGAACTAGCAACCTAGGTAGCATATTCAAAAGCAGAGATATTACTTTGCCAACAAAGGTCTGTCTAGTCAAGGATATGGTTTTTCCAGTAGTCGTGTATGGATGTGAGAGTTGGAATGTAAAGAAAGCTGAGCACCAAAGAATTGATGATTTTGAACTGTGGTGTTGGAGAAGACTCTTGAGAGTCCCTTGGACTGCAAGGAGATCCAATCAGTCCATTCTAGAGGAGATCAGCTCTGGGTGTTCTTTGGAAGGAATGATGCTGGAGCTGAAACTCCAGTACTTTGGCCACCTCATGCGAAGAGTTGACTCATTGGAAAAGACTCTGATGCTGGGAGGGATTGGGGGCAGGAGGAGAAGGGAACGACAGAGGATGAGATGGCTGGATGGCATCACGGACTCGATGGACGTGAGTCTGAGTGAACTCCAGGAGTTGGTGATGGACAGGGATTCATGGGGTTGCAAAGAGTCGGACACGACTGAGTGACTGACCTGACCTGACCTGATGAGGGTCTAGAATTATGGAGAAAGGAAGAGGGCCCTGCCCTGATAGTAGGAACAGTATGGAAAAAGACACTGCAGAGAGACCGCAGGCTACCTTTAGGTAACAATCAGTAGCCCACTTTATCTACGGCATGGGATGAAGGAAAGATATCCTCCTACTACAATACCCAACAGCTACAAATTCCTGCCATCCTTTAAGTGCCTCATATGCATCACTTTATGTAGTTTTTACACCCCCATTCACCCCCTTCTCTCTTAACTAACCTGCCCAAATCCTAAAGAGAGTAAGGGGTAGAGTTAGAATTTGATGTTTATACAACCCCCAAACCCCTACTGGAAGACTTCAAAGTTGTAAAGAAATGTCAGAGTTGGTGAGAAAATGATTTGGGACAAAACTGAGGATATGTGTTTATTTCTGTGCTGGCTAATGCACTTTACAATTAAGTCAGTGGGAAATAGTGACTTGTATCAGCTTTTAAAAAGGAAAACGCTGGATATTAGGTTCTGTTTTAAGCAACTACTAATTTATATAATATTTCAAAATATGTCATATACTGAAGCAATATGGTAGTTTTGATATTGCCCCACAACAGCTGAAAAGTCAAGGACTTTTCTTAATACACCTGACAATTAGCAGAAATTTAAACTGTTCGGTTTGTGACATTTAACTCTTGCCCTACAAAAAGACCTCTTAGAGCTAAAAGTAGCTCCCTGATGGCGGTGACCAAATTGTCCATTTAGACTCATGGTTCTTTTAAAATACTGGGTACTAAAATTCCTTTGAAGTTAATAGCTTTCAAATATAGGCTATTAACCAGAACTGGTATGCACTGCTTGTAGGAGTGTAAAATGATATAACCACTCTAGAAATAAGTCTAGTGGATTCTCAAAAAGTTAACCAGACACTAAGACATAGCAATTCCATTTCTAAGCATTCACCTCTAAAGAAATAAGGTATTTAAGGCACAAAAATTACTTGTATAAAAATGGTCTTAAGCACTTATTCATACGCATCAAAGGAAAATGGATAAACAAACGATTGTATATTCCTACAATCAAATATTAGTCAACACTAAAAAGGAATAGGTAACTTATATATGTAGAAGCTCAAAAATATTTTGGTAAACCAAAGAGACTAGAGACAGCATGCAAACACTTTGATTCTATGTATGTGAAGTCCTAGAAGAGACAAAACTAATTTATGGTAAAAGCCTTAAGAACAAATTCCACAGATACTGCTTGAGTAAGGACGTGAAAGAAATTTCTGGGAAGTTGAGAAAATTATATGTCTAGATAGAGTTGTGGATTACACATGTTTGCATTAGTCAAGATTAAATTTAAGTTATATGCTTTGTAATTTACATATGTTTAAAATGTTTCAAATATTTGTTCTAATAGCCACTTGAAATCAACAAATTTAAATTGTTAACTACAGTAAAGAGTTAGTAACTCAGTTGTTTACAACTTTCTGCAACCCCATAGACTGTAGCCCATCAGGCTCCTCTGTCCATGGGATTCTCCAGGAAAGAACACTGAAGTGGGTTTCTAACTACCATAAAATCCATTTGCAATAAACTTTGGAGGAAACCTATGCTTTAAAATTGGTCAACTGAATTTGCATCTGGACATAGCAACCCATTCCAGTATTCTTGACTGGAGAATTCCATGGACAGAGGAGCCTGGAGAGCCACAGTCTTTGGGGTCGCAAAGAATTGGACATGACTAAGCAACTTAACACACACACACACACACACAGAGTCCTACTTAGTAATGTTTGAAATATTTTTAAATACTTAAGTGAAGATAAACTTGTAGAATTACTGTGTATATCTACTTTGTAAATCCACTCATTTATACCCAAAATATTCAATGAATGAATAAATAAAATCTGAAATAACACAGCAAAGTACAAGTGTGAGCTTCCAGTTGTGAAGTCTCAGTTGAGCAATGAGAATTAGGAAGCAAGGAGAAAAATGGAGTATGTCATATAGCTCAAATATTTCGAAGAGAATGAGAATGTACTAATTTGTACCAATATTACATTTTTTAAGAGGAGAAAATGTTCAATGTTCATAGCAAACAAATTGTACATTTTTAGATTAGCTATAGGATAATTATTTCTTCATTCACACATATACTCGCACAATCAAACATACTCATAGAGATTTAATGACCCGGAAACATTTTTCAGTGATGGTGTCATATTTTATTTTTAGTTAAATTCAGTTCTTCAAGAATTAAGTCTCAACATGACTTCTTCCTTTGTTTTCAAATATACACATATACCACTGTTTCTTCAGAACACAAAACATTTTTCCATTTTGGATACAGAAATATTACTTTTGGATATAAGTAGCTAGTATTTCAAAATCACTTTTATCAAGATATAATTTACATACACTAAAATGCTCTCATTATGTGCTGTGTTCAGTTGCTTCAGTAGTGTCCGACTCTACAATCCCATGGACTGTAGCCTGCCAGGCTTCTCTGTCCACAGGATTCTCTAAGCAAGAATATTGGAGTGGTTTGCCATGCCCTCCTCCAGGCAATCTTTCCAATACAGGCATGAAACCTGCATCTCCTGCTTGTAGGCAGATTCTTTACCACTGAACCACTGGGGAATGAGTTTCGGCAAAACTCAGCTCTATTCCACCACACTTGTTTTTCATCAGTACAGATCAGGGACCTGAGTTTGCAATGTCCATAAAACATTAGGTATCTCTGCTCTCCATTTTAATCAAGATAAATGGTTTCAACTGATAAGAGGTGAGAATCTATAATTCAGAAAATACTTTTCTTCTGCTTTACCTTTCCAAGACAATAGTCCATCTGCGTGTCCCTCCTGCTATGCAGAAATGTGGCAAAGGAGAATGATGGCAGCTGAATCTCTACACAGCATACGTTAGTACATTTGAGCACTCTGTTCACAGTTCTTCACACTATAATATTGCATCCAAATATACTATACACTTTACACTTATATGCATTTATCCAGAAATACAAATAAAAGAAGCTTTTTTGGTTTCAGTTATTAGAAATATTCTTAATCTTGAGGGTGGCTGATAAATAGAGACTAGGTAAGAGAGATATTAGTTAAACTAATATTGAATTATTACATATTGTGTAGACAGATTTGCTTGCAAATTTACTGAAGATCTTCCCACAATCCAAACACACAAAACCATAAACTTCACCAATTCAGTTCTCAAAAGCAACTGAAATAGAACTTAGGCAAATTGTAGAAAGTGAAAATAAAATATTTTCTTACCCCTTCAAAGAATTATCTGTCAGAATCCTGCCTATAGGATATGTAAGCAACTGATAGTTCCAGATGTTCAAGCTGGTTTTAGAAAAGGCAGAGGAACAAGAGATCAAATTGCCAACATCCCCTGGATCATCAAAAAAGCAAGAGCGTTTCAGGAATACATCTATTTCTGCTTTATTGACTATGTCAAAGCCTTTGACTGTGTGGACCACAACAAAGTCTGGAAATTCTGAAAGAGATGGGAATACCAGACCACCTGACCTGCCTCTTGAGAAACCTATATGGTCAGGAACCAACAGTTAGAACTGGACATGGAGCAACAGACTGGTTCCAAATAGGAAAAGAAGTATGTCAAGGCTGTATATTGTCACCCTGCTTATTTAACTTATATGCAGAGTGCATCAGGAGAAATGCTGGGCTGGAAGAAGCACAAGCTGGAATCAAGATTTCTAGGAGAAATATCAATAACCTCAGATTTGCAGATGACANATATTATCACCCTTCTTATTTAACTTATATGCAGAGTACATCATGAGAAATGCTGGGCTGGAAGAAGCACAAGCTGGAATCAAGGTTGCTGGGAGAAATATCAACAACCTCAGATATGTAGTTAACACCACCCTTATGGAAGAAAGTGAAGAGGAACTAAAAAGCCTCTTGATGAAAGTGAAAGAGGAGAGTGAAAAAGTTGGCTTAAAGCTCAACATTCAGAAAATGAAGATCATGGCATCTGGTCCCATGACTTCATGGGAAATAGACGGGGAAACAGTGGAAATGGTGTCAGACTTTATTTTTGAGGGCTCCAAAATCACTGCAGATGATGATTGCAGCCATGAAGTTAAAAGATGCTTACTTCTTGGAAGAAAAGTTATGACCAATCTGAATAGTGTATTGAAAAGCAGAGACATTACTTTGCCAACAAAGGTCCATCTAGTCAAGCTATGGTTTTTCCAGCGGTCATGTATGTATGTGAGAGTTGGACTGTGAAGAAAGCTGAGCACCGAAGAATTGACACTTTTGAACTGCGGTGTTGGAGAAGACTCTTGAGAGTCCCTTGAACTGCAAGGAGACCCAATCAGTCCATCCTAAAGGAGATCAGCCCTGGGTGTTCATTGGAAGGGATGATGCTAAAGCTGAAACTCCAATACTTTGGCCACCTTACACAATGAGTTGACTCTTTGGAAAAGACTCTGATGCTGGGAGGGATTGGGCGCTGCAGGAGAAGGGGACGACAGAGGATGAGATGGCTGGATGGCATGACCGACTCAATGGACATGAGTTTGAGTGAACTACAAGAGTTGGCGATGGACAGGGAGGCCTGGCGTGCTGTGATTCATGGGGTCACAAAGAGTCAGACATGACTGAGTGACTGAACTGAACTAATAGTTCACATTCAGCATCACCATCACTTGTACTGACATAGTCATTCCTGCTTTGAAAAGCCTACCTGTTTTCTTTGTACTAAATCTGCACTTTGCTCTGGAGATTCCTCTCTGTTATCAATCAAATATTTGTAGTGAAAAAAGTTTACTTTCTTGATTAAGTAGGCAAATGATAGGCATTAGAGTTGTGCAGTGTGCAACTTGAACAGCCACATATGAATATGTGCATGCCCTCAGCATTTTACAATAGAAAATGATCTGCTACTGACTGCCAGGTCTCCATTCATTTTATCGGAGCCACTATGCTATGCACTACTTTCACATTCCCCTTGGCAATACTATAACTTTATGCAGAAACTACATAGAATATGAAAATACATATTATCCCATAAGATCTTCCAAAATTGAATATTAACATAATCATTGTTGAGCAACCTCTAGCCAGGGCTGATGAAAATCGTGAGTAACACTGACATGACCTAGTCTGGATGGTGGGGTGAAAAAACTTCAAGTGTTAAACCAGTTTCTGTAGCCCTTCTGATGATGCTCTGCTGCTTTGTGAAGTGGTGTGACTTACATGAAATGCTGACAGCACCATAGATTTAACTGTTATTTTAGAGCTTTTGAAAAATATCCTGTGTACTCAGGTATATGTAATGATTTGTCTGCTTGTGACATATACATAACTATTGTCCTCCCGCTTGAACTGTAAACACATAGAAAATATTTAATATCCTTTTCAGCATTAACTTGTAAATAAAATTTTGGATAACTGATTAATTGAAACATGGATCAAAGTACATGTTTTAGTATAACATTGATTAAGTGGGTTATTATCTTTTTATAGTAGAAGAATACATTTCTACAAAATGAATTATTAAATACCACTCAAATCAAACTCACAAAATACTTCAATTCACATGTGAAGGATAGAGAAATTTTGAAACACATGGAAAAAATTTTCTTCTATACTCTAGATTTGACAACTGAATTAGGTGCACGGGGATGATCCAAAGAGTTGACGTGGAGTGGGAGGTGGTGGTGGTGGGGGGGGGGGTTCAAGATTGGGAACTCATGTACACCTGAGATGAAAAAAATTAAAATTAAAATTAAAAAAAAAGTAAAAAATAAAACAAAATCATTTCTGGAAACCAAGCATTAAACCTATACTGCTTTTTATTTTTGTGTATAAAAATACCAACAGACATTATAATTATTTTCTTATTACATTTTAGCTCTCAAAATGTCCTAAATATTATCTTTGATATTAGACACCACACATCAGAGCTGGTATCAGATTTTTAAATATTATGTTAAAATTAGAGTCGGTGGTGTATATAGCAATCAGAGGCAAGGGAGGTTACCCTGCATCCA
This sequence comes from Neotragus moschatus, assembly GCA_006410615.1. NCBI lineage: Eukaryota > Metazoa > Chordata > Mammalia > Artiodactyla > Bovidae > Neotragus > Neotragus moschatus. The sequence goes on from SJYA01002692.1 coordinate 149,947, forward strand.
GCTGAGTTCCATTTATGTGTCACAAATTCTAAAAGATCAACTTCCGTTTGTATAAATTCATTTTAGACAGTGAGTTTCTAAGTATTAAAAACCCAAATCCACTTTATATCATTCCCTGTTTTCTCTCCAGCATAGTGACAATATTCAGAGAAACAAAACCTTATTCTTCTGGCTACATGTTAATTTCTAAGTTAAATTGCATAGTGTGGAAGATGAATTGTTCATTGAAATATATGTATATATATAAGGAAAGATCACACCATCCTTTTACTTGTGACTCTTAATATGTAATCATGGCTTCTTCAATAAATATACCTGCAAATTCTTTTTAATTCTTACAAATTTCATGTCTAAATGGAAAATAGCTACTCAGAAAATATATGTATAATATCTAACATTTGTCAAGTGTTTCCTGTAGGTCAGGTAATTTAAGTGTTTTAAATATGCTTTGTCATTTAATTCTCTCCAAAGCTATATAACAAATGCACTCATAGTATTCCCCAACACCTCTCATTTTACAGACGAGGAAAGTTAATTCCAGGAATTAAAAGTCTGGCTTGCCCGATCTCCCAAAATTAAAGATAAAGGCACTGAGGCTTGACCTAGGTTAGTGTAACTCCAGAGTCAGACTCTTGCCTTCACCTTATACTATCATTTGAAAGACCTCATATATCCCATAAACTGGAATCAAGATTGCCGGGAGAAATATCAATAATCTCAGATACACAGATCACACCACTATTTCATCAGGAAGTGAAAAAGAACTAAAGAGCCTCTTGATGAAAGTGAAAGAGGAAAGTGAAAAGTTGGCTTAAAACTCAACATTCAGAAAACTAAGATCAAGGCATCTGGTCCCATCACTTCATGGCAAATAGATGGAGAAACAATGGAAACAGAGACTTTATTTTCTTGGGCTCCAAAATCACTGCAGATGATGACTGTAGCCATGAAATTAAAAGATATTTGCTCCTTGGAAGAAAAGCTGTGATCAACATAGACAGCATATTAAAAATAAAAGATATTACTTTGCCAACAAAAGTCCATCTAGTCAAAGCTATGGTTTTTCCAGTAGTCATGTATGAATGTGACAGTTGGACTATAAAGAAAGCTGAGCATTGAAGAATGGATGCTTTTGAACTATGGTGTGGGAGAAGACTCTTGAGAGTCCCTTGGACTGCAAGGAGATCCAACCAGTCAGTCCTAAAGGAAATCCATCCTGAATATTCATTGGAAGGACTGATACTGAAGCTGAAACTCCAATACTTTGGCCACCCGATGAGAAGAACTGACTCATTGGAAAAGACTTTGATTCTGGGAAAGATTGGAGGTGGGAGTAGAGAGGATGACAGACAGAGGATGAGATGGTGGATGGCATCACAAACTCGATGGATGTGAGTTTGAGTAAACTCCAGGAATTCATGATAGACAGGGGCTCCTGGCGTGCTGCAGCACACAAAGAATTAGACACAACTGAGTGACTGAACTGAACTGACAGGAACTGATATATCCCATAACATTGTCTGTTGCTTAAAAAATATGAGTGCTTTAGAATTGAGTAGGAGTTGTAAAGCCATAGACAAAGAGACATAGGCTTGATTCACAAAAATTTTTAATGTATTTTCCCATGTAGAAATTGGGAAGAACGTGCACAAATTATATGTTTTAACTTAGAAATATATATAACTAGGAACAAAGGCTCACATTAGCAACTTTATAATAGATAAGACCTAAATATAAGATGTATGGGCCTGGTTACATTATTTGTCCAGAATACACTTCATTATGAAATTTGGGTCCTTGTTGTATTAGACACTAAAGACAAAAACTCTAAGTTATGGGCTTTTCTATTATTTTGGTGATTTCATTCAAATATATTGGTATGGTACAGAGATATATCATTACACACGAGAGACATTTCAAAATTTTTTAAAAATGCTTTCAGTGCCAGCTTCTTATTTCATGAAATAATGTAAATGATACTCGATGGTGACTAGACACTTTCTTTTCAGATGAGCATCAGGTTTGATTTTTTTAATCTACTCATTAGCCATATTGTTGGCACAGCAGTCACAGACATTAGATCAGACACCAACTCTGGCAACAATATGTAGTGTCCTTCATAAAATATTGTTATGCATCCAAATGCCATGTATATAAAATTGGCATAGAGAATTCACATTTTGGTATGCTAATAAAATTGATATCCAAAGGCTCTCATTTTTATCATAAGAATGCAGTGTATATCCAGCACGTAGATAGTGGGCATGGCCAATGTACCGAAACAGTCCTGACAAGAGAAGGAATAGAAAATTCTACCAGTAAATCTAGCCAAGAAGAACTAAAGAAGGGATCTTAATCCAATCAAGACTTTGGTTTTGTTGTCTAGTGGTAATTATGAGCCATATCTGAATATATGAAAGCCAAAAAGTCTGAAAAAAATTGTGACAAGATAAAAGAAAAGAAGATGGGGGAAAGGAAGAAAATAGCCCAAAGTAGGAAGAAAACAGAGGATATAAACAGCTGGCAGTTATGGCCAGTGGAGATGTAAAAAGACTAGTAAAAGTTACTTGAATATAAAGTATGTGAAAACAATGATCATAAGTAGAACAACACACCATTCATAGAAGTATTTTCATGTGCTAATTGACAGCTCCTTAAAAGCTCCCCCACAAATATTCATTTATTTTATAATTGCCATCCAGTAATCAATGCTATTCCTCTTCATGGATCACAACATTATGAAGAGGCTTGCATAACTCAATGGAGCTATGAGCCAAGCTATACAGGCCCACCCAANTCACTGTAGACAATACTGCAGCCATGAAATTAGAAGATGCTTGCTTCTTGGAAAGAAAGCTATAAAAAATCTAGAAAGCATACTCACAAGCAAAGACATCACTTTGCCAATAAAGGGCTGTACAGTCAAAGCTATGATTTTTCCAGTAGTCAAGTATGGCTATGAGAGTTTGACCATAAAGTAGGCTCAGCACCAAAGAATGAAGATGTGTATAAGAGACAGCTCTAGCATAACTGCCTGGAGAACCTCGTGGACAGTAGGAAAAGGCAAAAAGATATGACACCCGAAGACGAGTCCACAAGACCAGGAGATGTCCAATATGTTACTGGGAAAGAGCAGAGGGCAATTACTAATAGCTGCAGAAAGAATTTAGTAGCTGGGCCAAAGGGGAAATGATGCTCAGTTGTAGATGTGTCTGGTAGTGAAAGTGAAGTACGATGCTGCAAAGAATAATATGGCATAGGAACCTGGAATGTTAGGTCCATGAATCAAGGTAAATTGGATGGGTCAAGCAGGAAATGGAGAAACTGAACATCAACATCAACTGAACATCATCTAATGAATCGGTGAACTAAAATGGACAGGTATGGGTGAATTTAGTTCACACGATGATTATATCTACTACTTATGGGCAAGAATCCCTTAGAAAAAATAGAATAGACCTTAAAGTAGACACAAGAGTCTGAAATGCAGTTCTTGGGTGCAATCTCATAAATGACACAGTGATGTCAGTTTGTTTCCAAAGCAAACCATTCAACATTACAGTAATCCAAGTTCTATGACCCAGCTGCTGATGCCAGAGAAGCTGCAGTTAATCAGTTCTCTAAAGACCTACATGACTTTATAGAACACCGAAAACAGTCAATTTCATCATAAGGGATTATAATGTAAAAGTTGGAAGACAAGAGATACCAGATTAAAAGGCAAGTTTGAACTTGGAGTACAAAATGAAGCAGAGCAAAGGCTAAGAGTTTTGCCAAGAACACACTGGTAATAGCAAACACCCTTGTCCAGCAATGTAAGAGACAACTCTACACATGGACATTATCAGATGGTCAATACCAAAATCAGATTTTGTTCTTCACGGCCAAAGGTGGAGAAACTCTATACAGTCACCAAAAACAAGACCTGGAGCTGACTGTAGCTCAAAACATGAGCTCTTTATTACAAAATTCAGGCTGAAACTGAAGTAGGGAAAACCACTAGGCCATTCAGGAATGACCTAAATCAAATATCTTATGATTATACAGAGGAGGTGACAAATAGATGCAAAGGAATAGATCTGGTAGACATATCAAATACATAATGTCTATGTCTCTTTAGATACAGTGTCTATAGAATTATGGATGGAGGTCACAGGAGGCAGTGACAAAAACCATCCCAAAGAAAAAGAAATTTAAGAAGGCAAAGAGGATATCTGAGAAGGCTTTACAAATAGCTGAGGAAAGAAAACAAGCAAAGGACAAGGGAGAAAGCGAAAGATATACCAAATTGAATGATGAGTTCCAGAGAATACCAAGGAAAAATAAGAAAACTTCAATTAACAATGCAAAACAATAGAGGAAAACAATAGAATGGGAAAGACTAGAGGTTTCTTTAAGAAAATTGGAGATATCAAGGGACTATTTCATGCAAGGATGGGCATGATAAAGGATAGAAACATTAAAGANTTAAAAAACATTACTTATGTTGTATAGACCATTCATTTTATTAATGATATTATCAGCACAATAACGGAGGTAATTGAGTATCACACATTTTTTAAAATGACATTGACTCAACAAAGCAAAAAAGTACTGCATTCTTAAATCAAAAACAGTAATGGAAAGTCCACATTTTATCTGATTTTTGAAGTAGCATATCATTAGGGGGACTTCCCTGGTGGCTCAGCAGTAAAGAAGCTGCCTGCAATGCAGGAGCCATAGGACGGGTTCAGTCCCTGAGTCAGGAAGATCCCCTGGTAGGGGCATGGCAACCTACTCCAATATTCTTGCCTCCCATGGACAGAGGAGCCTGGTGAGTTACAGTCCCGAGGGTCCCATGGAGTCGGNTAGGGGGACTTCCCTGGTGGCTCAGCAGTAAAGAAGCTGCCTGCAATGCAGGAGCCATAGGACGGGTTCAGTCCCTGAGTCAGGAAGATCCCCTGGTAGGGGCATGGCAACCTACTCCAATATTCTTGCCTCCCATGGACAGAGGAGCCTGGTGAGTTACAGTCCCGAGGGTCCCATGGAGTCGGGACACGACTGAAGCAACGTAGAGGGCAGGCACACCTTATGCATTAGAAGGTATACTTCCCATTTCACCAGAATTGATCAGAAACTTGAAAGAGTGTTGACTGGGCATTATTTGAGGAGGATCAGAAAGAATCCTTCCCTTCCGCAACACACCGAAAGATGGACGAAAAACTGTTCCTTATGTTTGTTTGTTTTTTGTTTTTTAATAAACAATATTACTCACTGTGTCTTTATGATTTGGCATGGGACAAAAGGAAGAAGTGGTGTAATAAACAATGACCAGGAACCTGAAAGATTGAAGACTGAAATCCTGAAATCCGTGATATGTACCAAACAGAAATTAAGTCATGCACTCAGTTCTTTACCACCATGCCATTATTTCCAAACAAGCTAGTAAACAATCGATTGTCATAATAGTGGTGGTTGAAGATTTTAAGTCTACCTGCTAGGTATGCACAACAGAGCGATAGCTTTGCAAACATAATTGAATTTACAAATAAAACTACATCAATGTTATCAATCAACTTGAATACATTTTTTAAAAATCAGAGTGGTGGAGATGAAAAAATTCTAAACCATGCAACAATGTATCTTTTTGAAAAGATATCATGGCTTTCAAAAACCTGACTGAACTATTCTGAATGACAAAAAGAACTAAAGCAGTGGCTTTTCATTTTCCTGCAAAGAGCTTATAGAAATTATTCAGTCATTTGAATGAAAGCTTCCATGTTTAATTGCAACAGATGGTCTCAGTCTTTTTTACCTGCTGATCATGGAATGTCCATGTCTAAACATCCAAAGAGATAATCTTTTCTATGATAGTTTTCAAACATAAGGATTTTTCCCCCTCATTTGGGAATAATTATTTCCCTGAATAAAAGTGAAAATCCAGCTATCACTTATACAATATTGCATTTGCTAAAACTTAAATTATCATTAATTATAAAACAAACTATTAATTTATGTTCTATTGAAAAATGAGAAAAAAGCTGCCAATTTGGTGGATTATACATTCATATTACCTGAAATTTTCATTTAAGAATATTGCAGAGGCATTTTAGACTTAGCTAACATCTTTAACATCACTTTGTGTACATCTAAAAATGGAAATATAAACCAAATATTTTGGGTAGAGTATTTTCAAAATGTTTTCACATTCAGACTGCAATTCTCCTGAATCCGTTTTTCACTTAGAGTCATTTATGTCCATGTTCTCTTTTATTCCCACAGTATCGTCCCCTGTGCCATCAACAGCATTGGTGATACAGCATTTCTCAAAAGAGTGCTCCCCTGTTGTCTCCAATTTTTCCCAAGAGCTGCTGCCACACTTGTGATAAGTTTTTATTCGGTGCTTTTTTTACCTTACCCAGGGAATTAATCTGAGGTTCCAGACCACAACCAGGACTTACTTTCTTTCTTTAATGTGTTCATACATGGTGTGTTAACTTAAAGGCCACGGGGTAGTTGTTTTCCCATTGCGTCATCATGAATGAAATCCAAGTTGATGCATGCAGAGTAGGTGACCACACAACTACTACCATGCTGACAATGAAGTTACATCCTATTGGTTAAGTGACACACTCTATTTCCAGAGTCGCTAAATATGTATTAGCAGCAATAAAATATGAAATTTTGTGAAGTTACTTAGAATTTATTTCATATTTTTCCAATACATTTGAAATTAAATATGAATAATTTGAGTTAAATAAGTTTTTAATTGCCCCAAATATGTTCCTATACCAGGACACAAGTTTATTTCCTTCAAAGGGGGAAAATGGTTAATCGAATATTGCATCCCATTAGTACAGAATTTACTTATATATGGTACTTATGACATTTTCCATCTCTCCCCACTAGCATGTTAGCCTCACTAGAAGAGGGATTTTGTCTGTTTAGTTCACTAATATATCCCTATTAGATATCTGATGAATATTTGTTGAGAAAATGTGTCACAAGAATTTTGATAACTTATTTTTATTAGAATACATATTTGTGCCATTATTCTTTCTTCATATAATTCCTTCAACATGATTCTTGTCATAGCAAAAATTGTGACTACCTGCCATAAATCTTGAGGGTCTGATGTCAGGAATGGTATCTTACTGATATCTTTTATAGGCACTTAGTGCTTATAGTGATATAATTCATACAATAAGGGCCGAATAAATATTTGTAGAATTCTAAGAAATTGGCAAAGTACCCTGGAGGAGAGCATGGCAACTCACTCCAGTATTCTTTCCTGGAGAATCCTCATGGACAAAGGAACCTAGTGAGTCCATGGGGTCACAAAAAGTTGGGCATGACTGAGTGACTGAGTACAGCACAGTACAGCAAAGTATTACAGTTTAGTGAAATATTATGCTAAATAATTTTAATTAGCCAAATTAAGAATTGAATTAGAGAAGAAAGGATTCGCCAAGGAAACCATCATATTAAACATGTAACTTTACCAAAGATTCATTATCTAGACTAAGTTTTGAAATAGTAAGTTTCCATCGTTGAATCATCCAGTTACTATTGATGATGATGAATTTCTGCACATTGGATTATTACATAGTAAACTTTTAAGCAACTATGTTTCATATTTAGAGATTTACTTCAGATAGTGTTAAATACCAGAGGAGTAAATTCAATTTAAAAGGATTATGACCAACCTAGATAGCATATTCAAAAGCAGAGACACTACTTTGCCAACACAGGTCCATCTAGTCAAGGCTATGGTTTTTCCGGTAGTCATGTATGAATGTGAGAGTTGGACTATGAAGAAGGCTGAGTGCTGAAGAATTGATGCTTTTGAACTGTGGTGTTGGAGAAGACTCTTGAGAGTCCCTTGGACTGCAAGGAGATCCAACCAGTCCATTCTGAAGGAGATCAGCCCTGGGATTTCTTTGGAAGGAATGANATGTATGAATGTGAGAGTTGGACTATGAAGAAGGCTGAGTGCTGAAGAATTGATGCTTTTGAACTGTGGTGTTGGAGAAGACTCTTGAGAGTCCCTTGGACTGCAAGGAGATCCAACCAGTCCATTCTGAAGGAGATCAGCCCTGAGTGTTCTTTGGAAGGAATGATGTTAAAGCTGAAACTCCAGTACTTTGGCCAGCTCATGTGAAGAGTTGACTCATTGGAAAAGACTTTGATGCTGGGAAGGATTGAGGGCAGGAGGAGAAGGGAACAACAGAGGATGAGATGGCTGGATGGCATCATGGACTCGATGAACGTGAGTCTGAGTGAACTCAGGGAGATGGTGATAGACCAGGAGGCCTGGCATGCTGCGATTCATGGGGTCACAAAGAATCGGACACGAGGGAGCGACTGAGCTGAACTGAACTGATGGTAGCTGCATATTGAAATAGTTGTGCCTTTACAATTTTCCTGTTTTATTCCTTTTTCACAATTCTTGCCATATATAGATTGTGATGATTTGAATAAATCCTGATGTTTTGAGGCCAGGAATGGTGTCTTACTGCTATAGTATCTTTCATGAGTAAGGCACTTACTGAGCATCATGGTATAAGGCATAACTGTAACTGTGCTAGTCATTCAGTAGTGTCCAACTCTTTGTGATCCCAGGGACAGTAGCCTGCCAGACTCCTCTGTCCATGAAAATTTTCAGGTAAGAATACCGGAGTGGCTAGCCATTCCTTTTTCCAGGGGGTATTTCTAACCCAGGGATCGACCCTGAATCTCCTGTACTTCAGACGGATTTTTTACCCTCTGAGCCACCAGGAAAGCCTGATATAAGGCATACAGTAATATAATGCAACACACTGTTGCAGGAGTGCAACAATAAAACTAAAAACGATAACCGTAACAACAGCTCCATGAGTGGATTCAGTCTGGCTAGAACATTGTTTCTTCAGTATTAGATGTTTGTGCTGTGTATGCTTAATTGTTCAGTCATGTCTGACTCTTTCAGAGACCTCATGAGCGGTACCCCACCTGCCTCCTCTGTCCATGGAATTCTCCAGGCAAGAATACTGGAATGGGTAGCCGTTCCCTTCTCCAGGGGATCTTCCTGACCCAGGAACTGAACCCAGGTTTCCCTCATTGCAAGCAGAGTCTATACCGTCTGAACCACCAGAGAAGCCCGGTATAAGGCATACAGTAAAACAGGCAACATTACTCATGGAAATGTAGAAACGATTACATTATAACTCTAAACATTCTTAAAGCATGTAAGACTCCTTTGTAAAATGTTGCAGTAAGTCATTACACAATTTTATCCATTGCATATTAAAGATTCCCAAGATTCCCCATCTTCTTCATAGCCACTTAGAAAGTAATGTTGATCAATCTCACTCATATACTCTATCTTGATTTGCAAAGAATCTTTACTATGTGATGCAAACAGTGTCATGCTGTTGCAAACAGTATGTTATTACAGAGCAAAAGGAGGTAGTTACAATAAAAAACACTAAATATCTATGCTTGAGACTTTCTTTCAGAGACATATTCACACAGCTTCTATGGGGGAAGAAAGATAGTACACTTGAGTGTGTATGTTTTAAATTGGCCATTTAAAAGAACCAGTGTGTGGTGAAGGTTGGCATATGATTTGTCTATAGGGCTTGATCTTTAGGCATAGTTATTATTAACAGCAGAAAGAAATGCATTCAGATTATAAATCTCCAAACTGACGGGAGACTAAATATATATATTTTGAACTTCATAATGTCAGTTTCAATTGAATTGCATGTTTAAAAATAAAGCTACCTCCTTCAGAATACTTAAATGTTTATCAGAATGTAGCCTACATTCAGAAATGGTACTATTAGTTCATATTAAGTAATGTTTAAGAGCCATAGCTCCAGTAAAGGAAACTAAAAATTGACGAATGTTTCATTAGAACTTGTCAAACAGCTGCAATTGACTAAACATAGCTGGAAATATGGTGTAAAGGATAGATGATCAGGCTTCAAAATGTAGACGTTAAGATACACAAACTATGAGTTCCTGTAGTAAATATTTCTCTTTATGATACAACTAACCTGCACTTTGAAACTCATCAGAGATGCCTCAAAGGGTGAAACATTCTGGATTGACTTTCATGGATGACACATTTAGAAGGTTAATTGAAATGCATAAATATTAAAGATTCTTTGTCACCTTCTAACATTATTAAAACATTTCTCATTGTGAGGCAGAGAAAGTGAGGGGAAAGAATCACATCATGAACACATATGTTAAAGAATTAGTGGTCATATTTGGTAGGGTATCAAAAGTTGGCTTAAAGCTCAACATTCAGAAAACAAAAATCATGGCATCCGGTCCCATCACTTCATGGGAAATAGATGGGGAAACAGTGGAAACAGTGTCAGACTTTATTTTTGGGGGCTCCAAAATCACTGCAGATGGTGACTGCAGCCATGAAGTTAAAAGATGCTTANTTTTATTTTTTGTTTTGGAAAGCTCTTTGCAAATAGTGTCTCCTATCTTTACCATCTACCTATATTTCTACAGGTAAATAGATAGTCCTGTCTCTGTTTCACAACCTGAAAACAAATGAGTGATCTAGGTCACTAGCTAATTAGAAAATCTAAGCATAATGGCCAGGATTCCACTTTGTTTCCTCTAAAGAATAAGTCATTGCTGAAACCTTGTGTTGATAAGACATATTTAGGGGAAAAAAGTCAAATTTAACTTATGGTATGAGAAAACAGTAAAACTTAACTTGCAAACAAATGCATAATAAGCCCCAGTGTGCTGAGCTGTCTAATATATGCATTGTGCTGAATTCTTGACAGGTATGTATTCTGCAAGGGAAGTTTTGGCATCAATATTAGATACTCGAACTAGTTTAGATAAAAAGGGAGTTAGTTGGGAAACCTCAAAACTGTCCAATAGCCAAAACCTCTTCATAATTGTACTCTAACATTTCCACTTCCATACGG